>FJOG01000006.1:314239-508893 GCA_900073065.1 Phialocephala subalpina | reverse complement strand
ATAGACCGGTCAAATTGCAAAAGGCGATCACGACAGAATACATTATTTCTTCATCTTATCATTATTTCATCATTAAATATACGAATTCATGTTCTCCAAAGATCTTCGCCCTCAAACTGATGTGATTGTCCTCACCGCCGTGCAAAAAAAAACATTACTCCTCCACCCGCTCTCCCCTGACACAATTAGCTGTGCCGCAGCGGGCCACCTTCCTTCTTTCCATCTAAATATCTAAGACACTGTATTCCTGCCCCTCTCGCATGCACTTTCCCAATTCGAGTCCACTCCTCCCAACACCTTTTCAAATCATCACCACTCAAGATCGAGGTCTATCACGCTATCACATGCACGTACCTGCAACGTGCAACGAATTGTGCAAGACATAGCAGAAGAGTCAGCACACCATCTGCTGTTGTGTTCACGCCCAGTCGTTGCCTTGGCTTCGTTGCCCAAGTCAGATTTCGAGGTTGGTTGTACACAGTAAGTTCTCTCACCCTCGGAGATCTCGGTGTTCCCCACCATCAGCCTGACTACACAGCACGAGATTTTCACAGCGGCATAGGGTTCGTGGTTCGTAGAAGGTTTGTTTCGGGAAGTTTTATTTAGGTGTTGAGATATGAAGTCCGCATGTAGGCGCACCAATCATCTCACCGCCACTGATCTTCATCCGACGGGACCCTGATTGACAGGTACATCATGAACGGGATCTATGGATACCTGTCACATGATTCCGCGTCTGGAACAGTGGTGGCGAGTCAGAATTGCATGTGCATTCGCCGATCTAAGTGGTTGATGCGGTGAAACGGAGATGCACCCCACTCCCGTCCTCCTATCAACTCCAGATCTTGGAATCCTTCTTGTTTTTGACCTGCCGATTGGGTATGATGAATGCAGAGAGATGGATTTTATCTTTGAGATGTGTTGTACATCGGTAGTTCCAGCCGTTATTGCAGTAGTTTTGCAGTAGTTTATGCAAGACGAGGGACACCGAGTGGTAGTGGCTTGGAGTAATTGCTTGTTTCTTTGAACGAGAATGACGATGTGCTGAAGTGCAGATGCATATTTTCATCTTGCATTTGCGTTGAAGCTGAAGTGGAAGACGCGTATTTACCAACGTATTTCCAACTGCTTGTGTGGAAAACGTCTCGCGAGAAAAGTGTTTGAATCAGTCTGCGAGCCACGTACCAAACTTGATACGTGCGAGAGAGGGAAAAGATTGAAACAAAGCTGAACATTGCGTGCTTCATATAGACATATAGATAGCGAGGTTGGGGAAATAGGTCCAAGATAAAGCATAATATATCAATCATTCGTCGTTAAGTATCGTCTCTCATCGCTCCTTCCGTGAAGTAAAAAACCTGTTGAAAGAGAACTCTCTGGCAAGGATTGCGGTTCCCTTCCAGGCTGCCAACCCCCATTTCGAAGATCCTATTAAACATCCACTGCTATCAGCTTGTGGATGTTCTCCCCTCTGAGCGGAGTCATATCGTGCTCATTTAGTGGGGAACCAAACATTAAGTGACGATAGTCGTATCTGTCCATATTCCGTTATCATTGGTGGTGGTTTCGCCCAGCAGATAATTAGCTACAAATCAACATCAGTATTTTGCATGCTGTCTCAATGTTCATACGGGAAGACTTACTCGCAACGATCCAGCTGCCCAACCAATGTATCCAAGATAGATTAGGACAATATCAGTAGCGTAATGTACCAAACTTCCACCCAACTTACCATCAGAGTTAAAGTTCAAGAACGACACAGCTGAACATAGATATGTCAAGCAGGAAAGATCACCGGAGCCTCCAGTTTCAGACAAGATAGCTTGTAGTCCATTGCATCTCAGTTATTGAATCAGCGGTGCAAAAGCCGTAGATACTTGGTCTCCAACACACACAGTGTTGCCACCACTTCCATCGTAATCGAGGCACTTGTGTACGTCGAAGATCAAGTTGACCGTTGAGCCATCTGGGTTGGTAACACCAGCGAGCGCGGGGCCTGATCCATCACTGACGAATAAAGCTGCGCTTGTCTAGTCGTTGCCTGGGAGGAGGATTATTTGAGAAGTCGCTCCTGCGTTACGCTGTACACTGTCAATATTTGTCAAGAAAGTTGGGAAAGATCTGGAATTCACAATGGCAGTGACGGCACCTTGAACCGTCGCGGCCCATGTCGAACCCCTTGATACTGAGATGATGTTAGATGTCAACTTGAAGAGGCTCGAAGATTGGGAGCTCACAGTCGTGGCGCTCGTTCATGACACCAAACACGATCTTGCTGTTAGACGCGTATTTCGTGGCGATATTGGCCCACAGCGAAGCAAGTACGGAGTTGGCGGGGCCGCCTTGACCAATGATTGCTCCATCTACGTTCTGCTGGATGTGCACATGAGAATCAGTTCGCTATGACGCAGGAATATCCTGGAGAACATGGTGATGTGGTGGTCCCACCACATTGGGCTACTTTGGATTAGTACTGGGTCGAAATTGTCAAGAGCTACTTGACGAACTGTATGGAGCCAGATCTCCTGGAGGTAATGCAATTGGTATGCATTGAGAGTAGTATGCGTTTTGAAATGAACATATATAACCCGGTTGACAGTCGACATTGAAGCACCAAGGAGTCCCGCCACACTGGCCGTAAGCAGCGATTTGGGCTTGAACGCCATGAGCGAACAGAAGGCAATTCGAAGAACAATTGGAATTGCTAAACCTGCCATGATGAAGGTGTATGGAATTGCACAGATACTTTAAAAATTCGACACTTGACAATCGTATATACTGGTACTTGAGATCGCAGAGCCTGGGCCGGTCGCTCGATGTCTGTGTAGCTAAGACTTTGTCTGGGGAGTAACGATCGAGACAATCTCCTAGTATGGGGAGGGACATCCGCGACGTATGGAATGCTGTCGCTATGAGGGGCATTTGGGCGAACAAATTCCATATTGTGCAACCAAAATTATTGTCCTCCAAAGCCATCCACTTGGAAAATATTGACGCAACTCAGAATGTCGTGATGCTTCATCGTTCATTCTTCCAGGGCACAACGTCTGAAATGAAACATAAACGAATAAGATCTTAGCCATCGATGAATTGCTTTTGGAGTGGACGGGTACTTGGACCCACGGATCGTATCGACATGTGTGTCAATTGACTCGATGACAGTCCGATTTTAGAAACATTTTAGGGAAGTACTTCCTCCTTTCGGCACATAACCCATACTTCTCGCGACATGTCGAGTAGAAGTGTATCCAGCTTGTAGTAGGTAGTAAGAACGACTATCCGAGCTGTTAGCTGACGCGTTGTCTAGAACATATCGAAGAAAGTCCCACGACGATAAGGACATTCCATCTCGTCCCCAATGTGTCACTATGAACGTGAGCAGATGATGCCGTGGGACGAAGAAGCATCGAAATGTGAGCAGCACCGGAGGACAACCAACTTCGTTCACTCGCAGATGCAGGGATAAGTTGTGAATGAGAAAGAAGTTTCCTTTGCTCGTTGGGTGAGGTTTTGATTTCCGCTCGCCATCGCGAGGAAGCGTGCATCTGAGGTGCTTACTCCTCCGTCACCGTTCTTCCACCCTCATCTCAATCTATCAGCAGTCTTGTACTGTATGACTATTTGAGAGCACTTACAAACGTCAACAATTTTTGCCAATTTTTTCAAAAGCCGGGATTCTTTTCTCTTCTTTTCTTTGGTATCACGTGGTCTCGAAATGACAACATCGAATTAGCGGGGTTCACGAACCCCCGAAATCGCAGAACGAAGCCATGTAAGCATCCATGGCACGATACACGGTATGAAGTCGTACGAGGTGTGGTATCCTCTCTCCTTGATGTCTAGAATTCATTTCTAGTTGTTGCATCCCTCCCTTTCACTTGTACATTCAGATATTCACAATGTCCTTCGATCACATCCCCATCCTCGACCTCTCCGAGGCCAGAGATCCAGCTACCAAACCCAAGTTCTTAGAGCAGCTCCTCCATGCTCTCCTAGAAGTCGGCTTCCTCTATCTCAAGAATGTAGGCATACCAGAAGAGCTCACCCAAAAGGTCATCAAAGAAGGAGTAGCTTTCTTCGACTTACCAACTAAAGAGAAGTAAGTACATTACCCTACCCTCAATGTCCCGGGGCCTGCTTACAATAGCTCGCAGACTGAAGATAGAAATGAAAAATGCTCCTTCATTTCTAGGTTACTCCCAACTCGACGCCGAAATAACAGCCCACACAATCGATCACCGCGAACAAATCGATCTCTCGTCCACCCATCCCGTTCCGAGACCAGACGAACCCCTCTACCGAAACCTCGTCGCTCCGAATCAATGGCCATCTCCGACACTCATGCCAGACTTCGAACCCGTGTACAGCGAATACATTTCCCGCATGGGCGAAATCAGTATATTCTTTACTACGTTGATCGCAGAAGCAATCGGTTTGCCCGCTGGCTCATTCAACAAGTACTTCGAAGCCGACCAACAACACAAACTCAAGATCGTGAAATACCCCGACTTGGCAGAATTAGGATTATGGAAAGAAGGAGAACCGATCCCAGAAGGACAAGGAGTAGGACCACATAAAGATTCCATGTTATCTAGCTACTTGCTACAAGTAACAAAACACCGAGGTCTACAAGTCCAGAACATGAGAGGGGAATGGATAGATTGTCCACCAATCGACGGGACATTAGTGGTTGCCATCGGACAAGGAATGGAAGCTTTAACACAAGGAGTATGCATGTCTACCACTCATCGAGTTCTAAGTCCTGCTCCAGGAACAGGAGCTAGGTTCTCGGTGCCGTTCTTTCAGGGCGTGAGTTATGATGCGGAATTTGACGAGCTGAATGATCGAGGGGTTGGAACGGTTCCGGAGAAGATTAAGGAGATGAGGAGGAAGGTTGTGGAGAGGAATGGAGGGAGATTGGATGATGTGGAGTTCACGTTTAAGGGTGGGTTTGGAGCGAAGACGTTGGGTGAGGCGACGTTGAAGAATAGAGTTAAGAGCCATCCGGATGTTGGGGAGAGGTGGTATCCTGATATTCTGGCTGCCATAAGAGCTCAACAAGCCAAAGAGCGGGAGGAGGTTGTGAAGATCAAGGCGGCGACTACTACTGAGAATGGCACAACGATAGATGGTGGTGCTCAAGCCGTAGAGGCTCACTAGATGCTGTTTGCTCACGACGGACATTGTGCCGGGTTTTGATGTTAGGACATTGGCATAGTGAAGAACCGTCGGTTTGAGAGAAACTCGAGGAGGAGCCACTTCAATACCCTTGCCATTTCGTAGATAGCACCTCAAGATCTTGTACAGCTGTTGAAAGTCCGTTCCACTCGTACCACTTACATTCCTTCCAATTGTCAAAACACAAGTAGGGTATTTGAGGTCTCGCATTGGGCAAAGTCTCATAGGCACATTATGCATAGCCTTTTCTCTGTCTGTCTATGCTGTCTGTCTATGCCTACCCAATGCGCCTTATCGCTGCAAAATACAATGTACCATCGCTCATTCCCTCGTATCGTCATAACTCCTCAACTCAACGACAAGAAAAGCACAGTCCACCACCCGGTCATGAAAGCCAACAGTATCCTCCCTCACCTCGGGTCTCGTTGAGTATCTATTTCTTGGGTTGCTCCTTGAAGCCGGGGAAGCAATCCTCGAGGGTCTTGCTGTGCTTGTTCGTGGCGTGTTCGGTGAGACTGTATAGAAACAATGTCAGTGCATTTCTTCTAGACCAGAGTAGAGCGTATTCTGCGAGTGAGGGGAGTGGTGTGGAAGGTTGGAAAAGGCGGAAAAACATACGCAGGCGCACGAGTAGTCTTCAAGAAAGTCGACTTGCAGACTTGGCACTGGATATCCATAGCCTTCTCATTGACCTTGAGTTGCGACTTTGCGACCTTGGTATCTTTGTCCTTGCGATCACGCTTGGAGGCTGCCTTCGCACCCTGAAGACAAAAGTCAGCACAGTCTGGAGGGGCTGAAGTGGGGTGAGGGGTAGCATACGTTTCCCATTTTGACTGGTGTGGTGGATGTTTGACGGAGGGTAGTCTTGGTGTATGAGTGATGCAGATTTCGAAAAGTGGCAGATGCTGGTTGAAGTGTTGGAAGTGGTGCAGAAGTTTGCAGAAGTTGCGGTATTTGTATAGAAAATCCGAAAAAGCTCAGCCTCATCGGCGGTCGATGGCGCCGACTTTCCATTCTTGAATGGGCAAGGGTATCACGCTAACTGGACCCCTGTCGTAGCCTTGCGCTGTTGATATCACTCTCGCGGAGTCAACCCTCGTCTTCAAAAAATCATCACAAATTCATCTCCCCCCATCTCCCATCGGAAATCAGCCCGAAAAGTCTACATGCTTCGAACCCTTTTCGGGAAGAAAGAGATGCCTGAAAGCACCCTCACAATGGCTTCTGAGATCTCCGCAGCCGACTTCAAGGACGCGTTGTCTAGGTACACTGATGTTATTGTCAATTTGAGCAAGAACAAGACGCGTGAGTGTTCTACTGTCACATACTGTATGATTATACCTATGCCCCCCGAATACTGACGCGTTTTACAGAAAAGGAAGGAGCAGCAACTCTTGAGGAACTCGACAAGTTCAGGTATCAATATGCGCCTATGAACTTCAGCAAGAACACCGGCCGAAACATAGAGTTGGCTGATCTGGAGAAGCTTGCCGAGTGGAAAGTGTAAGTTCTATCTCAATTCAAGCTCTCCACATCGTTATTGTGAATTTTGGCGCTTGCTGTTGTCAGATTCAAGTCTGAAAGCAATCAAGCTTCAAGCGTCGAGACCAAACGAATTTCAAGTCATGTTGAGCACAAATTGACATGCCAACAGCCGCCATGGTACATTCCGTCCCGGCCTCACCAAGAAGATCGGCTCGAACACAAACGAAGAAATCGCCGCTGCTCTCAAGGACGCCTTCGACCACTACTCCACCAACAAAGACGACATCCATGGCACCATTGAGAAACTCCGAGCTCTCAAAGGTGTCGGCCCCGCCACAGCCTCTCTCCTTCTCGCAGTCCACGACCCCCTCAACATCGTCTTCTTCTCCGATGAACTCCACCGCTGGCTCGTCAGCAACGGAGAAAAGAAGCCCCTAAAATACACCACCAAGGAATTCGAGGACCTGTTCTCCGCAGCCAATACCTTCATGGCACGCATTAAATGCACACCTATCGAGCTGGAGAAGGTAGCGTTCACAATCATTCAAGAGAGCGAACCAGTCAAGGAGAAGAAGGAGAAGAAGGAGCCTAGCGGAAAGCCACCAGGCCGCGTTCCTTTGACAGAGGCCGAGAAGGCAGAGAGGAAGTACAAGCCTACCGGAAAGCCGAGAGGTCGTCCAGCTACGGGTGTGAAGAAGGTTCCCAGCGGAAAGCCAAGAGGTCGTCCAGCTGCAGGTAAGCACACCTTCTCAGAGCAGCATTCCCCCTTTCCCTTACGTTTCGCGAGTCTCAGATATCCCGAGACTCCTGGGACATTCTACTCTCCTCTTCAAAGTTCTTCAATAGAATACTGACCCCGGATCTTGCGTATAGATCCAGCTGCGAAGGCTGCCAAAACTGCTGCACCAAAGAAGGAGAAGGCAGAAAAGGCTCCCAAAGCTGCTACCCCCAAGAAGGCTGCTACACCAAAGAAAGCCAAGGCAGATAAACCAGCACCACCTGAAGGAACCAAGAAGCGCGGTCGACCATCCATGAGCGAGTCTCCAGCCCAAGGTGCGCCTGCTCCTGCTCTCAAGGCTCGCGGCAGACCTAAGAAGGCAGAGGCTGCCCCTGAGGAAGTTACAAAGACTCCAGCTTCAAATAAGAGAAAGAGCACCGCAACACCGTCTACCGCCGGTACTGGTCTTAGCGCAAAGCGAGTCAAGGCTTAGACTTGGCTGCTCCGCTTTTCTACTTGTTATTATGAAAATGCCTGGGATTGGGGTGCTGCACATGGGTTTTTCTTTGGAGGCTTTCAGAGGGTGCTATGGGTGTATGAAATCACGGCAGCGAGCAATACATTTGCGAGAGCTTCATAATGAGAGCAAATGAATATGAACAAATGAACATAATTGCCAATGCCCAAACTCACTAACACACCGGAGTATCGAGGTAGTTCCTCCATCTTGAAAATGATATCAATCCTACCCGAAAGCTTCATTGTGAACACAAATCGTGCTTTGCATCAGAAGCTTTAGGTCCTTCTGTATGAAGAATCCATGGAAAGAGAGCTTTCATTTGTTCCTCCAAATAAATCACGTTTCGGATCGAGCCGCAACTACGAACCACGGCTCCAACGGCCGGTATAGAAATGAATAGGCACTTTTGACACCCCCAAGAGCTCATTCCTATGTGACACGGCCTTGGACTTCATCTTCTTCTGTCTTTTTTGAATCTCTTTTGCTCTCGGCGTCGCGCTAAGCGAGCCGGAAGCGGTCAAGTTGCTGTCGCCAAAGTTCCCCCTTTTCCCCGCAAACAATTCTTCCTTCAGGGCTTTAGTTATGCTTGCTTATTAGATCTTGTCAAAGTTGAGACAGCGGGCTTGAATAACTTCTTGTCCTTAAATAGATCATTCGAAAGTACCTTTTTGCTTTGAACAATCTCCTCTTCAGAATAATTTTTCATCGATATTCCGAGGGGAAGTTAGCGAGAGGGTAAGTATCTCAACATCTTTGAGTCGAATCCCGTCCAACTACGGACTCTTTGCCGTCATTCATCAGTATCTCTTCATGCCTTGCTCTTTTTTTCCTTTATTAAAAAGATCGAGCATGATTGGAGGATGCTCGGTAAAGTTGCTCTCGCCAAAGCTTCCCCTTTCCCCACACTCGGTCTTCTCCATATGGGGCCGACGGCTAAAGGCTCATCCAAGACCAGGGCCTCCGCCATTTGGCGGAGTGCATCTCAACAAGGCAAGTCCGCCTCGCACTCGCGACATAAATCTATCTATATATCACCTTGCCTTTCCATTATGTTTTGATTGCTCCTTACCTTCGTTTTTATTATACCAAAGATGATTTCATCCCGTATTCGTCCCCGTTTCCCCTCAAACCTACTCCGCAACGCTTGCCAGCGACGAACTCTCGCTGCTGCGGCGGCAGCGACGACAACTCGGGCACCTCGTGCGGAAGGAGACATCTCATCTGTCTTCGCCTCTTTATCTGGTGCTGCAGCAAAACCTCTCCCAGAACGCTTCGCAGGTATCAAAACCGCCCTTATTCGTGGTCGAGAACAAGAGATCCAGGCGTCATGGCAAAGACTACTCTCTAAGCTCCGATCCGAAATAGACCAAATCACGACTCACGGCTCCTCGATTATCCCCGAACTAGAGTTTTCTGAGATCAACAATTTTTCAAGAGTTCAACCATTCTCTCAATCCCTCAAAAGGCGCGGGGTAGCGGTCATCCGAAATGTAGTCCCTGAACCCGAGGCTCTGTTTTGGAAACAGGAAATTCGAGACTACATCCGAGCAAATCCACAGACCAAAGCCTTCCCAGCAGATAATCCAGCTGTCTATGAACTTTATTGGTCTCCAGGACAGATCAAAGCGCGCGCACACCCAAATCTTCTCGAAACGCAGAAGTTCTTGATGTCGTCCTGGCATGTGGATTCAGATCCCAAAGCGACTATATCGATGAGTCATCCGGTCGCTTATGCAGATCGATTGAGGATACGTATGCCAGGTGATGCAGGCTTTGCTTTGGGCCCGCACATCGATGGAGGTTCTGCAGAGCGCTGGGAGCCGAACGGGTACGGACGCGGACATGTCTATGATTCTGTCTTCGAGGGGAGGTGGGAGAACTTCGATCCTTGGGATGCAAGTGGAAGGATCCATGCAGAGAGCGATCTCTACAATGGTGCCGGTGCTTGTAGCATGTTTCGGATGTTTCAAGGATGGTTGAGCATGTCGAATACTAGTGCCGGAGAAGGGACGCTGTTGGTCAATCCATTGTTCAACTTAGCTACCGCTTACTATCTCCTTCGACCATTTTTCTCGCCGAGGATGGGAGATGTCGGCAAGAGCGGCTTTTTGGACACCGAGAACTGGGTATTGGATCCTGTGCAGAGTACCGTCTTGCAAGGCGCGACATTGGGATGTACGCAAGAGTTGACGGCGGCATTGCACCCCCATCTTGAGTTGGAGAAGAGCATGGTTAGTGTGCCGGATGTGAGACCGGGAGATTATGTTGCGTGGCATTGCGATACAGTGCATGCTGTTGATAGGATCCATAGTGGCAAGGGAGATTCGAGTGTTTTGTATATTCCGGTCTGCCCGTTGACAGAGGCGAATGCGAGGTATCTTGGTATACAGAGGGAGGCATTCGAGAGCGGCACGCCTGGGCCAGACTTTCCTGGAGGGGCTGGCGAGAGTCAGCATGTCGGTCGAATGAAAAGGGGTGACATTGAGAAGGCAGGAGGAGAGGAGGGTTTGAGAGCTATGGGGTTGGGGAGTTGGGAAGCGGCGATGGAAAGGGAGAGAGACAGTGTAAGGATTGCGAACGACATCCTAGGTTGAAAATGGCTTGGGGGTATGGAGCTTGAAGATCTACTGACCCGCTTTCGAGCCGGAACTGGTCTCCTCATACACTTCCTGGGAGGGTGCGATGCCTTGAATGTTGCGCAGACTGCAATAGGCAGACGACGGCGAAGGATGCGTCGACTGGCTCGAGCTGTGACATGTGCTTTCTGGCGTCGTTGTTTTTTAGCTACTGTCTCCCTTTTAGCATCAGCATTGTATCTTTTATCATAGCAGAATGCACGCTCACCATGCGTTCTCTGTAAAGGCAGCAGGTCGAGCAGTAGTGACAGGCCCAGTTGAATAACACTTGAAGAATTTTCGGATTGCTATCATACCTGCCTCTCCTGTGTCAATTCGTAAGTTCATTCCCACAGCATTACTGCATACCCTTCTGCTACCCTAGAGGAAGCATGCAAAGCTCCTGGAGCTGCAGTGGCCGATGAAGACGCGTCGAATCGCTGCTGAACTTCAAAGTCGGAACAGTAGGTCAGGTTTTCTTCTCTTCGTCGTTCTCGGTCTCTGTTCCGACGTTAGTCTCGTTCTCCGACTGTAGCAGGATTAACTACTTACCCTGTATGATGTATGGAGACAACCAGCC
Organism: Phialocephala subalpina; assembly: GCA_900073065.1. Taxonomy (NCBI): domain Eukaryota; kingdom Fungi; phylum Ascomycota; class Leotiomycetes; order Helotiales; family Mollisiaceae; genus Phialocephala; species Phialocephala subalpina. Next base: position 497,797 of record FJOG01000006.1, on the reverse strand, counting down.
GAGCTGCGACGCGTCGATGATCCTCGGATCGAAGTGTTCATTCTCGTCTTTGGTGCGTCGGTCTGTCCCCATGTCAGCATTTTCCTTACGCACTTACCTAGGTACATCTGCAGAGACTCGATGACCTTCAATCTGTCAACGTCCGACCGTGACGCATTTCTCCTCCTCTGTGGTCAAGTCAGCATCCTGCACGAAGGTACTCGCAGGTTCAGAACTCACCTCTTCAAACACATGCCCATGCCTCGAGATCCCTCTCAATTGTCAAGCATTGCAATTTCCAATCACAATAAAACACACCACAACCCATCCTCACACAAAGATAGTGAGTACGCAGCATCATGTTGTGTCAAACCCTCCATTGTATTCAGACAGAGCTTTTACTACCCAGCTGAACCTGCCACATACTTTGTACAAGAGAGTAGCCAGAAGGGTTTAGACCTTGGACCTATCTGAACGTTTCGGGTGAGGATTATGCATTGATTGGGGTTCGAGGTGAATCGGGTGAAGAGTAGGCTGTGGGTGTGAGTGTGTTGAAGAAGAAAGAGACCAGAGGAAAGGAAATAGAAGGGGTTTTAAGTGGGAAATTAGCGCAGTGGGAGTGCTGGGAAGGTGCGCCGATGTTGAGGAAGGAACGGTGCTGGTAGGCACGATGAGGAAAGAGCGGGGTGTGCAAGCACTTGATCAGATGGTAGGCAAAATCGTGCTCTTAAACAACCTCAAAGCTCCCGAAAATGTTTACTCTTATCGTTTCAGACATTTTGAATCCCAAGGTGATTAAAAAGGAATCATAATATGTGTTTTGTGGCCTTCTATTGTCGAAAACAAGTCGATCTGTCGGAAGCTCGCTTGTTAGCAACTGAGCTACTCCCTCCAAATGTTGATTGAAGCACGATAATTGAACGCAGGTAATGATAAATTGTCAGCAACATGCTACGAACTCTCATGGAGTACGTCCTGCTGATGTTGTCGAACTCCAGGCCCTGTTGGTGCATTTACTCGTTCCTGAATTGACATTAACCAGTGACATTGCCATATGTAAACGCGCACAGATTACATCAGGATATTCACATAGCAAAGCGTTGATATAATTTGAGAAACGATGACTGAATTCATGGGTATGAATTTCATTATCCGTACTTTTCCTGCCTATCAAAGATCCGTTCGCTGAAATGCCAATCAAACGCTATGCAATACAGCCCGCAAGAAATCATGATACACTCTGAGGCAGCGGCTTGCTGGAGAACAGTCCTGCAACTTGGTAGAACATCTCCTCCATAGGCGGCAATGCAAACGAAGGTCCGATATCAAAGACCTCAGCCAACTGCTGATGCGTGACCACTGGAACCTCATTTTCATCCTCATTATTGCTACCTTGTGTGGCAGATGGTGTCGGTGGCGCGTAGTCTTCTGTCTCCTGAGTCTCTTCAACCTCCTCAGCCTCCTCAACTTCCTCAACAAGACGTAGCAAATCGCCTGCAGCCTCTTCAGGAACAGTGTCAAGCTGCAAGGCAGATGTTGATTGTGCCAACGTTGTGACGGCTTGAGTTCCCTTCTTGAGCACAGTGTGGATTTGAGCGGCTGCGTCGAGAACAAGAAAACCTTCGGTACCAGCAGTTGGAAGCACAGCGGTGATCAGGGTAGAAAAACTCTTGATGATGCGAGGTTCTCTGCTGTCCTGGTGGAACACAACAAGTTCAGAAACAGCTTGTCGCAAGGATTGCTCTTTCTTGTTGGGCTCCTCCCCTCGAATTCTTGGCAAGGCAACGGCAAAAGTTCGACTTTTCAGGTCGACGGCCAGGATCAGCATCTCTCGCTTTTGGTTGGTAGAAAACGAGTGCAGAGCATCGCTCAACTTTACACTCATCCGTATCTCTTCTGCAACCACATCGTAGACAGACAGCTTGTCAGCCAGGATGACAAGGTCTTGTCCCAGGAACTCCATGCCAAATATGCCATCTTCGAAGATGCCGGCTTGAGATAGCCGAACTATCCCAGAGTCCGAATCTAACAAATGGAGAAGGCATTGGTCGCTGCCAAATGCAGCCGCGAGAATAGACCCATCTTCAGAGAATGCAGTACAGCCAGTAGTTGGAAGCTTGGTATCGCTTTCCAAATTAGCCTTTTCTAATATTATGCTTTGTTCGCAGGTCCAGTTCTTCAGGGGGGTGTTATCCTTGCCGCGCACAAGAACACCATCTCGCTTCCGTATCTTTGGAATCCAGGTCCGCACCACATTGTCCTGGCCGATAGTCGAGAAGCGTAAGGTGCTTGGATCGACAGCAAGATCCAGAATTCTACCTGCTTGGCTCGATGCTTTGTCGATCAGATGTGGATTATCGACTCTGGATACGAGCTCCCAAGACTCGCCATCGCTACTCAACTGCCAGAACTTGAGATGCACCTCCAGTCTACGTTGTTGTTCGAGGAGAAGATCGTTTTGCTGATGCTTCAGAAACTCAAGGTCTCGACGTGGTGGCGTCCACTCATCCACAGTTGCCAGCCATTGTCCATCGTGGGATACTTTCATGTGAGTAATTCTTGGCTCCGACAGCCGATGGGCGTTTGGCGCAACATTGACATTGGTTATATTGGTCCTAGTCAAGGCTTGCCGAGATATGCTGTGGCCGGATGCAAGATCGAGTGTCTGTAGAAATGGATTGCTCAACACAGGAGGATTCTTAGCTCTGATGTCCTGGGTCAGACCGACGGCAAGGAGAAGTCGAGCTGGGTTGGCGGAGCTGAGAGCAGTTGGCGTTCTCTGGAACAGAGGCTCGCCCCAAGCTTCGTCCTCAACTCGTGGCACGCGAGACTCCACGGTATCATCAGCCTCGATAACGCAGGTTTGAATCCCAGAAATGTTCGTTGTTGGCTCAAGTTCCGCTGTAGATAGAATCATGGCGGAGTTATCTGCAAGCTGAATCCCATACGATGTTCCCGTGGGTGAAACGACAATATTTTGGATGGTGGCAGACATGTGAGGTAGGAATTGCTGCTTCCCGGTGTCAAGTTGCCAAAGCACAAGGACCGTCTCAGAGCCACCAGAGATAATATAATTGCCTAGAAATCCGTTAGCTGTGCTACTTGGATCCGGGAACAGATTGTCTTACCATCTAAAGACCACTTCACGGTATGCACCGCCTGCCTATGCCAGTGCAACTTTCGTGGCGTGAGGCTGATGCCCGAAGGAAGCGACCCGTCCTGTGATTGAATGAAAAGCTTTGCTAGTAAGTCGTTGTGCAGGAAGACAACACCCCTAACATCTCCAACTACTAAATCAACGATAGGCATTTTCTTCAGAGCGCTCGACTTCTTCAGTCCCTCGAGTTCTGTGCCTGACCGGTTATACACCCTCATGTTGAGAGATTTGATAGCATCAATGGACTCAAAGATTCGGAATTCGTATCTCATCTTGTCGATGCTATCGTAGTCCGTGGATTTCAGACGTCCGAGCAAGATCTTATTGCCAGATACTGCGACAATAACGGAACCCTCCTGAGCTGCCTGCAGATATTCTATCCGGTAGGGAGATGTGTATATCGTTCTTGTGCTTGGCTGCGTGGGCGGTAAGGGAAGCTCGTTTGCGGTGATGCGAAAACCTCCGGATTTGCGAATTTCTGTGGTAAAAACAACATCCCGTCGTCGAGCAGCAGATTCCATAGAAGCTACTGTCATGTAATTGCATCCTGTAGACGAGGTGACCCAGTGTTGGTCTGCACCTGCTCCTGACGTCCAATTGACGCTGAAGACAATGCCATTGGAACAAGCAATCCACAAAAGGTCGGAATTTGTGGAAGAGAGGCTGTAGGCGACTATCCGAGCGCTGTTTTCCAAGTTGACTTTGATTGATCGAGTAAGGAGAGAGTTTGAGGTCGAGTAGACGAGGACGGTACTGCGGGTTGCGACAATGAAATGTCTGTAATTATGTTAGCGAGGCCCTTAAATCTATAAACACAGCAACCTACTTCTCGTCCGTGGTGAATACAGGATCAGCATTTATCATCCTGCCTCCAATTGGACTTGAAATCTTCCATGCCTCCCGATCTGGTTTCGAGGTCCAGCTTTTGGTCCTCCTCTCTTTCTTCTCCTTCTTCTTTTTCTTCGCAGGATTTTCAGCCCGACTTTGTTCCTTCACAGCCACGCTTTTCTGCAAACGATCTCCAACATATTCCTCCAAATTGATAGCTTCTGCCTCCGGAGAAGCTAGTTGACCGTTCGAGAGAGTGTGTTTCGGTTCACCGTTTGTGGTCGGAGGTCTGAATGCATCCCAGCCAGGCGAAGATTGAAAAAGGTTGCCCGACTGCTTTTCCACAGATTTCGCACGCTTTGGCGTATCCAAGACCTCCACTGGGGCTCTCTTGCGCTTCAATGCGGAAGCCATGTTATTGTCAGAGTCCATGTGTAGTTTGGGGTTCGTGGTGGTGAAAGCTGCTATCGTTATCGCGAGCAAAAAATATTGCCCACTGCAAAATATTAGCCTCTCTTCACCGCCTAAAAAAGCGGCAGAAAACCATAAAAGAGGTTTGGCGAAGGACGTTCACCCATCTTCAACACGCGACTCTCCTCGAAGCGCATCTTCCAGACTATCTTTGAAACAACCGTTAAGATGATTATTCCAGGTAAATGGTTCTTTTCTTTGTTTCGCCGTCATGTTCCCGGGCTCTCGCTGAGCGTCGTGCACCTGTCATCTATTGCTCGCGAAAAACATGGTACTGATACATTGCAGTTCGCTGTTTCTCTTGCGGAAAGGTCGTCGGAGATCTCTGGGAGAGATATTTGAAGCTCATTGATGCCCAAGTACAAGATGGGTACGTTGATCCATGAGTTCTGGGACGTCTGCTAGACGTCTGCGAACTACCCAGGTTGCGCAACGCCCGCGGACTCCCTCGTCTCTTCAATATCTACATGTTCCCTGGCTAATGAATCAAAAGCGACGCAATGGACCAACTCGGGTGTAAGAGATACTGCTGCCGCAGAATGATCATGACACACGTCGACCTCATCGAGAAGCTCCTCAAGTACGCCCATTCCTGCCCGCGATCCGCACTCCCCAGGCTCTGCGACTGCTCCTTCAACACCATACCTCCTGGTTTAGTTTGCTAACAAGGCATACAGGTACAACCCCGCAGAACGAGACGCAAAGAAGGCAGCTTTGAATTAGAGACGAGAGGAATATGGCAAGGCGCAAAGTTGGTGGTCATTGCAGTGACTGCATGAAAGGCGTTCTGGGACAGGCGTTGCAGGCTTAGAGGGAGGACCTTTGATCCTACACAAAACAATGATTTCACAATATCACCCGATTTTCTCTACGGCTCCGAGACGGACATGTTGGTGCTACAAAGGATACAGACGCCATGCAGCGAGGCGGAGGAGTTTGGCGACCAAGTGGCGGCTATTTCTCGACCTGAGAAGAGACCTTCTGGCGGCTGGAGTGCCAGTCTTCCATTTCGTTACCAATTCACTGTACAATTGGCCCCTTATTCTTCACTTGTTAGAAGGTGCCTTGGATTCTGGGTTTGTTGACTTGGCGAATCCTATATATTTTATCGTCCAGGGTGGAATCGTGCCTCGCCTCGTGGGACGAGAGGATCCACCAAATTTTTCAACTTCAATCATAGTGGAAGTCGGTGGGTACAGCCACCATGCAGTATCACTTCGTGGCCGGGTATGTGTCAAAGTTGGCAGGCCTGTGGGAATGTGGGTTCGAGTGTTTGCAAAAATGTTGGCAGAGTCTTGTGGCTGCTTATGAAAACGTGAGATTGTGGAACGTGAGGGGCAGTAGTGGCGGGGTCAATGTTGGTGATTCTGGTCACGGTGAGATGAGGAGAAGAGAAGTAGCTAGTTCTCACCAGTGGGGAGGGCACCTTGTGGTATTGGGCATGTTCGATGCCATCGAGCTAGCCCAGAGTGCCAAAATTGAATGTTCAAGTTACTGTTTCCCGTAAGTTCAGAATTGTCCAGAAGTCTTCCTTGAAGTCTTCACAATGTATGTGACAACAGAAAACTCTGTAGTCTTCTGTGAAGCATGTAGCATGTCCAAAGTGACATTGCATTAGTGTTGAAATTTCTGCCTACCCAAGTACAATGGCTCGAGCCAATGCAACCCAGGCTCTCGGAGCAGTTGAACACCCAAGCAAATCAGAAAGGCATCCACAATTAGGAGAATGAAGATCCAGAAAGTAAGACGACCAAGCCTTCAGGGCCGCATGGTGGCAGACCTGCAGAAATAAACGCGTTGCTCGCTTGAAGGATTTTGGCCAAGAAATTCCCAATATCAGACGACTTCTACCAATTCCTCCTTTTCAACGTGGCACATTAACCGCGCCGCAACAGCCGATGCATGCGTTGCAATATACGCGCCATCTTGCTTCAAATCTATCCTAGAGGAAGTGATTTCTCCGAATCTGTGCCTTTCAGATGCATTTACAACGCATGAATCGTGGGTACGGGACGGATTCTTCAACCTCATCGAGATTGCAACGTTTGAAGCCCTGAGGCTAATTCGTCTGGGAATGTCGGTTGCACAGAAACGTCAAGAAACCAACATTATTCTCGGGGATATTGTGTTACTGCTGGGTTTCAATAGGGCTGTATGAAATCACGGCGCCTATGCAAGCGCAGGGTGCTTCTTAGGGCTCGATACGGCGCATGTCCCCCGATCGGAACGACACACCATCCAAGCTACACAGAATCAAGAGGCTCTTATCCTTCCCATATCGATTGCTTCAACTACTCGGCCAGCAAACAAGAAAACATGCTGACCACTCGGCTTCGGAAGCGAGCCAAGCGATCCATCCAATTGTTTCTTATTCCTCGTAATTGTACGAATAAGACGGGATATGCTCAAATCAAAAGTCTTGGGGGCTGGAATTATTACTTGAACGTGATATTGTCTCACCGTCTCGTTCTCAAAACTACCAGTAACAAAAAGCATCGTGGCATGCTGACCGCAGATACAAGCGAAGCAGCCCCTGTGGAGGTCTCGGCTTGAATGTTGGAGATCTTCTCCAACTTGGAGAGGAGGTCGATCAGAAAGTAACCTTCATACCCACCTCCATGCCGCCGGTAAAATCGGGTCGGCTAGTTCTTAAAATGTATTCCTTCCAGACTATCATCTGGACTGTGTAAGCTGGTTTGTTACCAGCAACGGAGAAGCAGCGGACAATCCCGCCTATACTCCACAACCGCTGGAAAGTCTGTGATTATCCCGCTCATTGGCTGGACGATGTACTTTTCCAGGAAGGACCAGTGAGAATAGAGAAGTCACATTTATCCTGGAACCCGTGTGCCCGTCTGACGAGGGTGTTCCCAGCAGCCGGTGAGTGGGAGTGAGGTTTGTTGATAGCAGGAGCGGAAGGGTGAGGTCTCTCGGCTTCTCGAGAAACAAAGTTGCTAAGCGCCCATGCCCTGCACAACTCCACGCAGCCTTCGATCAGGACGCGCATCTGCAGCTGTGATTCGTCGGCCGTTTCATCGCTCTGCAAGCAAGTCGCAACTGCCTTCTCTAGCTCTATGCCACATTGAGGGAGAAGTGCAGGAGCGAGCTTGCTATTCGAGCTTTCCATCTCTCACATCGCTCACATCGCTCACATCGTCCGCAGCGCGAAACACGCCCGCCAGTTCACGTACAACCCTAAGTCTCTTTTTGCCAGCTCTTGGGCCAGTCTTGCTCTAGTTCAGTGGACGCCCATCACGGCCGCAGGGGTTTCCCAGCCAAGCGAACGTTGATTTCTGTCTGCTGGAACGTGCCTCCGTGGCACAGACTCTCTAGCACTGGTCACCTCCACGCTCCACTACAAACATCTCCCGAATCATTGACTACAACTGTCTTGCACTGCGTCTAAAATATGCACCTCTCTCCACGTACCTGCGGTACCTTCACCTCTATCGATTGCACATCGTCGTAGGAGTGGCCTCTCTGCCGAAGAAGACCGACGATTGCGACCTCCTGGCCCTGGCCCCTCCTTCGCAAATAGCTGCTCCTCCTCCACCAGGCCAGGCTCAGCTACAGAGCTTCCCAGCTTCCCAGCTGCCAGCATCCGCGAGAGCTCCATTCAGCCTGGACCCGCACACACCAACGCTCTGGAGACCCTGCAACTGCTGAGCCAGGAGCACGCTGCTGCTGTCCCTCATAACAAGCCTCACAGCCCTTCCTAAGAGGCCATCCAGATGAGCCTTGCTCCAACAATGGCACTGGAGAGTCCCCTGGTCTCTTCGCCTGGAAACCTTATGTCTGCATTTTCGCCATATACAGACTTCTCTTTATCACCAAACTCTTCAGCTCAACATTCCCCACGATTTCAATCAATGTACGGACTACATGCTCCAGGATATGTTCAGGATGCTAACAAAGCGCTGTAGGTCGGCGCGCAGCTCCTCCGAGTCCTCGCGACTCCGTCCGAATGTAATTGACGATGGCGGACTCTCTCCCAACGGTCTACAAATGACGAGTCCAAGTGATATGGTGGGACCTTCACCAGTTACTTCGAATGGCACCGAAACAACGGAGATAGAGGACGAGGTCGCAGAAGAGGTGCAATATCAAGAAGATCATCATACACCACCGGGAGGGGCAGAATCGGTAGATTCGCATGCCACAGTATGCGCGACCTTCCGAGTAAGGCTGCATGCGGCTGACACGGGCTATAGTTGAAAAGACTCACGACCAATGTCCCAGACTATTTTCGATCCTCTCTTGAGGATGAATCTATCTCTGTCATACATGCTCCCGAAGGCTACGGGAACTTCGTAAGCTTGTTCGAAAATCCAGGCAGGATCAAAGCTGAGCTTCAGCAGGCGTCCAAGGAAAACATTCAGCCCTCGCGACCAGCTGACAGATCCACGCCGACTCCCTATCAGCAGGGTGAAGCTGCCCCTGCCCCTACAATCAGGGTAGACTTGGAGGTACCGAAAGATAAGGTAGTGCAAGATGCTCTAATTCTTTGATCATGACTGATTGACATTAGACTTCGCAGCCAAGTCCCGTCTCGCCTCCACCAATATCTACAGATATCACTCCGGTCAAATATGGATTGGAAAATGCTACACCACGAGCTCAAACTCGACAAGAGGTTGAAGCTCTAGCGAGTGACTTTGGATCCATACGTTCAAGCAGTGCCAACAGTCTTGAAGGTGCGCCATTTGGCTTCAGAACCAATTCTGCACAATCGCAGTACTCATGGTTTACAGGTATTCCTGAAGATCAACGCGAAGAGGATGAGTTCGATGCCAGGACCGTTCACAATTCCGAGCAGGAGGTCCTTGCCTTGAAGACGGCTCTACATGAGTGCTGGACGTTGTGCAATACCCTTGCAAGTCTTAGCTCTATCCACCGGGAAAGGATTTTCAGTTATTCCGGAACTGGCGATGCACAAGAGAAAGCTTGGAAGTGCTGCTGGAAGCTCTGCCAGAAGCTTTACGATAGCCGAGACGAGGATCATGATTTCCAGGTTCGGCCCACCCTTGATTTGTGTCGAGATTTCTGCCAATCGCTGTTTGATGTTCGCCAACGAAAGGATGAAATTGCAGACTCGGTCTTGAGGGTTAGCTTCGAATTGAACAACCATCTCTACAATACACACGACCGGAACCTCCCGGAAGCTTTCCGAGAACGGACACTAGATTTCTACATTACTCTATGTCATCGACTCATGAAGCAGCGGAATGAATTGGCCGAGGAAACGGATGCCCTCCTTCGAGCATGTTGGGGACTGGCTGAAATGCTTTTTAGTCTTCGTCAAAATAAAAGAGAAGGCAAGGCGGCTGATGAGGAACTCCTTGGATCTGCTGTACAGGCATGCTGGGAGCTTTGTGATCTGTTTCGGGAAGGGTGGACACAGGTTCGACCAGAAAGAGGTACACCGCGCCCGTCTCAAACAACCTTTACACAGATATCCGATCAGATGAGCCGGTCATCTCAGTCACATACTGCGAAAGGCAGCTTGCCCAGTCTGCCTGAAAATCCAGAACATCCCGAGCATGCACGTACACGATACAATCCTGAAACACCCACTACCGAATTCGAAGATACACCCATCTCACCAGAAGAAAATTCTCCTAATATTCCTAATATTCTTGTCCTCGGTACGGAAGGCACTCGCTCTACTAACCCTCGATGGTCGAGTACAACCTCGACATTATCTTCATATTCACAAGGAAGTCAGAAATCTTCCAGCACAGTCACTACCGCTACAAGTCCCGAAGATGCAAACCTCACACGACTAAAAATTCTCATTCTAAAAGCCGCAATGAACGTGGGATTCTCACGCTCGACACCAACAACCGCCAGTGCTCCCAATAAGTCCGAACCGCCTGCTCTACAAAAGTTCGTGAAGAACCTTCCGACAGGATCCTTTGGGTCTTTGCCTGCACATGCCACTCTATTGGCTGCGTACAAGGACCTTGTTCTCAGCGACCCCACGTTTCGAAGTGCAAATGCCCTCCCTAGCATCGGCAAGAAAGCCAGCGCAGTCGAAGTGGCCAGGAGCGTTAGCTGGATGATGAAAAGTGGACAGTACACATTTTTGAAAGACCTGTTTAAACTGGTCTTCAGCTTTCCCTTGGATGAAGCAGACACCAGGAAAAGCATCAGCATCGTTGTCTAGTTGGGTGATTTATTTGAAAGAGCATGCAAGGCCCGCATTGTCGAAGCGATCTTGTTAGATACATCAATCCGCATGAGGTTATCTCATGTGACGGAGGCTCAAGTAGCGTCAAGAGCGAGGCAATGTTATCATGAAGAAGAAGGCATATGGAGAAGGGATGCACTGCGAGGCGTTCCTAGGCTTGGTGTACTGGGTGCATACATTCGTTTAGCAGGTTCGGTGGATTTTGGAAATTGTTATAGATACCCCCCGGGAAGTAGGTTGCGCAGTCAGGCGTTCAGATATGGCGCTGACATAGGCTCTCTTTCATTCACTTACATGCCATCAATGCAACACTTTACCCGCCATCTTTTCTTTGCGCGTTGCTTCAGTGTCCTTTCGTTGTAGGCTTGAACCACTTTGAAATGTCTTTAGTTTCTCTAGGTCTGTGACCATTGGTCCTTTAGATACCTTAACACTGGTCCATCTATTGGCATACCATCGCAAAATTGTAAAGCTGCTTTGCGATTATCTTTGAATATTCCTTGCTTGCGTCAAACGCTGTTGCCAGGATTTCAATGTCCATTGTCCCCAGCTGTTACGGTCATTGGAAATACCGGAACATTCCGCAACTCTGCAACTCTGCAACATCTCATCTTCAAAAGCTCTTCATGCATTGCAGACCTTAGGGGTCAATGGCAAGGCCTAGACTACCTTCTTGCTTTGTATCTCAACTGCATGCAACCTTTCTCTACCTTCCAATGCCACCTCTTGTGGTTGATGTTTAGACACTCTCGCAGACTTCCCTCTATGCTGCAAAAGACCAAAGCAATGCTTTCCATCCCAAACTTCACAAGAAGACTACGGGCCGTAGCGTCCTTCGGATAATAGCACAATCCGTATTCCTACTCCAAATCGGTCGTCATTCTTCCTCCGGATTATCTAGATATCCACAACCGAACCAAAATATTCTCGCACGAGCTAACCCACAACACAAACAACAAAAACAACTTGGGAAATCAACTGTTGGTCTCAACGCGTCTTAGTCGCAACGTTCTACTCAATTACAGAGATCACGATACCTCCAAAGTTGTGAAGTTCTTTTGCGCAACGAACAATCTCGACACGGTTGACCCCCTTTCTACACGAACGAACCAGCGAGCCTCCTTTCAAGACGCGACCGACCCTCACGCGCAAACACCCCTTTTCCGAATCAAATCGAACAACGACACCTGCCTACTTCTCTCGCGGCCAATCAAAGCAAAGAAGTCACAATGTGTGTCCTCCTAAACTTCATCTACCACGACTGCGGCTGCCTCGCCAAAACCTCCACCTACCACTGCGGTGACGCCAAAGCCGAAGACAAGGAATTCTCCACCGATTGTCCTCGCTACAAGACAACTGAACAAGTCCTTCGATGCGGTGAACTCACTTGTCATGCTCATGTTGGTCAGGTGCTCAGAACAGGAACACCGGAGTTGGATTTTGGTGAGAGAAGTGATAGTAGTGTGATTATGGATGAGGAGGGTGACCAGGGTGAAGGTGCGATTGATTATGATCCGTTCAAGGAGCTTAAGGAGAAGTTGTTGGCTATCAAGGCTAGGTGTGAGGATAGGAAGAAGGGGATCCCGTTGGTAAAGGAAAAGATGGTGGGTCAGAAGTCTAAGGAGGGTGAGAAGGGAAGGGGTGCTGAGAAAGTTAAGGAGGGTGAGAAGGAGAAGGGAAAAGGTGGCGCTGGTTTGGGTAAGGGGTTTGAGGCCTCAAAGCTTTCCGGTATGAAGGCTATTAGGGATAGACGCGAGCAGCGAAAGAAGGAACTCGAGCAGGCGAAGGCAAAGAAGGATGCGGTGAAGGCGAAGGGAGGGGAAAAGAGCAAGAGTGGTGCTGGTGTTGATGAGATTGAGATGGACGAGTTCACGTATGCTAAGCAAGCTAAGGAGGCTAAGGCTAAGGAGAGCGACGATGGAAAGGCAAAGGAGTGTGGAAAGGCTGAGGAGAGCGGATCTGGAAAGGCTACGAATCCTGGTCTTGAAGAGGCATTTGCTATGTCCAGCTCCAGCGGTAGCAGCAGCAGTGGCAGCGATTCCGACGATATGGGCTATGAGGGCGACACCGAGGCCCCGGCCAAGAAATCTACCACTGAAGACCCTGTCAAGAAGCTAACTCTTGTTGCAGAAGGAAGCCTCAGCCCAGGTGAGATCGCAGGAAGCTTGAGTCCTCGTGCTTTCGTAGCAAGTCTCGGCCCACGACCATCTTCCATCCCGGGCTTGAGACGCGTCGGCGGAGTCGAGGATATCAAGTCTCTGTCACCTACTAAGAAGGCTTCACCATCTGCACCACCTGCACCACCAAACGGCGACACAAGTATGTGACTGCATGGCCTGAAACTCTCGGGGACGGTCAGTGCGATGGTGATGAGATTTGAGAGAGAGCTTGGGCAGAGTAATCGGAGAGTTTCGTAATTGGCGGAGAGTGTCTTGAATTGGATGTGTGATGTAAGGATATTGTTCGGAGTATTGGTGCACAAAATTCGGGATGACGTTTCCTTTGCATTCATTTGTTGATGCAGGTGGCCAAATTAGCGGCCTGCCCTTGCATCGGGGTTCAGCCTTGGAGGGGAGAGCGCTAAGGAGAGATGGCGATTGGCGGCGGCGGCGGCGGCGGTGACACAGGGGAAGAGGCTGAATACCGATGGTGCGGGGGCTTGCATACATGTTGCATTATCTCAGACTTGAAACATGGCTGAGAATAAATGTCTTAAGCCACAAGTTGATCTCGGGTCGAGTTGCACAGTGTTTGTCGGCTGTGGCTGATGACCGTTGATGGACCTAGAGTAATCAAAAATTCATTCTCAATGATTTCCCTTCCTGCCAGTGACTGTAACAAGCTAGCTTGGTTCATGAAACGACTTAGTGCATTCAAAAGATGACAGGAAATTCTCTTTAGCTTGGAGATTTGAAAGTCTTGGCCTAGTGCGACGAGCCGAACAGCCTTCAAGCGTCCTTTGAAAAATCCAAATCAGATCATTGCCAACTGGAAATAAGAATGTGCTACTATTTCATATATGGAAGAAGAAGTGCGGCCATACGATCACCCACTACAATATGCCATGTTAACTTGAGCTTCAACCCATACTGTGAACTGCTTGACTATGAGAAACAAGAAGAGCCTGGATACTGCCTTCGTTGCCCCAAAGAAATCTGTCGAACTGGCGGCAATGATTCGCCTTGCGATGCTTGGCGATAGTACTAATTGCTGAGTGGAGGCTGAGAAACGAGTGATGGTTGGACGATTCATCTCATGGGGAATGAGTGGTACCGTGTCAATGTTAGGAGGAAGTATTGAAATAGAAACTTTCCATAGAAATGTGTTTTGTATGCCGGACTCTTCTCGAACAAGAACGAAAGACGTGTCACCCCAAAACCAGATTCTTTTCGTTCTTTTTACAATATCACATATTCTCTCAATTCAATTCGACGACAGGCGGTCGGGTCCAAGTTCACTTGACAGCATGTTAACTCCACTGCTTCGCAGTCGTGATGGTATAACAGGGTGCTAAGGAGCTATACGGATAAGAAAGAAGCGGTTTAGAAGCAGGGAGAAGGGTTGAGTCCCAAAACGTGCATCATATTTGGAGGTATGAATGAGGAAAGAATGATTGAAATTATTCACTGGATAGATAAGGAAGTCTGAGGGACTGTCAGGCAGCTATCAAACATCCAGCTCGCGTTATCCTATGCACACATTGAAGGAGACGATGGGGGCAATCTGTGAATGTCCAAGAATATTCTGGGGGCTTGATGCTGTAGAGTCTTAGAAATATTGTCGGCCAACATTGTTTAATTGTTCTCGAGGTGTCGGAACAAGACTTCGGTGTAGGCATCGTAACTCGCATTGCACAGCATTTCTTCGCATCTCGAAAATACGGAGAATTTAAAGTTGACGGCCGCTAAAATTAGAACCGAGCCCTGAACACGCTAAATTAGAGTTTAATTACAGCGCACGTGCTGACGTTTGGGCTCGTCGCGTCAAACTCCATCTTCCTTCCACACCCACATCCTCAATTCTAAGTCGATAACCACCCTCAATCATTTCTGGCGTCTCGAAATCCTCGCTTGATCTTGATCCATTCCCCGCAGACTCGCGCAACCAAAGCGTGGTAGTTATACTATCTTGTGGGCCACCTTTTTACTTCCACAGGTAAGTTTCGCGTCCTTTCTGTCCTGTCCCTCTATCTAAGTATTACCTAACATCTCAAAGTGCAGGAATCCACTCACCTATCGATTTTCTGGTCTTGAGTGCCCATCGCAAACCCCCTAGTCAGTATGGCAATACTGGACAGTATTCCCGGACTGGATGTTTCTGTCTGCGTTGATGGCGCGCCTCTTCAGGAATATGACGACGACGAAGAGCTGGTATCCGAGAAGCCTGGAGCGATTGGAGAATATCAGAAAGCGAGGACTGTCCTTAAATATGTCGAAGCTGTGTCGGATGCCGAGTTCACTATACACATCACCCTAGGAACCTCTTTCAACATGGACTGCCCGACTCTTTCGAACCCCATTTCTGTTGACGGCAAATTCGCAATCGAGCCTTGTGTCAGGAAACAGGGCTATGCAGCATCCATTCATGGCAATCGCGTCATGACGCCGGTCGTCAGGATAGTCGATGGTGTCCATGTCGCGGCCCCGGGCAAGAAGGATCAACAGTTTATCAAGCCCTTCAAGTTCTCTCACATAGATACAAGTATGTGAATTTACCGCCCATTCTAGGCCTGGTGTCACTAATTCTTTTTAGCCAGTGACGACTCAAAATTGAAGGATCTCAAGAAGGATTCGGAACTTCTTGGGAAAGTTGGTGAGATAGAGGTCAAAGTGCATCGCTGCAGTGACGGCACAGAACTTAGAGACTATGAGGTCGCAGAAGACAAATCCTCTTCTATTGGCTCCAAGGTTCACGAGAAAGCCTTGAAAGGCGATGCTAAGAGCCACAGTGTCTCGTCAGTCTATAACTCTCCAGAGAAATCCTTGAACAGCAAAAGCTCACAGTTGTCCAAGATTCGGTCCCGCGACCAAGCTTGTCTCGAAAAACTACTTTAGGTTTGACTACCTCGACGGCGAAGACTACCCAGTCGCGATATTCAAGTTCAAGTACAGATCCCAAGGCAAGTCGTAATCACCGATAGGCTCTCGGACATTTGCTGATAGTTCTTAGACGCATTGAAAAGCCTGTTGATAATTGAGCGAACACCTTCCCCAGACCCCGAGAGCGTTCCTGGATCGCCACCTTCGGTAGATCTCAGTAACCTTGATCCGAACCAAAAGAAACTGCTTGAGAAATTCCTCAAAGACCTGGTAAGTAAGGGACATTGGCGCGTAGTACACTATCAACTAATATTCATAGAATCGTGGCAGGGGTTCCTCCAGCACTCCCGGTCGATCCATCAAGAGAGAGCGAGATGCAGGCAAAGGACCTTTAAACTCCAGGAAGAAGAGGTCGGGAAAGAAACTCACCATTGATCTTACAGAAGATTCAGATTAGGGAAACCTTGTTCCTCTCAAGGGTCGGCTTCACCTTGATTTAGTTAGGAGATGTGTGCAGCGGTCTTAGTTTACGTGGTGATGATTTGCTTATAATGGCGTCGGAAGAGGAGTTTACGGCGCAGGAGGACTATACCAAACTGATTTCCAGCGTTTTCGGCAGCACTTACTTGGCGGTACTGTTGCCACCAATGTTGCATCTTAGCAGTGTTTTGCTGATATGGGCTACTTAGACATAGCCGGGAAAGACAGTGGGGCAACAAAATACAATTCTTCAACTACAAACTACCTTCCGAGATAGAATTTCTTGGTGACACTATTAAAACTGGACCACCTATAAAGATATCGATCCTGATAAGCACCAAGCAAGGCCTAACGCTTGGTCTTGCCTTTCTGTCTCTGCAAAGACTTCACCTTCGACGTCGAGCCAACCTCGTTAAGCGAGGAGGGTATATAAACTCTGCCTTCCCACCTCAACCACCCTCCTCGATCTTCCTCTCAACTACAACCTACTTGATCCACGATTCAGCCCATCTTGGACCATCACTTTAAGGGTTCCCTTAAGCTCTGATTATCTATCAATCCATCAAAGGTATTTCAACTGTATCCGTCTAGCTCTCCTTCCACTTCCCAAGAACTTTCAAGACTCTTCGAGATCCTCGAAGCTGTTCCGGGCCTTGAGGTCTGCGTATTGGTCGACAATGAGCCGCTAAGAGAGTATCACGACGACGACGTTGAGCCTGCAGGACAAGGAGCCATCAAGTCAGTTTCGAAGTATGTTGAAGCAGTCTCGGACAAGGAATTTGTTGTCCGCGTAGGCATCAACGCTCCCTTCACTCCGGATTCTCCAACTCTTACTTTCCAGCTCACTATTGATGGCAAGTTGGTCCGCTGCAAAGCAATTACGACCGAGTCAATGTCCCAGTTTACCCGGGACAATCGGGTCCGGAGCAAGCTCACAGCTCATTTTGACGGAGTCTTTTATTCCATAGCAGGAAACAGCACCAATCAATTACTCAGAAAGTTCAAGTTCCTCAAGATCGACGTGGGTACGGTTTTCAGTTCTTGGTGTTTTTCAAACAGCGCGCTAATGGTCTAATAGCAGGTGATTCTATCTTTTCAGACATCCAGGAACATTCAAAGCAGATGAAACAGGCTGGCGAAATTGTCGTTCGCGTGTTCCGATCTAGGCACTCTACGAAAAAGAACAATACCAGGCCATGTGGCGACAGACTCGAGATGGCCAAGGCTGAAGTCCACGAGAAGGCCTTGAAGGGTGAGGCAAAGAGCCACATCGTTTCGTAAGTATTGGGGTGCTGTAACAAAGAACAAGGGCAGCTACTAATCTGCTTAGTGTTGGAACTGCCACCAAGACTGTCCCACGGGTCTACACTTACCATACGCTAATTGATGGACCCGACCATCCCATAGCACTCTTTAAGTTTAAGTATAGGTCTCAGGGTCTGTCCCATCATGGTTTCTCTGCTCCTTAGCCTGCTAACTACTCGACAGATGCCTTGAAGTCTCTTCTGGTCATTCCACGAACCCCCTCTCCTGAACCTGAGCCAGCTTCCAATTCTGAGACTCTGTCTCTTGATGCTGCCTCAATGCCAGACGTTGACTTGAACGACCCGCAGACGATGAGAGATTTTCAGGAGTTCTTGAGGGCACGTTTAAGTCGGACGGTCTACCCATGTTAGGCTTACTCACTCACAGTCTATTCAGAATCGCGGAAACAACTCGGGCAACCCTGGTCCCAAGAAGGAAGAGGCAGACGACAAGACTCAGATCAAGACCGAGACCAAAGGCAAGAGAGAGCCTACAGTACACAGCGGTAGCCAAACCATCATCGACCTCTTGGATGAAGCTGCACCCAAGATTGAGACTAAAGTCAAGAAGACGCTCGCAGCACCTAAAGAGAGCATTACTATCATCGATCTCGCGGACGAAACTCCGGTCATCGAGCGTCGCAGAGCCAATCGTGCCGTCGATCTCAATCTTCATGTGGCATCAGCGATCAAGCGAGAGGGTTCCCCAATCGAGTCTGGCTCCCCAAAGAAACAAAGAATTGAAGGATAGACTTTGTTGAGTGGGACTTGCGAGAGGATCTGGGACGTGTCTGTGCAGGAGCGAATGAGCATATCTGGGGGGCTTCCTATCACTTTTCTCACTTTCCAAAAATATCTGGCTTGGTGCATTTACATGACTTCCAATGGTAGTCAAGGCCGTTGCCTTTAAGGCTTTCATGCATCTTCGTCCATAGACACATAATAGACATAAAATAATAGCAATACAAGCAGGTGTTTGCCATCATTCAACTGAATGGCCTTCTGATTTGAGTGTCGAGCGCTGTCATCCAGCCTTCGAATCCCAAAATTGTTGGGATTTTGGTGGCGATGTTCGCAAGTCTTTTCGGACTCAGGAGCAAAATGAGACAAACGGGACCAGGTCGGAGGAGGAGGCGGTTGGGATTTGATGCTCTCTAATTGGGTCGATGAGAACATCCCCTTATTGCAGTAACTTGAGCCATTCTCATATACTTCATGTTGTTTGCATACTGGCAGGTGCTGAATCGATTCTCATTTCGGACATGATACACCGTCACCATTTCTGAAATAGAAAGCAGCGCATCGACAAGCCGTCGTACTCACGTGACAGGTTACTCTACTTATATTCTGAGCAAGTCAGCTAACACTTACCTGAAGAAATCTCGACCTGTATTGGAAGATACCACGAACCTCGTTTACAAGAAAGCTGCCCTAATTCGTGCCTTGCACATTTGATCCTCAAACGCAAACCACAACACCAACAGTTAATCCTACTTTCAACAACATTACTTCAAATATTGAGCTGTGCCTCATCAACCTCAGAGCTTAAGTAGACCTTGGAAACTTTCGTCTCCTCGGACACGTGGTTTGACTTCTCTCCTTCACGCCAACACTCTTCACCACATCCTTCTCCCCTACAACATCCAGGCTGATAAGCATCAAGCTTACTCTTCTCACATTCAACTTCTACACACCTTTCTTCTTTCCTCTCAACCTTACCCAAATATTCCATCTACTCCTAGTATTCAATCCCAACATCATTCACCAGATTCACCCTACTTCATCACCATTGATACCCACCACCTTCATTCTACCCACGCTCGACTTCAACCATTTTACCTTCTCTTCCATTCAACCCCAAATCCGATTTGTTCTCAACCCGAAATCAAACTCCAACACAACACAACAATGGCAATTCTCGATATCGTACCAGGCGTCTCAGCTGAGATTCTGGTCAAGGGCATTCCAGCCACCGAGCACCCCGATAGGGCAAGGGCAAGACAGAATGGACGAAGGAGTTGGAGGGTGTTAAGCACGAAGCTTCATTTGGGAAGCCGGTCACCATAAAGGCTTTCAGGTTTGCGAAGATTGAGACTAGTGAGTAAACTTTTACATGTCCCATGCTCTTGCGGACTTCAAATGAGAGAAGAGACTGATGAATGAGTAGCCGGCGACTCAGCGGAATCCATGGTGGTCAAGAGCATGCACCAAAAACTTAGAAAAATTGGCTTGATTGAGGGCAAGGGCAAGACAGAATGGACGAAGGAGTTGGAGGGTGTTAAGCACGAAGCTTCATTTGGGAAGCCGGTCACCATAAAGGCTTTCAGGTTTGCGAAGATTGAGACTAGTGAGTAAACTTTTACATGTCCCATGCTCTTGCGGACTTCAAATGAGAGAAGAGACTGATGAATGAGTAGCCGGCGACTCAGCGGAATCCATGGTGGTCAAGAGCATGCACCAAAAACTTAGAAAAATTGGCTTGATTGAAATCAAGGTCTATCGTGAGAAGGGTGGCCAGCAAGGTGCTATTCTCAGTGCTCTCCCTGACGGGTTCATGGAAGACGACGAGAGAGAGAACGTCCCAGAGAAGGCAGTCAAGGGCGATGCCAAGAGTGATTGCACCTCGTAAGTTCTCTGCCGAAGGAAGACGAGTCAAGGCTAATGCAGCAGTCCAGACTAGGAGAAGCAGAGAAGGGGAAGAAGGGCAGCGACATATATCGAAACACCAAGAAAATCGATGGAGATGACAAGCCGCTCATCATCTTCCGTTTCATGTCTTCAATGTCCCTCATTCTCATTTACAATCACAGCTGATATAAAACAGAAGCACTCCGCCAACTCCACATCATCGAACGAACCCCATCTCCATCGCCCGCTCCCTCCCGTTCTCCATCTCCGGATCCAGACCACATCCCCGGCCCCGACGGCAAGACACCCTTCGAGGTCCGTCTCGACAAGGAGATAGAGAACGAGAGGGCTAAGAGAATTGCTGCGATGGAGAATGAACTCGCCAGAGAGAAAACTGAGAAGCAAGAGAATGCCAAGGCTATGACTATGGGCGTTAAGAGAGAGCGATCGGATGTTGCTATGCAGATCAAGAAGGAGCGAGGTGAGGAGGCTAGCATGAATGCCCCACCGGCGAAGAGACCTCGTAGGGAGTTTCATGATTTGACTGGCGATGATGAGGATGATGCGTTTCCTGAGGGCAGTGGAGGAAATGAAGGTAATGGAGAGTAATCTTTGTTCATCAACTAAGGGCGCTAGAGAGCAAGACAGCTAGGTGGAGGATTATACTTGGGAAGGGCAAGGTGGGATACAAGCAGTTTATATCTGATGCGAGTCTTGTGGGTATTGACAGGGAGTTGCGGATGATTTCATCGGGCAGCTACGCCAGCTCTTATTCGGGATACGGATTCTGGAGTATGGCGTTGAGCATGGGATATGACATACGGCTGTTACTTAAGGGAAAGGAAAGCAAAGCAAAGTAAAGCAGAATAGAAAATGAATCTCATCTCATCAGTCGCTTGACTCTTGCTTGGCAGGAACAGAGACCACAACAGGGAAGGTAACTAAAATCTTGACAGACATTACAACCAAAGCAAATGTTAGAATGGGAACGGACATTGGAATTGTAAAGACATCGGCATTTTCGTAATATACCTACAACCAACAAACAATATCAGACGCTTAGAAGACTGTTTTCCTCCCAGCACCATCTTTCCCCCGTATACTCTGCAATATGCATACAGCTATCATGCACTCATAAGCTTTTCGTCCCAGCCTCCTCTCCAGCCTCCTCCACCACCACCCCTATCTATCCATCATCCCCATCATAATACCCCAAGTATCCGTACTTAGCCATTCGATGATATCAAGCCTTTAACGGTCCTTCTTAGGCGTA
The DNA here is from genome assembly GCA_900073065.1 of Phialocephala subalpina. NCBI lineage: Eukaryota > Fungi > Ascomycota > Leotiomycetes > Helotiales > Mollisiaceae > Phialocephala > Phialocephala subalpina. Next base: position 476,448 of record FJOG01000006.1, on the reverse strand, counting down.
GCATCAGAAGCCGTAAACTTATCGCCCAAGTTATTGTACTCTCGACTCAAACCCTCAGACTGCTTTTTCAAAGTCTCCAAATCCCTATCCTTCTCCGCCAACTGCTTCTTTAGCTTGCCAATCTCCCCAGCGTTTCCGGCATTTGCCAACTTCTCGCTCTGCTTGCCGCCAGTCTTTGGGTCTCCCTCGTATGCCTTGACCTTCTCTTCGAGACGGAGGACGTCGAGGATCATGGTGTAGGTTCGGTTGAGAATTAGGGAGAGAAAGAGAGTGAAGCCGCAGAGATACATGTTTCGTTGGGAGTAGAACTTGCGTGCTTGGACCTCCATGCGCTCGTGGCCGAGGACTGCTGCGCTGGGGGGTTGTTAGTGTGGTCCTTGTTAGGGGCGGGAAGGAAATACCTTTGTTGTTTGTTGGACTCGGCGAGCTCGAGTTGGACTCTGTAGACGCGGTTTACGCTGTCAATAAAGAGGATTAGGATGAAGATGAATGTGATCTTCATCCCATATTGTAATTTCGCAACCAGCGGAGACTCGGAGCTAGTTTGCGGTGAGCAGAAGTACGAGGTGGTTGTGGGGATGCTGCGTACATGAATGTGAACATCTTTCTGCGGATCGTGAAGGGGAGAGGGACGATTAGGAGCATGAAGAGGGCCATCTCACTGACGAGCAGGAGGAAGACCTGTATGAGATGTCAGCGGGGTCCGAGAACAGTAGTACAGCTTCGCCAGCTAGTGCTGCAGGTATTTCCAGAATATGCGTTCGACTTACGAGACTGTAATAGAGAGTCATATTGATCGATGTATGGGGTTTGTATTGTTAGGAAAGTGGTGGTATCGAATCGTGTCCTATTGTCAAGGTCGTCAGTTGATGTTGACCAGACTGCCTCGAGTACAAAAGCTCGTGTTTACACAAGCTGCGTCTGCGTGAGGGCGAAGTTCTAAATAGAGGGACTACTTACAAGAAGGTTGAGTGTATCTGCCAAACTTCGTCGAGTTTGTTTGCCAGAGGGACAAGTGTTTGCTGAAGAAGGGTTGCGCGGCTAGAAGGTGTGTGCAGAGTGGCTTTTCGTAGCTCGAGCTTCAACGTCATCAGCCGAATTGAAAGTTGGCCAAACAACGCTAATCCTCATTTGAGGCATCTTGCACGTGTTTCACATTACCCGATGTCACGTGTACATATCAAGGTTTTAAGCTTTACCTATGCCTCGAGAAGTATACTGGGCTCCTTGTTTGCTTCATGGCGCACGGAAGCATGAAAAAAGTGTTTTGGGTCATTGAATTTATGTTTTGTTGGACTTGGAGAATTCGCCACTTACCCCCTGAACTCTCTTCAACAAGCGAGCTTCCAAGACATCGAGGAGGCAGGAACATTCGCACGATTGCTAGTGATTCCAGATTAATGCTTTGAAGCTTGAAATACTATCGCACTTCTCAAATTCTTTCCTCACTTGAATATTCGATTGAGTTTAACATCTTTTCACTCCTCCAAATTCTTCAGAGCGAGGAGCGAGGAGAGAAAACCGAACTCCGCATTGCTAGACGCAAGTCAACATAAACTCGAGTACTTGCGGCTTCGGACTCGGTATTGGAATTTGTCATCACATCTCATTGATATCAAAATAATCTTTGGGAATATGTTCAAATAATATCGCGTTGCATCACGTACGACGAAAGGTCAGGGGAATCTCGTAACAAACGCCACGACGCCACCTATGCATAACCAGCAGGAACCATCTCCCTACATCAGGAGCCACCTCTTTAAATAGTGTTGAAATTCATTGGTACTCCACCAAGTGGATCTCCAATCATTGGCAGATCCTGAGCCATGACCGGAAAATTGGTCATGTACCAGGGATCAAGTAGCGTATCCCAATCAACATCGACATTTTCAAATTCCGCCATGTTGTCTCCAGCATCTGCAGCCTCAAGTAAAGCGACCTCTTGCTTCTTCTTCTTCATCGAATCCCTTAACAAAACCTTTGCTGTATTCAACGCTTCTGTTGCCACATGCGTGCCAAGCTGTCTCGTGATATCTTCCAGCGTGCCCATGGTCGTCGACACATTTGCTAGACTTTCTGCGGTATCGATCGCAAGAAGGGTACAAACAAATTGGAATGAGGTGCAGAGCACGTTCCACCAGTATCGTTTCTGCTGGGCAAGTGCGTAGGCTGCTTCCATAGCTTTGCATCCGATGACGATGATTTGAAGAACGTCCTCTTTGTCGAGTGGAAGTTTGAGAAGTCGATGGTGCCGGTAGAGAGACATACATAAATCTGCTTTAGACATCGAGACGAATTGCTGTTCGTCGGGTATTTGCTGTAGTTTCGGTAGGGTACTTTTGAGATCGGGTCCGGTTGCCGAGTCTGTGTTCTTTGGGACCAATTGTGAGATAGCTATGAGGTGGGCTGTGGCATCGCCCGGGACGGCTTGGGGCACTTTACAGCTGATGCTACTGAGCACGACACTGGACCGTGCGTACTCGTAGGATATCATAACGTTCACGTGCCACGCCATCCAGAAGATTCTTCGAGCTTGTTCACAGCCCTGTCGGTTCTTGGGTACCGCTCCTAATGGTACACTCTCGGCTACGACGACCGAATCGATTTCATGATGTAGTCCGCACGCTTCTGCTACATGCATCGTGGTACAGCTGGCAAGCCATGCTCTATGTGGTCTGGTAATCGTCCTAAGATAGGTTGTTCTTAGAATCCAAGCAGAGACATGATCGATTGAGGGGTGGAAAGTTGGGTCCTCGAGGACATGTTTGGCGTATCGTGCAATTTCTGCTTCTTTGGGATGCCCTAAATCCGCCGCGAAGAAGGATCCCAAAACAATCACTCCAGCAATGACAGCATCGAATGCTAGTGAACTACTTGGTACAGTCCACCACTTTGCGACATCCTGCAGAAATTGCTTCTTGTTGATGATGCCAAACACTGGATGAGCAACCTCAAAGAAGACGCTGGAATAAGTCTTAAAATCTTCCCGAGAGATCAGATCGCGAAGATTACCATGCGCTTCTGGTTCCTCTTCCGGACGAATGCCACAATTCCAGGCGAAAGAATGCAGACGAGGCGGATTCGATGACTGAAAGTCGAGTCCAAGCGTCCTGGGAAAGGCCATCAGAGAATGGAGTCCCATATAACGTGTCTTCGTGGGATCCAAGATGCCTCGATCGCTCGGCGATAATTGTGACTCCATATCTTCATTGCTCCTCTGCGTGGTCGGAGACTGGATTTGAATTGGTACTCGTCGTTCTGTCACGGGACTGTGGCCAGTGCTTGCCCGGCCTAGCTTCTCAACGAACGGTGCGGAAGGTCCAGTATCTTCTGTGTACTGGCATTGGTAGCCATACGTCGTGCACATTGAGCACGGGAACTGGACATCGCACTTTCTCTTTCGTTGGCGACATGGCAAGCAAGCTTTTCTCGCTCTCTGACGTTTTCTTGGAGGAGGTTGGGACTCATGATCAGCAGGAAATGAGGATGTCGACATGATAATATGGCGGTGCGAAAAGAAATTGCCTCTTGGAAAACATCGTTCAGATGGTCGTGGGAGGCTCCATGTATATACGATTATTTGAGCATGTCGTTGATCTAGACTTGAAGATGGAGTTCGGTACGGAGTTGAAATTCAAGGATAAGCATATGGCCTTATGGGCTAGCGAGACACTAACCTCAACTTAAAAATTGTTAAGCCGACTGTGGCTCAGCTAAGCTGCAGGGCTGCTTACGAAATGTTGATAATGTAACAACAAGATCAAGATGACCGTTGCAAGGTTGAAGAGAAGTCTGGACGGCAGAATCTGGTGAATTAAGAGTTACCATTGGTAAGTAAGATTACTACGAGTTCCCACTCTCGGAAAGATTTCCTCTTCATGAATCAGTCCTGACTGCCATTTGTGGATATTGCGGGACTCAATCACAGATTGTCTTTTGTCTTTTTCTTCTTTCTTCTGAACAGAACCAGTCTCTCCTCTCGCAACTTCTTCGAGTCTTCTTTCGCATTCTCGGCTCTTACTCGTGATGGGGACGTCTCGACGTTACTAGTTGATTTTCAAGCATTCCATACAAAGGAGTGTTTCTAAAACCTGATCAGAGTCACGATTGGTGAATTGTCAGGCCCGCGCTGAGAGAAGGACCAATTATGTCATAGTATATAACCATCTGCTTTCAATCATTGTTCATCTTTTCGGACATTCTGTGTTGAGGAAGAAGGAGGTTCTGAATTTGGCAACTTGGTCGGCTGGCGATGAGATAGATGCATTCGGGCATTTCTCGGATGTCTTCCGGTCCGAACGGGCCGAAGTCCTTATTTCCGAATCGCGACTTCACTTCTGTTCGCTTCCTCTGCATGCACCTCTATCGTATTTATCAATTCAGAAATGAGTTCGCGCTGGTTCTCTATCGCTTTTTTAATTCTGCAACGAGAAAGTGATCGTGGCGTTATGTCAGATGTATGCTCCTCATTTCCTACCACTGCACTCCGGCATGATAAGAAATTATCTTCCCGCAGACTGGCACACTGCTTTGACATCCTCAGCAATCCAGACCAATCGAACTACCGTTTCTGGCTCTTACTACTCCTATGAAGCCTATCAGACTGGGCTTGCTCAAGTTAGTCCTTTCTCTGGCCGATAATTCAACACGGAGTGTTCAAAAGCGCGGGGTACACTTGAGGTGCATTTTTAGGAACGAGCGCAATATTGATGTTTTTAATGAGGAGATGATCGCACTATCATAAAACGGTATTGCTGAGATCGTTACAGACAATCCTATTGGTATATTTCCACAAGTAGGAATCCAGTGGATGTGAGCTCATTGGTTTGTCCTGACAGGATAGGATCCACTTTCTACTGAGCCTCCAAGTGCCCTCACTCTATGGATACGCACTTTCATGCTCTTTTTCTTGCCAATAACAGGAGTACTGCGATCGCCTTCATGACTAGCCTCCTCTTCATCATCATTTGTCAATGTATGAAACCCACCTGCTTCTTCAATTGATCGAATCTCCTCCACAGCTTGTCTTTCCTCAAATTTTGCCGCAATCTCATGGTCTAGATTTTTCGTTGGATCTTTCTCATAATCTCCATCTTGGCCGAGATTCGCCATCTCATATTCGCGTACTTTGATCAAACGATAACACCCAATGGCAAGCACGAAACCAAGGCACGGACCGACCCAGTAGATCCATTGAGTGTCCAAGAAGTCGTCCGCAACGGTTGCGTGTCCGAAACTTCGCGCTGGATTCAAGGAACCACCTGTGTAGTACACGGCAACGAGTTCTCCGATGAAGAGGGACAGTCCTATACCCACAGGGGCGATGCCGGTTGCGCGATGCTTTTCTTTGGTGACCATGATGATGGTGAAAACGAGGCCTGCGGTACAGATTGCTTCGATCCGGACTCCCTGAGCACTGGTAGTGCCTTGACTGAGAGTGGTTCCGAAGTTCAATGGACCTGGGAACATGACTATCACGAGATAGGCAGCGAAGCAAATCTCACTGACCTGGGAGATAACGAGGAGGATTGCTCGGATAGCGTGGAGATCTCGAGTGAGAGCGAGTGAGAGCGGGTGCTAGTGTGACCTGCTATTGTGAGCTTTGAATTTCTGTTTGGTGTGCTTGACTTACTGCTGGGCTGAACCAGCCACCGCTGATGCGGAAGAAGGCCCATGCATTGACCATCAAACTGAATCCAAAAGACATTGAGATGTACAGCAATGCTGCAATATCTACAGATCCTGAAGCGACATTCCCTTGCGCTTTCTTCGAATTGATGTTCGCTGTCTGCTTTCCAGCGAATGCGAAGAAGAGGAATAGCGTTGTTCCGACAAATTCTCCACTCGCTGCGACAGCGTCCGCCATCACCAGTACCAATCTCCATTTTTGTGTTCTTCACTTACGATTTTTTGCATCACTATGCATCCATTTCGTCCAGGCCACATTCCCTGGCACTTTTGACTTCTGCTTCAATTCCTTCCGAATCTGTCTCCTACCTCTGCCACCTGCATTGCTATCACCTGTTCGCGATCTGATTTCTGCGAGGCCATTGAAGGTTTCAGTGTTTGATGACATTGAGTCATGACTATTGAATCCTTTTCAAGTCAAAAAGAACGAGGACTTCTCCTTCCTGTTGTTTATTGCACTGGAAGTCTGGGCCTTTCGTTCTAAATTTCAATAGAACACTGTCAGATATACTTTCGAGATAATAGGTGGCGCATGCAGGGTGGCATTCTGACAGCTCGATAAGGATGGGGAGTGTGGGGGCGTAGTGCATTTCAAGCCCGGGTACGCCCCGAATTTCAGTCTCCAGATGTATATTACGCCCGCAAAGGCTCTATTGTCTATGGGTCCCATGTCTGGTCCCGTTCTAACGTAAGTCCATTTCTATTCTTATTTTTACAAAACCAACAAATCATGCGCCCGAGACATCAGTCTTCTCTTCGTCTCTTCTCTTTCCCTTCAATTGCGTCAGGCCATACACGAACGAAATTCCCAAGCCCAGAGACGCCAATCCAATCTCCATGTACCACGCTCCTCGATAGCCTTTCAGTAAGTCCCTGCCTCCATGGTTCACCTGGCTTTCTACTGTGCCGGCAAATCCCAAGCCAATAGAGACTGAGTAGTTGACGACTGTATTGACGAGACTTGCAGCAACGCCTTGGTGGTCGTGATGCATATGATCACTCAACAGAATCGTCGATGCTGGGAAACTCATGTCCATACCCCATGGCATGACAACGATTGATACGAATATCTGCGCCCAGTATATCTGTCCAACTGGAGCTGTCGCCAGCAAGATTGCTCCGACTGTGAAGGCGAGCATGGATATCATCATGACAATCCTCGGACCTAGCTTATGCAGCACTACTCCTGTTGTCAGAGCAGCAGCCAATCCGGAAATAGCGCAAGGCGTGAATTGCGCAGCGCAGAGCAGAGGGCTTTGTCCGCGGAGCTCTTCGAGGAACTGCCAAAGGTAGAAAACCCAGATACCGAAGCTCGACCATCCGGCCGCTACGCAACCCAGCACAAACGCCGTATCCTTCGTCAACGCATCCAACGGCACGAGTGGAAACCTCGCTCTCGACTCGACGAATCCAAACACTCCAATAAATATGAATCCCACAATCAGCAAGACGTAAACATACGGCGTCGACCACCCAGCATTCGGTCCCTGATTCCAAGCAAAATTGATCAACACCAATGCGGATATCCCAGAAATAGCTCCCAGCCCATCAATCCTCGCAAACGTACTCGTCCCATCATCTTCAAATTTTGGGGCAGGAGTATGCGGAATCGCAAAATACCCCGCAACCGCCAATACGAAGCAAATCATACCCATAACCCAAAACGCCCAGGGCCACCACACAAACTGAGAAAAGATACTTGAGAACACCGCTCCAACAAGGAATCCAGATGGAGCCGTCGCACCGAAGATACTGAATACCATCTCTTTCCTCCTTCCCTGCTGATACGTCCTTCCTAGGATAGCAAGAGCGTTTGGTAATAAGAAAGCGGGACCGATTCCTTGGAAAGCTCGACAGATGTCGAAGAATATCGCAGAGCGGGAAAAGACGGAGAACCCAGCTAGTAATGACCAAAGGCCATACCATATAAATCCAACGATGAAGAACCGTTTATGTCCGTATAGATCTCCCAATCGGCCTGCGATCAGGATGAATGTCCCAACAGTCAACGAATATGCTGCTGGGAACCAGGAGAGGTCGCCTGGGTTGCTGGTTCCGAAGGAGCCTCCTATGATGTGTAAAGGGGCGATTGCTTGACCGAGAGAAGCTTGGGTCATGAGTTGTGCTATTGAGAGGATGCCCACAAAGCATATTTCTCGGAGGAGGGATTTTGGTGGCTCGACGCGGGATTGAGTGGGGTAGAGGGAGGGCGTTTCTTCTTTCATTGCTGCTAGTTCTGCGGGGTCGAGATCGAGGTCTGTGTCGTTTGGTGACGAGATATCTTCTGAGCTTGGTGTCGTCCTCATCTTGAATTCGAATTATTGCCGATGATATAGGAAGAACAGGAAGTAGTAGAAAGGGGTCGCGTCACGCCACACGTGATCGGAAGCGAAGAGAATGAGAATCTGATGATGAGAGGAATGGGCTCGGACAAAATGGAAGGGAGACTTGGAACAGTTAAACTATAAAGAAGTGGAAATTTAAACCTTTCTTGAGCAAAAACTCCGTGTCGGAGATGTGGATCTGGTGGTAACTGACAAATGGACCTGTCATGACGAAGTTTTTGGGTTGAGGCGTTCCGCAATTGCCATCCAATCTTTTATGGGACCCACCATCTGATTTTGTGTACCTGTTTGTGGCATTTGAGTTGAGATTTGGAGGGACAAATGGGCAGAAAGGGTGGCAAAAGAGTTGAGACGACGCCAATGGTGGAGGCGTTCCTTAAACCCGCTTGCTCCGCACAGATTTTTAATCCGCAATAGGCGAGGTGGATCAGGGGTTTCGCTTGTGCTTGTCAACAACTTCACATGGAAGATCGCAAGAGGAGACTGAAAGGTGAGGCTTATATCAAGGCGTAGAGGAATAAAGTCGAAAGGAATATTTGCAGAAGAGAGCGAAGGATGCCAAGAATAGTTGAACATTGTGTGACAACCCTCACCTGGACGGACATTTCGAAGGTACCGAAACTCGAGGGATGTACCTCCGAGAGATCACTACCAACCTCATTAAAACCGACAATATCAGCAAAAGGCTGGACCGATAGAGAGAAAAAAATACCATTAATATCCTCAATCGAGCTCAAAGGTTACATCTAATCACGAAAAGAATGGGCTCCGTGATGCGTGCCTTCCACATGCTTGGCCCTAAAATCCTTGAATTCACCAATGTCCCAGTCCCTCTTACAGATCCATCCGAGGATAAAATCTTGATCAAAGATGTTATCTTTGATCTACATGTGTCTCTCTCCATTTAGTTCAACTTATTATCTTGCTTCGTCCCTATAGTTCCCGTCCGCTCTGAGATCCGCACGCCTTTGCCTTGGCAACGGAAGAGGTACTGATACCAGCGAAGCCGTAGAATCAAACGATATACTAAAACCCTAAGTGCTCTTTGACAAGAAGACCAGATTCTAAGTGTACCTGGGAGAGTACAACTGGCATGGTAGTTAGCGGTCCTCGACTGGGGAGCGGGTACATGGGAGGAGGCGAGTGGAATTGGAGATTAATTTGAGATGTTTCTATCGGGTTGAGCAGGAACTCATGATGGCAAATAGCTTGAGACTTGGTGTTGAGAAAATGTGAGAGTTTGAAGATATGGGGCAGGGGTTTGAGAAGGCCGATTTGAGATTTGAGGTATGAGAGTGAGAGGGAATTTGGGGGAGCGTGAGATGTGCGTGCGCAAGGCAAGGGGACGGGGATTTTTGGTTATGGAGTAGGAACTTGCTTATTGGACTTCTTTTTGTGCTCATGAGGGGGGGAAACCATTGATCTTCCTGGTCTGGGACATTTGACATGGTGTAGGATCTGATTGAACGTGGGACGATTTGAAATCCTGCCTCTGGTCTTGCCTACTCTGTCAAACACTGGCTCTAAGATATGAAGATGGTGTGAAGAAAAGAAGCATCCCGCTTACCGAGAATTCACCTCCTCATTTCCCCCCTCGACTTCAAGGTGTCAAAGCCCCAAATCCAGCTAGCCCTCTTCATCTCCGAGTTTCGACCCCGCGCCACTCAAACGCCATATAAAATCAAATAAGCAAATCGCCAAACAGATGAGTAGCCGGAATGCTGTATAGAATGCACGCATTTAACGTGTCCCTTACATCTTAGAGTTGTCCTGAAACACGAATGCTATCTGCTTGTTTAAAAATCACACACATACATGTGGTTTTATAAGAGACTTCTTCGGAAGTCTTTGACTTTTGCTGATTTTTTGCATCACTTGTTTGCTTGTAAGCCTCTGACTATCGACGGTTGACGCACAACCTCAAAGCTCCTCGAATAAGAATACTGAAAGAGATGGCTGCAGGCAATCTGTTTCAGACAATTGAACCTGTCCATTCTCAGCCTCGTAAGCTTAACCTAACATCACTCTCTCGAGTATGAATAGGCACCTAAATTTGAACCCGACTGAGCTCTGCTGTAGCTTTGAGAGACTCGACGCGATGCGTGGACTTGTGCCAGGCACCACTCTCTGGGGCATGAAGCAGGCACCAGCTTACGAGGCTACCCGTCTGAGGAAAGGTGAAGTAGTGTGGAGACACAATGTCCCTCCACTTGCGGAACATTTCGACAGAAAATTGGTGGGGATTGAGGGGAAGATGGTACGGACTTTCAACAATTAATACGATATCTTGAGATACCTCAATCGAACGCGAGGGTATTATTGCCATTGTCGCAGCAGGATGCAACCGAAATCAACTACTTGGCGGCTTGGTTTTTGGAATCACACTTCAATAAATCACGACATAGTTGTAGTTCGTAGATTTCCAAGGGGGCTGTTGTTGAAACCCGAAAACAAAATTCTTGAATTGCGCCTCGCTATGCTTGCTCGCTGTGATGAACAGCTCATGCCTCTTGCAGTCTGCAGAATATACAAGCACAAAAATACTCCCTAACACGCTGGTATATGCCATTTATCATGCTACCCTGATGCCTTGTCCCAAACTCCCTGCTGTGAAAAGCTCTAATGTACCAAATGCTACAAATCTTCTCAGTTCTCAAACCTTTTTGTCATCGGAATCTTCTCGTTCGAGAGATAGGCCTTTCACGCCTGTAATTACCTCTCCAACTGTGTCTTGTTCTCTGCCTTCGTCGAGCACAGCTGGAGTGGATTCCACTGCGGCCGTTTCGTCGTCGGTGTACTCCTCTAAGTCGTCATGCTCGAGCATGCTGTTCGTTAACGGATCGTCTTCTTCGATCGAACCTGAGAGAATGCTTTCGTTTAAGTCGTGTTCGCCCTCGTCATCGATCGAGTCTCGAGAGATGTACGAATCGCCCAGCTCGTCATTACCCTCCTCTTCTTCGTCCTCTTCCTCTTCATCACTAGCATCATCCTCATCGGGATCCTTTTCGTCACTTTCCGAATCACTGAAGTCGTCGATGTCAAGGACTGGCTCTCGCCAATACTGGAAATCGGTATACTCCTCTCCGCCGCCCTTTACGAGCATGTTGACGGGTGGGAAGTAGTGGTCTACAACTTCGCGCATATTGACGTAACTGTATCTGAGTTTGTTCAAACTCAGCAAATCCAGTGACACCTCTGCGTAGCTGTTGATCGTGAAAATGCGGTTACTGGGAATGCTGACGGAGCGGTATGAAAGAGCGTCTGTGAGTCTGTTGCCGAATCCGGCGTAGAAGGGTGTTCGACTGGGTCCGAAAAGATTCTTGATATCGCGCAAGCAGGCCATCTTGAAGACTTCTGGCTTGCGGATATAGACTTCTCTCCGTAATGCTGCAATCGTCCGATCAGGACTCAAAAGGACGGGACCTTTAGGTAGACGATAGTTTTCTTGTAGAACCCCATTCAGATATGCTCTCGTATTGTCAGCTAGCCCCACAGAGCGAGATGTCAAGTACATGATGTTGTACCCATTGTTGATGATATCTGTGTAGAGCTTGGCCACACCAATATGTGTCCAGTCGCGGCCGATCATGTTCAAGACGTGACCCAATGCATCAGACTTCGTGATAGTTCCGTCAATATCTGAGATGACTATAGGAACATCGTATCGCCAGAGATACATATAAGCCTGACATGTTGCCCTATTCACAGTAAAACTCATAGGGTTCGGCCCGGGCTTGAGTTCAATCGCTTTCAACTGGTCGCTGGTCAATCGGAGGGTCTTTGCGTAGTTCCGATTTGGATCGCCTGCAGCTTCTGGTGTCTTTGGCGGAGTCTCCAAGCCAAAGCCCGTACTGGCATCGGAACCTGATCGACGATGGGTGGTGATGATCGGTGTTCGGGCATCACTTTCTGTTTCGCTGTGGTATCCAGGATCTGATGCAGCATCATTCAGTCCCACGAGAGCGGCTCGCTGACTTGCGGCCTCCTTTGCTTCTTCGCTGCTATAGATCCAGAGATTCCCATTCTCATCGGCACCAATCAAAGCACCGATATCATAGTTGCCTTCTAGCTCTTCCGACAATATCTTTCTCGCGATGACTTCTGCTCGCAAAGCTTCGTCATCGCTACTCTTGTATCCAGTCATATCCAACATCAAATCGCCTGTATCCGTAACTTGTGAGGGGATGTTCGCAACCGAGAGCCTATTTGACAAAGCGACTGCACGCTCAATAGCTTCTCTTGTGGGCAATGGCGGAGGACTCTGTGATCTTTCGGTGATGCCATCGGAATGTCCATCAACAGGTGGAATTGTAGGCGTCAGGGATCGTGTCTGCCGTTCTCGTTCAGTACCGTCGCTGATATGCGTCCGTGCAGAGGAAGGAAGGAGTTCGTCTGTGTGATGTCGTGCGTTCGCAATACCTGCCCAGTCTCCCGATACAGGCCGCTCGGTCGGGAACTCTGGAGATGCAGATAGAGGGGTCAGGGTGCCTATATTCCGTCAGAATGCGAATGATCAGGAGTAGCTGGGAGATATACTCAAGTTACTAGGCCGTCTGGAAGTCAGAGCAGATGTTCCAGGTCTGCTCATACTTCCAGACCTTGCCTTTCCATTGCCAGTTTCGAGGTCCAAGAAATCCGGTTCGGAAAGAGCTGAAGCATTTGAGGCAGCGGGTTGTAATGGCGGACTAGAGGCAGGAGAGACCAGTGGAGATGTTTGCATAGCCTCTGGGATATTGTCACTTGTCTCGAAGACGAAGAAAGCCTCTCCTCCCTCCCCTAGCTTCATAGCATAGTCCTGCTTGACATCGTTGACCCGGAATTCGACCTTCTTTTCATATGGGCGTAACAGTGAGAACTTCCCGAACCGCACATGAAATGGTGAACACGCCAAAGATCCATCCTCTTGTTCGACGACGATCACGTCAATAGCTCCCGACAGCGTCGCGGGATTTAAGGAATCCCATGTCTTCTTAATGCTGCGCACGTACTGCATGGCAGATCAGAGATATGTGAGAGGTTGCCGTTCGAATGCTCGGTCCGGCACGAGAAGGAGGAATTAAGTTTGATGTTATTAAAATATACGAGATGGCTGTCGAGCTTGCGCAAGAACTGAGAGAGCTGTGGGGTGATGGGTGTCGCCGTTTGATGGCGGGAGACGTAAGGGTTATGGAAAGGCGCCGATTGGGATCGTGCAGCAGGTAGATGGAAGGTCTATTGCTGCATCGAAGTTCGTAAAGAGAGTATGAAGCTGGAATAAGAAGAGAAAGTGGTGGATCGTGAGGGAAAAATTAGATGTTGTTGAATCGTTGGGAAGAAGTTGAGGACGTCACACAGCAACGCCAACGCCCACGCCCCCCCCAGCCAATTTTGGTGAACATTGATCATGCAGCCAACCTCCGCCTTTCTTATGCCGAGGGTCCAGTAGTTTTCCCTCGTGGAAGCCTTTGTCTCGTACACAATGAAATATATCTCGGACTAAACCCTACTCAGGGACAAAGCCCTCATTTCTTTTTCACGGCATCAAGGATGCAATTATCTCAGCCCGAATCAGATCCTCTCTTCGTTATCTGTCACTTTGCGCTCGAGGGATCACATATCGAAATGTCAGGGGTGTTGACACGCATGTGATGGTCCAAGCATGTGCGCGATTCAAGTCATCAGCCTCAATCAATTGTTTCGTTCTTGTACCGTATTCAGATTGAGTTAATTGTTCTAATAATCGGTGGAATCTCGAGTGAATTCGAGGTATTCAAGAACGACGTGTTCCTAACAATCTCCCATGTCTATTCAAACCTTGGTTTCAATCTCTCTCTCAAGTATCCAATAGTTAAAAACAATCTTGACTTGTGGTTTCTTCCACTGAGGATGAGATTTTGCAACATCGTCGATGTGTGTTTGAACCATTGAACGCTTATTTTTAGTCAAGGCTGGTTTCGATTTCAGATAGTTCTGTATCGCGATCCCTTGTGGATACAGTAGCACTTTCTCGAGCTTGGAGAAGTGAAGGAGTGATGTCGCAAAAGCTTCCCAGCGTGCGTGTTCTGTATCAGGACTTTGGGCGTAGGCAAGCGCGCTGCAGTATAGGGCATGGCACCTCAAGCCTTTGAAGAATGTGTCTGATTGTCTTTCTCGCAGAATGTCTATGGTATGTGCCAGTGTCTGGAGCTGATGACGAAAAGATCTTCATGTAAGTCGACAGGCCAACGTTGGATCTGTGGTCTGCCCTCCATAACAGTTCGTTCCGATAACTGAAGTTGTCTACCACATTGCCCGTAAAATTTGCATCCTGAAGCGTCCTGCTCCGTGTTGAACATGAAACTATATTTCTTCTGTGCCACCAGTCGAGATTCGCGGCAGACGCTCATCAGTAGAATCTCTGCTGGTTTGTGTAGGAAGCAAAGATGTCCAGTTTCGTTCATGGACCGGGATGATAAAGAATAGGGCCGTGGCTAAGCATCAGGACGTGGAAGGTATGGCTGCCTCCAGTGACCTTTGCAAGGATATGATGGTGCCCCACGATTATAATGGTCGTAATTTGTGAATGCAGCAAGCTCTATCAACCCCGGTGGTCTTTGGAGAGCGTAAGACCATATTATAGAGCGCAACTCTGTTGGGAGCTGAGAGAATAGGTGGAAATCTGTGGGAATATACGATGAGGAAGGAGGGGCCACACTGGATATCGAGTTTGGGGGGTTTGAGATTTGGACGTCCTTGGAAGGAGAACCTGTTTGCACCGGTTTGTTGTCTCTCTTTGCTTCGCCTATCGCGGGTATTTGTACGGAGCTCGAGGAGAATTGTTGGAACAGAGCAAACCGTGGAAGAACAAACCCTGGAGAGGTATCCATCGGTGGATTAAGTATCATGTTCTAGGTGTAGAAATAACTGACGGAGCCCTGTCTGGAGAATAATACTGCTTGAGGGAGCAAGATCTCTCAGCAGCTTCATGGATCTCACCTCCAGATCTGACGAGATTCTTGGATAGATCAGACTCTTGGAAGTGCGAGACTTCTGGCTATATGTGGTCGCGATGATATGACGCAGGTTTGTGGCCGGATACCTCAAAACGGCATCAAACTACAATAGGACCCAAAAAACCAAAGGGTTACCTCACCTAGTAGAACTACCCCTCATCGTGCTGGCCGTTCTTCCCCGCAGATTGTCGCCGCGACAACTGCACCATTGCAACTTCCTCTTCTCATGCCAACGATACAACTGCAATTGCCCTGGGATCGGAGGTACATTAATGAAGAGAAGTCGAAATATGACTTCGAGCATCCTTTGATATATACTTCGAGGTACATCATCATTCTCTCCGCAGCTTATCTCGACACGTTCAGGTCCTATTGAAAGTCCCAGGTTTTCTGGTACTTTGCTGTGTCTTTCGATGTGGCATCTCGGCATTGCTCTTCGGAATTTTCACCTGTGCCGGCAGTGAAGAGGTTTTCTCTGCTCATGTCATTGGCTGCGCTGGATCCACAAGAAGCCCGCGGGGCCCGTGCCACAGGACATGCTCGCCAAGGTGGAATTGAAGACGAAGACCTCACAAAGATCTTACTTGGTATTCTTCTCTCCGTCGTCTCTTATGCTGTGTTCTCCGTTACCGACCCAAAGCTGGAATTCATCGAGACGTTTATGAACGCGGCGACATTCTACAGGGAGCGGATCGACTGGGTCTTGAACCATGCCACCGAGAGGAACATGCTCATAATACAGTCCATCGGAACCTGTGTTGCGCTTCTATGGTCAGTGTATCTGCAGGAACCGAGCGCGTTTAGGTGTTAATTATGCTACTAGGCTACTGAGTCGAGCTTGGAATGTCCTTTGGAAACCTGTCAACGACCTCATCAGCATCCTCGGAGTCGAAGTCCCAGACGCTCCCGAAGTCTCTCTTGCCGGAATCAAGCACAATGCGATTACGCTTCACTGGTCGCGGCCAGGACCACATAAGCCCGTAGTCAAGTACTTGATCCAGGTCAACGGTGTGAACGGTAGGTAGAGGTGACATATGAAAGCAGGATCACGGCTGAATACATACAGTGGGGGAGTCGTCGCGTCTAGAGACTGCAATCGAGGTTACTGGGCTCCGTCCAGGCCACTTCTATAATGTTAGGGTCATTGCGGTTGGGTCAAACAATTTCCAGGCGGGGAGCAGAGTCATACGATTGAGAACGTTAGGTCGAGATGGTCGTCCATTATCCAACACTCTGGCTCCGCCAACCTCGAACGAAGACCAGGATTCTGCCAGCGATGAGGAATCGCAGAGCGGTCGTAATGTTGGAGTCCAAGCAACCGCGCTTCCGGAGACATCGCAGCCCATGACCCGTGAGCCTAGTGCCAGTCATGCGAGCCAAAGGAGGAACACTGGGGGCAGGAAACATTCTCCGTCGACTGCGGGTGCTGATCAGGCAGCCAGAGACCATGCAATCTCGAATCTGCCAGAGGAGTCTATGCACCAGTTGACGGAAAAGTTTGAATCGATTCGAAGGGAGACCGAGGAGATAGTTGCTCAATCTACGAAAGATAATGAGGACTACCAGTCACAAGTGGGATCATTTACGAGAGAACGAGACGAAAAGAAGCAAGCATTGAAGGACAAGGAGGAGGCTAGTGAGAGGTTGAAAAAGGAGGTCAATTATTATGAACGCTTGAATCGGCAAGCCCAGAACCGGAAATCCCAAAAGGAGAAGATCCTGAAGGACAAGCAGTCGGAAAGGGTGAAAATGCAAGAAGATATGATGAGATGGAAGAAAGAAATTCAAGACATGAGGATCGAACGGGAGACCTGGCGGAAAGAGCAGGAGTGTGTCGAAAAGAACAGACAGAAGGAGGCCGAGGAGCTTCGAGAGAGCATCCGCAAATTCCAGCTTTCTCAAGAAGCTCTCGATGAGGAAATTCATGCCAAGGGGATTCAGATCAAGCATCTGGAAGATGAACGCAAAAAGCTTCCTGGAGCCGAAGATGATGAAGATTCACGAACGAGGGAGGCGAGCAACAAACAAGAAGATGATGAGTGGCAAGCTACTGAGAGAGAATGGCTGGCTAAACTTAATACTTGCGGTCAACAGGTTACAGACATCGCAGGTCTGATCACACAAAAGCAAGCTCGACTGGCAAGCTTGCAACAAAATCCGATCCTCTATCAAGCCGCTTCGACCGGGGTTGACTTCGAACCTACAGGAGTCCAGACCAGGGTCAAGTCACGCAGTACCCGCTCTCGTAAGAGCCGGACGAGCACGATCTCCTCTCCCATCTCTGCCTTTCCTATCACGGACTCTGCATTTCCTAGCGCCGCGGCTTACAACAATCTCAATACAACATCACCTACTTTTGCTCCAGGACCATATATCGACATGAGGAACGACACTGCAATGGTGCCATTATCTGAGCACATGAATGGTATGAGCGAGGAGGATTTCCGGGCACTCACCGCAGGCGCACCTCTCAGTCCGACTGCAACACAACTACTGCCATCAAATATTTTCGCTGATGATGACATTCCTAGTCCTGACGAAGACGAAGAAGGGCCGTTCGGTCCAGCGCTTCATGACGATCCACAGTCTCCACACTCATCCAGTCGGTCGGCTAGCATCTTCCCAAGCCCTCAGAATTCTTCGCATAATCTGGCAATGTATGGTGTGTCTGGACGTGATTACGCAGATTCTGACCGGAGGTCGATGAACTCCCCAAGGACGCATTTTGGAGCTATTGGTTCTCCTGTATCAGAGCAACCTGCTCCTCACAACAACAAGCTCAGAGACCTGTTTTCGTTGCCGAGGACACGTGGGAAAACCATGCAAGAGGACGGACCATCTTTGGGTTCCTTGAAACCCGGCCAGAGTCAATCTTTTCCACGATCGACAGAAGAACCAGAAGCATTGACGACCAAACAGCGACGAATCAGTTTCTCATCAGGCTGGCCAAGCTTTCTCCGTGGCTCGCCCGCAGCCGAGTCTGCATCTCGAGCTTCTCAGGGCAATGCTCCTGCACCTGCACGCAACGTTGGTGCCAGGAACCGTCGTGGTTTCAACATGTTCAGCAACAGTCTTGACGACCCAAGCATCCGGTCCGATCGTGACCCCAGCAGTCCACGTCCATTGTCTATTGCGTCTTCGGATCTCCCTCGCCCTTCTACAGACAGTGCACCATTTGGATGGGGTCCTCCTCAGGAGACCCTTCTCAACAGAGCCAGCCCACTAGCTACAAATTGGTCCATCAACGCACCCCAGACCTGGTCCAGAAACCCGTCAAGGAGGCCAAGCATCCAGCATGGCTCATCGACTGGGTTGACAACCGGCATAGCTGATGAAGATGACGAATTTCTTCCGCCATCAGACCCATATGCTCACCAGTCTAGCCCATCTGCCACTGTTGGTGTCATCGGCACACGGCCACCATCATCACACAAGCCAGTTACTCCAAAGCTCAACCCGGCTGCTCCTGCCTTCAGTTTTACCTTTGGTCGAACTAAGAGCGAGAAAGAAAATGCGAAGCACAAAGGGAAGGGCAAGTCTGTTGATGGGACATCAACAACGGAAGAAACTCCAGAAAACCCTTACACTTCCTCTCCTCCAGCATCAAGGAAATCCCGCGACACGCATTCTATTCATACGCAGAATAGTATGGCTGAGTCCTACGAGAGCTTGGATAGAGTTTCGAGCAATCCTGCATCAGATAAGGCCCCATTATCCAGCACCAGCACCAAGGAGAAAGAGCCATCTTCCTTCAAGCAATTATTTCGCAAAGGCAGCTCCAGCAAATTCAGCGTCACTTCTCTGCGAAATAAAGATGGCTTCTTTGGTGGGAAAAAGGCTGGCAGCAACACTGGCTCGGATCGTAATGCTTCAGCAGAGCGTGACAGCAGCTTCGATGAATGGAGTGAGGATACGTTTGGACGAAGCGTAGACAGCGTCACCAGCAGTCCCATGATTGGCAGCACTGGCTCAGGTGAATGGAAAGGCAAGGACAAAGAGACGGGCACACCAAAGGAAGGTAAGATGGGCGGCGTCAACTGGTCAAGATTCGGTCTCAAGAAGGGTAAAACCAGAGAGAGCTTGGATGTTGATCGAAGTGAGGCGGAGACAGCGACTGAGGATGAGACTTGAGATACGGATATGGATGACGAATTATACGTACCAATGAATTGTTGCAACGGCTCTACTTTCCCCTGTCCTTGAACCCGCTTGATATAGATCTTGAAGATTGTCTTGTCAGGATGTGCCACGATGCAATCCTCGAGAACTCAGTTATCCTAAGTCTCGGCTCTCTATATGTTTGTGTCGTCCTCGCCAAGTTCGACCTACGGTCGAAGACCGAGGGATGGTTATCGATGCAAGTCTTGAGATCTCAGCTCTTTTCACCCTAGTATTATCGCTATCATTGACTTCGATGGTGAAGCTCGTAAAATCTCGTAACGCACAGCGAGTAGAATGTTTCGATAGATACCGGAATTATGATATCGGAATACCTAATCCAGTAGGTACGCTCGATAGCCTGGGTTGGTGCATTGGATTGTGGGTAGGAGTGTGCAGGAGTAGGGATGGAAAAGCAGGCTTTTGCTACCTTGACAAGTTAGAGCGGCAGCGTCAAGTCTTAGTTGCAGCAGCAGCCAAACCTCACATCCTCGGAACATTTCACAACCAATAACGTTTTCCATCCCCGGGCTTTAGAATAACCCGAAAGCGTTGCTTGTATCCTTCCGTCTGCCACACTGCTCAAGCGTCCTTTCTGGCATCAAAAGCACGCTCTTCTTCGACTTGCAAGGCATCTTCTTGCTGAGTAAGTTGCTATTCAGAGCTCTAGCTGCTTGGTGATAGAAGCTAGCTCCTAGCAATGGCTTTCTAGAACGGAGCCATGCCTAGAATCCCAGGAAAGGAGCCACGGGAGGTCAGGACTAAGGATGCAGCCTATTTAGAGTTATTACTCGAAAACCTCGCCTCCGGCTCCCGGAAAGTTGAAATTTTACGACTCAGCCACACCCGTCCCAACTCCTGCACAGCCTTCTCTAGCCATCCAGCCAATTGGCTACCCGATCCGAGTCCGAGGCCGAGTCCGGATCGAATCATCAAAGGCTTTCGCATCTCAACAAGGAGAATTCCATCCCTCACTTAAGAGCCTTCTTAACAGCACACCAAGTCTCGACGTCAATCGTACAACGTTGTCCCCACCGACAAAGAGCTAGATCTCAACACTAGAGGCTAACGGCTCAAAATCTCACGTGCCTCTTACGGCCGTAAGCTCCGAGAGAGGCTTTTTCGTCATGGCAATTGGATCAAACGCTCATTCTGCATGTAGGTAGGAGAGACGCGGACGCGCCAATCCTCGTATTGTGGAATGAAAGCCTACTGTTTGCACGATCCCGGTACAGTATAGATACGGGCAGAAGAGAGCCTAGGTTGAAACGATGATGGCGAGAGAGGCAAGCCAAGGTCGCGTGAGACATCCGAAGGTCAAAACGGGGTGAGTGCGACATATAAAGTTGGAGGCTCTCCGCTGTCGATTCGGGTGGCGAGACAATCTTAAGAGAGCTATATACTGACAGGAGTCTAGATGCATCACGTGTAGGACGAGAAGAGTTAAATGCGATGAAACGAGGCCGGCATGTATTCGCTGTTTGAAGTATGGAACTGAGTGTGGCGGCTACCTGCCTGGGAGACGACGGCCGCCGAGCAGTGCGTATGGCTCTTTCGCTCAACAAGCGCGAGCGCTTGTTCCGAAAAATCAAGGTCCGATGATGTTGCAACCCGCATCGACACTGTTTGAATCAGAGCTTGAATTGCGTTATTTTCGGTTGTTCTCTGATAGGATAGCTGTTGAGATCTGTCCTTATTTCAATCCGGATGCGTGGAGTCAGATGATTCTCCAGGCGTGTATGAGTGAAGCCTCAATTCGGCATGCGGCGATAGCCATTGGAGCATTGGGGAAGACTTATGAGATGGCGCAGGCAGGGAGATGTCCTGTTTCCGGGGAGACGATTATGCTTGACATGGACAGGCTTCCGGCTCCCGGGACGACGAGGGAATCGAGGACGAGGTTGGGAAGCATCAGTGACGATACAGCCTACAGTGAAGCGTATATGCATCATAGGCAAGCGTTGGAGCAGTACGACAAAGCTATCAAAAGGATGCGAAACGATATCTCGAGCGGAAGTCAGAGTTTAAGGACAGCGCTCATCACCTGTATCATTGTCATCTGTTTTGAGGCGATACATGGGAACCATGAATCGGCAGCAGGCCAGCTTCAAAGCGGCCTCAAGCTGATCCAGCAATGGGTGGCAGGTCAGCAACGGAGTCTCCAATACCACCCTCAAGGATTCGCCTCGCCAGCACCAGAAGTCGTTGAAGATTTTCTCGTACAGTCATTTGGCAGGATGGAAATCCAATCAATGTCTGTGTTCGATCCACGAAAGATAGAAGTGCACTCAGCACTCAAGCACGAAGGAAAAGAAACAATTCAAGCAATGCCGGCCCAGTTCGTCAGCATAGACCAGGCTCGGGTCTATCTAGATCTCATCACACGACGGCTGATGCATTTTACCTCATCAATACATGTCCCTCGGAATGCAGGAGCGTCGCTCGACCTTCCCAAAATGCCTCCTCCGCCAACAAATCGAGAACAAGTGACTCCGTGGAACGACGTTATTCACCCCATGCCGTGGTGTGACGGCAAAATACCACTCTCAAACACATCAAGCGCACTATCATCCTCTCCCTTGATAATCGAACAAGAATCCCACGCCACCGAATTAAAGAACTGGACTACAGCTTTCGCACCACTATTGACGTTTTCCCAAGCGAGCGGCGGACAAGACGCTATTTCCGCATTGACGATGTCAATATCGGCCATAGCATCCCAAATCTCCCTCCGAGCCGCATTTTTCATCAACGAATCAGCCTACGACATCTTCATACCCGAATTCCACCAAATAGTAAACCTCTCATCCAACCTCCTCCAACTCCAATCCTCCCGTTCCCGCTCACGCTCCTCCCCTTCCCCATCTCCAGATTCCAATCATTCCACCGGAACAGGAGGGAACAACGAGCCATTAATCCATTTCGCATTCGATATCGGTGTCGTTCCTCCTTTGTATCTCGTTATCGTCAAATGTCGAGATAGGAAATTGCGGAGGCAGGCCTTGAAATTGATGGAAGAAAATCCTAGGAGAGAAGGAGTCTGGGATTCCGTCACGACAGTCGCTCTCGGTCGCTGGGTCATTGGGTTGGAAGAAGAAGGCACAAGGAGATTTTCGTCTGCGTCTCCGCACTCTAATCCTTCACCTTCCTGCCATCCCTCACCATCCCCCTCTCATGCGTCAAGCACGGAAAGTACTCGTAGTCGTACTGTGAGCAGAGGACCTGGTGCTAGTCCTGGGCTACGAGAAGATGGATGGGGTCGGGCGGGGAGGTATGGAAGTATTGGGAGTCCAAATCATATTTATGGAGATGAGGATGAAGAAGATATGGAGCTGGTTATTCCAGAGGAGATGAGGGTTAGGAAGGCGGCGATGAGGTTTGATTTGTTGGAGAGAAGGGCTAATTTGGGGTGTTTGCAGATGGATGTTGAGCAGAAGCGGTTTGTGCAGAAGAGTGAGGTTTTTACTTGGTGAGTGAAAAGAGACTGGATTGGATGCTCTCTCGGTTGGTGATTTTGGAGTTCAAAGGAGGGTTTGATTGGGTATTTTGGATGATACACACAGTAAGAGGCGTTTGAAATGAGCAAGCGAGCGTATGAACAAGACATGAGAAAGTACCGAGTCTTCGAATAACGGGAATACTTCTTTGCTTTTTGGATTTGGGTTGGAACTCTGAACTTTGATTTAGATCAGGGCGATCATGAATTGCTCCTCCGCAATGTATAACACGGAGTACGGCAATGAAATGAGATGATTTTGAAACATCGTTGGACTTCCTCAGTGTCCCGATACCTTCTTTCTCTACACCTGCTGTGAGTTGTTCGACGACGATTTATAGCAAGGCACGTGACCGAGACTTGACATTGACTGGATATCCAAGTTCTTGAAAGAATTGTTGTAAGATGTATGTTATTAGTTGGAGAGCCAGCGATACTTCGAAGCTCTGACTCCTGCCTCGGTTTTGTTGAAGGTTCTCATCACGCCCTTCATGGAGTTCATGGCATCGACTCCGTTCGACTTGGACTGATCACAGAATTGCACAACCATGTGGTTGTAAATGGCGAGCTTTAGAGCATTGCTACGTCTTCTGTGATTCCGAAAGACTCTATATGATACAGCCCACCAGTGAGCTTGCCCTGCCCAGCCCTGTCTAGCATATACCGAGCAAATATCATGAGCAAATATCTCGCACTTATTTCACAAAGCAATACTCTCTAGTTTTTCCTTCCGTTATACACACGTCAGTACCGTAACCTCAATGAATCCTTCACCAATTCACATGTCGCAAATATGCTCTGTCCGTTAACCTACAACCTGTATCTCTTGCAGGCATAGCCTATAGGCCGGAGTATGAGTCAGCATATTTCTCTCATACATTTTAGAAATGAAGCTGTATGTCCCAAGTGTAACAGAAAACACTTCCCTCCTCAAATGCCTCTAGATCTCACAGATCTGGGATATAACAGAAAGGCAGATCAAAGAGAATGGCACTTACAAGCATCCATGCTGCAGTCATCGCATCGATAACGGTATATATTGCAATCTCGACCACACTCGTCACACTGATCGTATCCATACACCTTCTCCCACTCACCATGGTGGCATTGGCGCGCAACGGCCACTTGTTGTGGGCGGGGAGCAGGCGGGGGCGGAAGAGGTTGAGGGACTTGGGCGACTGGTGGGGCAATTGGATCGGCAATCTGTTCTGCACGTCCTAAGAGCCGGGCTTCGGACCAGGTTGGGCATTGGCAGGTCTTCCAGTTGGCGCCGCATACCTACAATATGTCAGCACCCTCTTCCACCAGATCCGAAAACTGGGTTCAAAGGGTTATTCAAAGTGGGATAGAAGAAACAATTCTGAAGACTTACGTAGCACCACTCAGCCTTACAACGGCATCTAGATCTCGGTCAGAAATGTATTCAACCTAAGAAGACGAGGCTCAGATGTCGCCTTGAATATCGCAAAAGGAGCAGGAGACGCTAGATTAGTTGACTTACGTGATATGATTGCAACCAATACCCAGCTCAACAACAGCCTTACATTTTGAGCAGCGTCTCCAACCTTCTCCATTGGCCAAAGTCAAGACTTGTTGAACACCGGTATCTTGTGGGCAGTCTCCGGTATGGGTTGCACCTTTACAGATCGTACATGTGGAGACCAGGCATATCGGACACTCTGCTTTGTCGCCAGTGATGCAGGCCGGATAGAGGAAGGTTGAGCAGGTTGGATTTGAGCAGTAAAGGCGATTGGCCGTTTCGAACTCGACTTTCTTCTCGTGGAAACCGCTGATGATTTCTGGCGTGAGGAAATACCTCATGGAATCCATCTGAACACGATCGTGGAATTAGTGCACTTCTTTCATACATTTTGAGAAGCGGTTCGCGAGCCCGAGACAGGCGTGTATGTCGAGTGAATACGTGCCCTAAGACTTGAAGATAGTACACGGCAGGAGAATTGGCTTACCTGGAAGGGCTTCTTGCAGCAGCGAGGCGGATAGCAAGCCTCGTCATTGAGTGCGTTGACAACAACTCTTTGCAAGCACTCCTGGCAGTAGTCGTGCTCGCATTCCATATGGGCAAGTGAAGCGACCTCGAAATCATCGCTACAGCTAACACATGGAAGAGTTGTTGGCTTTTCAGGAGTGGGAGACTTTGTCAAATCTATGACCGCCTCATTCTCCGTTTGTACTCGCTTCTGGGGTGGTTGATCATCTTCGTCATCTTTGCTGCGCTTGCGGCCTCCAGTCCAATAAAATAGCGCATTTGGCGATTCAGCACTGCTCTGAGGTGGGAAGCTGGGCTGAGAAGCAGAATTTGATGGTACAACTGGTGGAGGAGGCATTTGGGTGCTGGGCGGGATCACTGAATCAGCTGGAGTCGGCATAGACGACGCCGGACGAGAATTGGCTGGTCTGGGAGCAGCAATCTCAGGCAAAGAGAGGTCTGGCAAAGCTCTTCTAGGAGGAACAGGAAGACCAGCAAGACGACATGCCATGGCTCGGTCATCTTCTGCTTGGCGTTCCTCGGCCACGAGTGCATTGACGGCCTTGATATCTTCTGAAGGAAGCAGGCTAATCAGCAGTTGCACATGACTCAGCTACTGCAGTACTTACGCGCAACCGAGTATGCAATTCCCATGGTTACTCGTCTGTCTCTGATAATGGATAAACTGCGTTGAAGCTCCTCCTTTTGCGCCAACAAAGTTTCTTGCCATCCTGACAATTCTGCTTCGTTGTTGTTGGCTCCGAGAAGTTGATCGATGTCTTGGATCTGTAGTTTGAGTATGAGAGTAGAAGTCGCTGGGTCGATGGTATCGAAAACTCCAGTTGGAGCTGCTGTTGGAGGGGCCATCGCTCCCATCACCAGATGCGACGATGCGACTTGTGATACCATGGTGTCCTGGCCCCGAACTCGGCGAGGAAAACTTTGGGGCGTTCAAGGGTTTTACCACAAGGAAATCGCGTTGAAGACTTGCGCTTGGGGGTACTTGTCATGAGGTAGGGGGAAGGTGCAATCAGACAAAGGGGGGTCTGGCTTCCTCTCGCTTAATTTAACGTCTCGTCTTTGCACTTGGCATACGCTAATCTAAATCCTCTCCTCGGCTTTAGATATGTTCACTGCGACTACAATGAGTCTTGTCGGTAGAAGGAAAGACAATTTTAAATAATTGAGAGGCTTAAATTTGGGAATGAAGGTTTTCTTCCTGCATATTTATCCGTTTGGAGGCAGGTCACGTATTTAATCCAGTGAGGCCCGGAAACGGGGAGGATTCAAGGTTGGTCTCAAGGTGATGCTTTCTATTGCTCTCTTGCGATCATTAACTGGATATACTCCAGTACATATGATGGCAACATGTCAATCTCTCATGACCGACATTTATAAAGTCGTAAGTATTCCCCTCTTGGCGCTTCTTGAAAACGCCATCTATATGCAAACGCCAATATGCCATCAAACTCAGTTGTACGGTACCAGATTAACCTTCTGCCTCAATTTCGTAGCTATTGGACTTATGTTTGGGTTGAAATTTGAAGTCCTTGTGTGATGGACCAAGGAACATTTCACTAGGGGTTGGTTAGCCAAGAAACTCTGGGAAAGACGGCTTGGAACATACCTGATCTTAATCCAATCCATAAAATTGTCCGATGCCAGTAACGTCTCCAGATCGCTTCTACCTCTGTATGCAGGAGGTCGGTCTTGCAAGCTTGGTGGAAGATGTGCGAGCAAGCCAACGGGGATGTATCTGTGAGAGAAACTCAACCATTCCAGTAAGAATCTTCGAGTTTGTCCAACTCCGACTTCGTCAGAACCCCATGCCTCAAGCCCATAGCGACAGAACTTCTCAACGTAGCCGAGGCGTTCTGTAGCAGACTTGTCGATGTACTGGCCCTTCTCAATCTCTTCGAAGACCCAAGGCTTGATCAGGGCTCCACGAGCAACCATGACGGAATCAACACCAGACACTCTGATATCATCTTGGTATTGCACATGAGAATAGCAGTCGCCATTGCCAAGGAAGTACATTCTGCCGTCCTTGGTATTGGCTTGCGTCCGCTCATCGGCTTCTCTGATAGTGTCTGTGAGATCATCCTTCTGCTTGTTGTACGACTTGACGAGAGCAGCACATTCAGCAATGTATGTCCAATCGGCATTCTTAGTATAACGCTGCTGTCTGCTTCTTCCATGCAGTGTGATAGCCGCGCACCCAGGAGCACCGAGACGATCTCGTGATTCATATCCGCCAAAAGCTAAACGTTCAATAGTCTTTTGAGCCGTTGGCTTTCCGTCCTTGGTGCCCATTCTGATTTTTGCAGTGATAGGAATTTCTCCAGACACAACATTCATCCCTCTGATCATCTTTTCCAACTTTGATGGTGCATCCAATAATGCAGACCCTGCACCCTGCTGGTAAACGAGATCGATAGGACATCCACAGTTAAGGTCGATAAGTCGGAGGTGGGGTAAAAGACTGCCCATTACCTCAGCTGCCTTCAAAGCTTGCCACGGCTTGTTGGCTGAAATCTGAGCTCCAAACTTCAAGTCTCTTGAGTTGTCGTATCCTTGAACAATCGAAGTAGGTGTGTATCTTGGAGGTGAGATTTCAGTCTCGTGAGCCTTCATCAATGCCCATTCGGACTTTTGCCCCTGGATTAGAGGAAGCGACATAGCCATCTCAGAGTATGTGACCTGAGCCCCGAACTCCACACACATTCTTCGAAACGGAAGATTGCCTTGTGTGGTGAGAGGTGCCAAGGTCGGTGTCTCTGGCCCGAAATAAATTCTTCGCTTTTCTGATGGTAGGAAAGGGGGGTCGGTAAAGTTTGCTCGGTTCTCTTCGCGAGTCTCCTCTGAAGCATCCTTTTTCTCATGGTAGACCTTCTCCATTTCCTTCTGCTGTAAGTCCAGCCATTTGGTGTATTGGTCAGCTTTTTCTGTCTGCGTTCTTCGTCGGGCGAGATCTAGCTTGTCCTTCGTGCTCACAATGTTGTAAACTCCCGGGCGATCATCGTCATCGTCGGCTTGCTTCACGGCGTCATCTCTCTCTACCAGAACCAATTCTTTCCGGCCATCATCTCTTTCAATTTCCTTGGAATGGCTCGCCACGAATCGGCATTTCCAACCAGCGTGACAGGTACCATAAACTTCCCAAACGGGGCATTTACCCTCAAAAGTAGTCAGATCATCTCTTCTTCCTTCTTTGAGATATTTTCGTAAGTCATGAGACATATTGCACCCGTCTCCAAAGCTGCATTCCTTTGGAGAGAATTCGGAGGAATTGGCTCGAGTTGTACAGAGTCGAATAGAATCGTACCAAGATCCAAATTGGCGGCCCTTGTTTTGACCTTTCTCCTTTTTCTTCTTGTTCTTCTTCCCACCCTTTCCACCATTGTCTCGGTCATCTGTCTGGCCCCGTCCTTCTGCGGCGTCGTCGTCAATTTCAGCGGTCCTTGACTCTGTGCCTCTTCCGAACGTGTCAATGAGATATCTGGAAGAAACATGTTAGTTAAAGTTGGATTTTGCGGCACAACTACAACTTACTCTTGCTTTACGAGTGCAATTCCCTTCACCTTCTCTCTTGTGTCAACCTTGGCATCCTCTGCGTTTGCCTGAGCTTCGAGCTTGATTCTCTTGGCTGCAGGGCCCCCTGAGCTTTCCTCAGTCTTAACATTCTTGGTAGCAGAGTCTCCCAAGCTAGGGCTGTCATCTTCGGCCTTGACTCCGTTCCTCTCAATCTTCTCTGCCTTTGTAATAGCTGAATCTTCCGGGAATATGGGTTGCGGTGGGTGGGCTTCCTCTGCTTGCTCTCCATCTAATGGTCTCTTTAGAGAGTTCGCCGGCTCGAGAGGATTAGGAATGCGTTCGATCATGGCGGAGTGGAGTGGAGGTGGATTTGTTGCACCGTTACTATCTGGTCGATTTGAGCTCGATGCTTCAATCGTAACTGGTTGATGCATGAAGACGGATTGTGGGCTCAAATCGATGTCAATGGCTGTCTGCAGGTCTCAATCTTCCTCGACCGTTATCGTGAGCCCTTCTTTCGTCGCTCTTCCTTCGTTGACGTCGTTGGTATTGAGGCTTTGAAGTTGCGATCTTTTTCTCCACTACAAGCTCCCCTCTATTTTTTTATCGGCTCTACAAGCTTATCTTAGCGTCGCACAGCCACATGTGAGGTGTGGCTTCACTCCTCAATCGAGGCTTCTGTTCCTGGCCTGGATCTTGAAGCTATCATTCAGGGGTCAAGAAATGGAAATGACGATCGCATGCGATATTATTTCTTAGTTCCCCGCAGTCCCTCACCATGTCACTTCTCACAATTAACACAGACATCCCTCTCTGACGGTAATGGCATCTTCATATCTTCCGCTCGACAAATCTCCAATCATTTGACAGCCAGCTGATGCCCGGAGAGATCGTTTCAAACAAGTAATTACAGGGGGGAAGCCATTTGATGCGACACCTTCGTCGACCGCGCCTTATTTCAGCCACCATTCCTCCTTTACCACTCTTTCGACGTCGAACATCTTCAGCAAACAATGAGCATAAGTGGCTCCGGCGTCAAACACCCGCGCCGACGTCACAATGGCTGACTCTCAAAACCCCCAAAAATCCCCAGACAAGGCTACCCGACCAGCTAGCAGAACGAACAAGGCGATTCGGAGCCAGAAGATAATACAATTGTCTCCATCAGATACCAGACCACCAAACATCCCCGAAGAGGTAGAACCACCACATGTTGCGCCAACCAGGTCACATACTCCAGGACATTTATCCACGAAGAGTCAAGACAGGCGTAAGAAGGCATCTGAATTAGCCTTGCGCCAACGATCGCAGTCACTGTCTCAGAACCAGAAGGATGCTCCTTCGCCATCTTCCTCCAAATCACCCTCTACAAGATTACCATCAACCAGCGAGAATGGAAGACAGACCCCGAAAGCAGAGAATTCTCTCTCCCCATCAACAGCATCCAATGTCCCAGCCTTACCGGCCACAAGTCCCGATCCGCGACGACCCCTCAATCTGCGGTCCACGTCCGCGATAGCATCTAAGCCTGCGACGGCATCCTCTCCCGCTCCTCGAACCGTCACACCAGCTCACCGCCCACCACGAGGGCCTCATATACCATTTCCGCCATTACCAGATCCGAAGACAGCGCCAGACGTCGAGCCCGCGCCAGCAAGTGGCATGTACTGGTCTCGTGCACCTGTCTCGGGAGCTTCGCATACTTCACTTCGAGCACATACTACTACGCTGGTAGGGTCTAATATATATGTATTTGGTGGATGTGATGCGCGATCGTGTTTCAATGAGTTATATGTAATGGATGCGGATGCCTTCTACTTTTCATGTCCATATGTGTGTGGGGATATACCGGTGCCATTACGGGCCATGACTTGTACAGCTGTGGGAAAGAAGCTGATCGTGTTCGGAGGAGGTGATGGGCCGGCATATTATAACGATGTATATGTTTTGGATACCGTTAATTTTCGATGGAGCAAGCCGAAGATTGCTGGAGACAGACAGCCGAGTAAGAGGAGGGCCCATACCGCTTGCTTATGGCGGAACGGGATATATGTATTTGGTGGAGGGGATGGAGTACGAGCGCTGAACGACGTATGGAGGCTAGACGTCGCAGATACAAACAAGATGTCGTGGAAGCTAATATCACCTCCCTCGTCCAGCTCGGTCGAGGACAAGACGAAACCTAAAGCAAGAGGTTACCACACAGCAAATATGGTCGGCAGCAAGCTCATCATATTCGGCGGCTCAGATGGAGGGGAATGCTTCCGAGATGTCTGGGTATTCGACGTCGAGACCTTAACGTTCTCACCGGTGCATATTCCCATTTCATACCCGAGGCTCAGTCACACAGCAACGATCGTGGGATCATACCTATTTGTTATTGGAGGGCATGATGGAGTCGAGTACTCAAATGAAGTGCTTCTCCTGAACCTCGTGACGATGGTCTGGGACAAGCGGAAAATATACGGACAACCACCAAAGCCTAGAGGCTACCATGGAGCCGTACTTCATGATAGTAGGTTGATAGTAGTTGGTGGATTCGATGGCGGAGAGGTATTCGGAGATGTGCAGATATTGGAGTTGGCTGTGCACGCGTATTACAGCCAGATCAGCCACTTCAGCATTGATGTTTAGGAGGGCCTTCGAAGCCAGCCAGACCAACTTTTTGTGCAGTGCCCAACAGCTTTGGCAGCGAGAAAAGTCCCAAGCTCTTTGGTTCTTTGGCCAAGAAGTATCAGGGCAATGGTGGACGGGACCGGCGGAGGAAGCGAAAGCAGAGGAGTTCACACCAAAGTCTTTTAATACGACTCTTAGCGACGAGAATGTCTCAAGGTCTTTGGGACATTGCGTCGGGAGGAGCGGAGCTGGAGTCCATGGGAAGCGAGGGCATGGAGTTCAGACGGAAGCCATCTGATGTTTGATAGGGGGTAGCGAGCGAGATGTTGGGATGGCCGTCATCCGATGTTTGATTTATGTTGATGATTTATGACTGCATATGAGAAAATGTATATATATATGAACAAGTACAATCATTTTGTATTCTCTTCATGAAGTTTTTTGATCAGCAGTAACGCCTGTCCCCCTAAACTGAAATGTTGTCGAGCCTATATATACATGGAGCGATGATGTCTTGCCTTGGTGATCGAAAGGAAATGAAATAAATGCATACCCGCCGTGCTGAATGCAATGATGCCGCCCACTATACACACCTCTCTTTTTGTTAGCCATTACTCCAACCCCCGCCCTCTGGTCTATCCTCTAGCCCGGTACTGCGCCAGCACGCTCAGAGTTTTCCTCGACCCTTAATCTGAACATCGTCTTGGACAGCGTGCTCCCTGGCATCCTTCTGTCTCTGACCCTGCACCTCTTGATTCTTCCTCTCCTTCTCTTCAGATTTGGCATAGTCTACTTTCCGGCGGACTTGCTCTCATGCACCATCTTATCCTTAGCGTCCTTGCCTTTCGCTTGCTTATTCGAAGTCCCATCTTTCTTCTCCACTTCCTCAACTGCGTGTTTGCGAGCGGCGATCTTTCGCTCTTCTGCTGCTACCATATCTATACCAACTATTAGCCCAATGCTCATCCAATTCGAAGAGAAATAGAGCAACATACCTCTCCACAAATCCTCCCCCTCATAAGCCTCATGATGAATCCTCTTCTCAATCAAATGCTTATGCTCTGGATCATCAGGATCAATAATCTTAACAGTCTCCCACCTCCCCTTCCCCTTACTCGCATCCCCGACCTCGAACGCCGCCGTAGCAATAAGAACCGCCAACGTCAAACCCTGGGCATAAACTCTTGCCTGTACAAGTTTCTGCGCTCTGCTCAAATACGGATTTCGTCCAACAAGTCCCAAAGCGATACCCATACTAGCGACCCATGAAGCGGTAACGATAGGATACCGGTTCTCACGACCCCAGTCTTTGAACCGTTGGAAGGCGGATTCGTTTTCACGGACGGCTTCTAGTTCGGCGGTTGCGCGGTCCCGGTATTGACGTTGAGGATCGCGTTCGAATTCGAATTTTCGGGAGGCGCGGTCGGCGGATATGATGGCGAGGAATGTTCCGGAGGAGGTGACGAGGAAGGATTTCATGGGGAGGGTAAGGGAGCGGAAGGTTGGGAAGCGGTGGTGTGCGCCGAGGACCGCTGCTCCGCCCTGCGTGGGGAGTTAGCTTGTGTTTTGAAAGCGGATTTGGAGGAAGAGAAGAGGAATTGGGGATTGGAGGAAGTGGGAGAGAGGAATTGGAGCTCCGCTAAGGTTGAATATAGGATTTGGTACATACCACGACTAGACCGAACATCCCTCCCTTGAGACCGCCCATAACGGTGGCATTGTAATGAGCTGCCTCCTCTTCCTTCGTGAGAATCTTCATGGTGAGGCTTGTGGTGTTGTGACTTGTTTCGATAGAGGGGTAAAACTTAGAGCTGGCTTGCTCTTCGTTTCAGCGTCTGATGTTGTGTTAGATCAGGAGGAAACTCGATTGGTGCGGATGTCAGGAGTTGTGATCGTGTGCTACTGTACCTTTGGTGGTCTGATATCTTTATCTCGAAGCTCCGACAAGGGTCTAGCGATTGTTGATCGTCGATGTTGGAACTGCTGCTGTTGTTGTTGTTGAATCTTTTAATTGTTGCTTATGAGAAAGAGACGATTGACAGCGGAAGCTTCAATTGTTATATTCTTTGTCCGCGAGACAGATCCCGAAAGGCTTCGTGCGAGAGGCAGCTGCCCGGGGATGTTGAAGTTTACAATCGGCTTCTTACAGAAAACTGATGACATCAAGAAAAATGTGCCCACTCCGTCGTCACAGCTCTGTATATATTCACACCAGTGGTCGCTAAAAGAGCTCCATGTCTGCAATCCTGTTTATTCATTGGTCAAAATCTGATTACACTCACCTCGGTGTTTGAAAATCCTACTCCCATCTCCAAAACCCCATATCAGATCCCGAACTCCGTTGACTCGCCGATTGATTACTTAACCTCTTTACATGGAATGTTCTACTTAAGTATGACCGTATTATTTTCGAGTATGGATGGCGACAACCGGATGGTAGCATGGGGTTTTCATGGCATCTGAGAATGGGCTCATCATATTGACGTTTCTGAGGAAGTCTGTTGGAAGTGGAAATCCATCAAGGGCATGCGGGAAGCACATGCAAGATGTTGAGGTCTAAGAAACTCGCGCGGGTAGACGTTTAATCCCGTCTCAGGGTTCTCGAAACTCTCCTTGCGATCACAGAAATTGTTGAGAGGCATGAATCCTATTTCCCCACGGACTCTGAGATATCTGGGGCCTTCATTTGACCTCGTTTCCTTCTCATATCATGGTCCTGCATATATACGATAATCTCGGGTACTAGGTTTCGAGGCTAATGGTCCTGTGAGTACCTCAAGGGACACCATTCGTCCCTTCGAAGCTTTAAGTGTCAAGATAGCTTCCAAACAGGAAGACTATTCGTCCTTTATGTGAATGTCCTCGAGCAGGAGGCTGTCTCCGAGAAATGGGTAGAGATCATTCGTCCCCATTAAACGCTCTGCACCGTTCCTCTAACTCTATACATCTTTCTCCGCATTCTCTCTCTTCCAACAGAGGTTTCCGGGCTCTATATTATCGTGGTAGTCTCGAGGTCCAAGGATCTCATATTCATCTAGATCTTGGCAGACATGCAACCTCCACACGTGATGATCCATGTATCCGGCGGGCCTCGATGAGTAACACACTTATCCAAAAGCACATAATCATACGTTGCAGATTATTGTCCAAACATCAGCCTAAGACACGGCGCATTGAGGGCTTGATGATGCCTGGAGGCAAAGGGCTTAGTGGATTGGGGAGGGAGGCCGACGAACAAACACACACTCTAGATTCAGGGTTCGATCCTGACTCGACAGCGCGCATGGTTCCTTGCAAACGCAGCTCCTGATGGAAACTATGGGGAACTTCTGGAAGATTAAAGTTTCATAATACCATATATCAAGATTCGGTCCACCGTGCGGCTGGGGGACGGGCAAGCAGTATCCATGGATCCTGCCCATGAACCCAATCCATGAGGCGGTGATGACAGTGATGAGGCATCCGAGTGTCTGTTCCGGCATTCCATACTTGAAGGGGCCTAAGTTGTTGCCGGTCTGCCGCAGGAACAAAAGTATCATAAGTTCATAAGCAGAAAGTATTTCCGTGGACGAGGATACCTTGGACTCAAGACTCACCGTCGACCATTAATATTGACGCTCCACCACATTGTCAGTGCCGTTGCCAGTGCCAGTGCTCGTGAGGCCAACCTAGTTCTAACTCAGTACATCACTCACCGTCTCCCCTCATCCGCCTCCCCTAAAATGCTCTAACTCCCCTAAAGGCTTGGTCAACCTGAGTCAAAAGCCGACACCACCAGTCCTCGAACACAACATCGCAACTTCACTTTCGTTCTTCCTGCAACTATTGTCTCTCCTCCTCCTCCTCCTCCAACTAATACATAATAATTTATCCTCCCACCCCGAGCCCGCTTGGGATTTTGTGGACCGGTTACACGACACAGTACTATGCCGGGCGTCATTAGTGATTGGCTATTCCACAAGAGCGCTAGCCAGAACAACGACGACCCTCCACCTCACATTAGCGACGAAGTAGACACTACAGACTCGCCCTCCAGTACTTGGTCGTCACTACAACCTCCAACTCCCGACGACATCGATTCCAGCCATCGGTTTACGATGCCATCGACCTCACCCATCGATATCGCAACTCCGACTCGAAACTCGTCATCGCCATCGTCGCAAGGCCAGCAAGTAAAGTTCCACGATACCGACTCACATACATCCGCCATCATGAGTGGCACTGCGTTTGACTCGAGTATGGGCAGAGGGCGCCAGGACTCCTTCGCAGGAGCCAAGCCTATCTCCATGAACAATCCGAATAGAAATGCAGACGGTCGGCCGCGGAGGGAATCTCTGGCAGGCAGCCTAGTCCAAGGAATGTCGTGGGGCGGGGTCTCAGTTGGTTCGTGGATTCGAGACGAGTAAGTACTTTCCACACGTTTAAAGCGACATAGATCGTGGGGTTTCGTCGGTGGATTCGAGCTCTATTGTGCTCTATTGTTTGAAATATCGCGGCGCCACCGCTCTATTGTGACGGAACTGACGCCTCACCAGCATAATTATGGCGGGCACCTCACCATTCCCATATCAGTCGCCATCTTTCCACTCTTCGTCCTATCTACCGAAGCTCGAGGCGAACTTCATGAGAGACTTCGCATGCTGTGGCCAGACTTTACCAACTCTACACGATTTACTGCAACATTATGAGGAGGCACATGCACAACAAACACCGCAGTCGATGCGAACTGCATCTGCAGCTGCGCGGGCAAGAGAGAACTCGACACCGAATAGCAAAGCAGCTATCGCGGCACAAGCAGCTTCGGCGGTCCAACAGCAGGCTCAACAGCAACAAGCTCAGTCACGGCCGCAGGGTCTACAGATGCCTCAAGGAGGACCTAGTGTTGGAGGAATTCAATTAATGCGACAACAGCAACAATCACAGCCGTCGACACCAGTTCAGAAGAATGTACAACAGGCGGTCTCAGAGGATATGGATGGTGTGGAAGACATGGAGATGGACGATGCTATCGGGCCACTCGATAATGCACCCGAGACTCCAGTGCAAACACACCAGCAGCCAGTTCAACCTCCTCAGCAATCGATGTTTGGGCAGCAGCGACCAAATCTGAACCTGAATTCCGCTGGTTTGCAACACTCCGGCCTTCGGACATCACAGCCGCCTACCCCTGCAACTGCCGGGTTTGGTTTCCAGAATAATCCTACAGTTTCATCTGTAAATACCCCAACCCTCAGTGCTCAGCCTATCCAACAGCAGTCACATCAGTTCTCACCTGATACCTCGGTTCCGGGAACTCCCGCTGGAGAAATGGAAGATAACTTCGCGAATATGCCGATGAACATGGGAATGGGCAATATGAATATGATGGGCAACATGAACTTCCCCTTTGGAATGAATGATAGCCTAGGTCTGGATCTATGCATAGACGAGCCAGCGAAGCGGTTGTACAGTCCGAACGGGTTCACCAATAATCAGCAGAGACTACAGCAGCAATTTGCCCAATTTGGCCTGGGACAGGGCAATTTCAGCAATAACTCTGATCTCATGCGGGCGTACCAGCAGCAGCAGATGATGCAGATGAATGGAATGGGAAATGCCCAAGCCGCAGCGTTGATGATGGGCGAGGAACACAAACCATTCAGGTGTCCTGTCATTGGTTGCGAGAAGGCCTACAAGAATCAAAACGGACTCAAGTAAGTGCACAAAATGCTCAATATCGCAATTTTGCTAACATTTGCTAGATACCACAAGACGCACGGTCACCAGACTCAGCAATTGCACGAGAACGGGGATGGCACATTCTCCATCGTCAATCCAGAAACTTCGACCCCTTACCCAGGAACTCTCGGCATGGAAAAGGAGAAGCCTTACAAATGCGATGTCTGTGGCAAGAGATACAAGAACTTGAACGGGCTGAAATACGTATGTCGTTCGCAACCTATTCTGGAGCCTCGGCTGACCCCTGATTAGCACAAGCAACATTCGCCCCCTTGCAATCCAGACCTGAAGCTCGGCAACCAGCTAGCAGCAGCAGGTCTCGGTCCATTAGGAGTCAATGTTCCTGGTCTACCAGGTATTGGCGAAGAAGGCATGATGTGATAATGTGTTCCTTTAACAACAGCTACGATATCACGGCTCTCTTTTACCCAGCATACTCTCCGGGGACCTTCTTCATACATCGGCGTCATACGTTTTTCATTCACAAAAATCAGCATTGGGCGGAGTTACATTTCATCACGAGCTAAGACTATACCCCCGGAATAGATTGATTGGGCGAAAGACTTTGGGCTGGATAGAAAAC
This sequence comes from Phialocephala subalpina, assembly GCA_900073065.1. Classification (NCBI taxonomy): domain Eukaryota; kingdom Fungi; phylum Ascomycota; class Leotiomycetes; order Helotiales; family Mollisiaceae; genus Phialocephala; species Phialocephala subalpina. The sequence continues at coordinate 439,352 of FJOG01000006.1, read as the reverse complement.
ATTGTGTGCTTTGGACGCTTATTTCGCCTTCAACTCTTCGAGACGTACACAGGTAACTCGACCTCCATTCTGTTCATCGAAAACACGAGACGACACTACTCCTTCTCTGATCACACATTTCCGTCCTGGCGGTGGTGGTATCGCTCTTACTTCAAAACAACCAAAAGTTTGATTTCGAATTCTGATCTTCTTGTTATTATGTCTTTTCTTGAATTTGCAAGGAGTTGACGGACTGGTGTTTATAGATTGCTTGACTGATGGACGGTCGTCGCTTCTCTTTTTATATGTATGTATGGAATGGCTTTGCGGTCATTTGCTAGTGGGATGGAATGGAATCAGTTGCAGTACATGCTAGAAAGGTATGGAAAGGCAGCGAGAGATCGTTTGATACTACTGTCAGGAGTATTAGATGGACAAAACTTGGTCCTTGTCATAAGTTAAATCAAAATAATCAGCTCAGATTTACTGTTCGCTTGCTCGGGAATGTGATTAGCCTCTTGAGGCTATAACTTTACCCGAGTCCTGTTCATGAAAGAGGGTACGATTCGGATCAAAAGAAAACCGAGAACCTTTCCCCAAGACCCCAACATTGGCAACGTCGCTCAAGAAGAGAGAGTCAATTGTCATTACTCTACAGGTTATGTAACGGTACTTTGTCAATGCTTCTGCACAAGCTGACTCGTGATCTTACCCCTCATGTTCACCTTTTTGCCACCCCTAGCGATTGCTCATTACTGACATCAGACTCTCCATCGAATTCATCTTCTTGATCTTGATCTTACCTTGTTTACCGCCAATACCGCAAACGGCTTTACAAGTTATGGGACATTCCCGTTCATTGCCCGTTCTCCACGGGGAGACGACCAATTGGCAGTTTGGATGGTAAAGGCTGCCGAACTCGTATGAAAACAAGACAAGCCCGAAGGGGTGTTGACGAGTCAGGTTAATCGACGATAAAGGAAAGGTTGTTGTTGAAAGTAGACGAGGGAAGCGAAACTTTGTTGAATTGGAACTCTATTTCCCGGCGCTTTCAGAAACAAGAAGGGGAAACGTTGGAAAGTCAATTTGAGAGCGTGATGGGTTCGGGTTACCGGTTTTGGATGGGAGGGTTGGGTTATGAGGTCATGAGGTAGGGAGGGAACAGGGCTGAGAGTGGGATGTGAGGTTGGGATTCGTTTTTGAGTTTCATGGGATGACCTGCCCATCTTAGTTACAAGATCTGATTAAACCGGGAAGCTGGAAAAAGAGATGAAGTTGTTGGAGATGAGCATGGAGATGCAAGTCCGTTACACATGAGGAGCTCCAGAAGGGAAGAATGCAGCATTCGCGTTCATCGTTGACAGCCGTGTCTCCCGCTGCTAATGCGTTTCTTGCTCGTTGTGGATATGCACAAAAGATGTCGTGCGTGGGCAAGTGAGGGATGATTCGTTGCGGATAGTTATGTAATAGTCGTGGCATTAGTGATTTAGTCCCTGCGTGCATGAACGCCACACCCTCCGCTAGGCTTAGCGTGATGGTCACCGCTTGAGCAGGTTCGACTTCAGCTCCGTTCTCTTGCTTCACTTCACCAAAGTCCAACACTTTCAGCCCAGATCTGAGATCTATCACCGAGATCTGGAACCCAGGTCTCAAGCCTCTTAGGCTATTTCTGTTCTCTGAAGCGTGACTTCCGACGGCCACCTCCGAAACTCCCTTCATCACGGTCATCAAGCACCAGCCTTGACCTCCAAGAGCAACGACTCCGATTCTATTACCACACCGCTCCACATCCCTCGCCTATCCCTGGCACCAAGCATCTCCCTTCCGCCCCAGCAACGTGGACAGGAAGCTTCTAGCGTCGCTTTAGAACAATAACATGTCTCGGCTGTGAGACGACATTTGCCGATGCCGTGGTAAGGCCGATCGGCGCGTTGTTTAAATGATGATGAGGCTGAGAAATTGGTACGTGGCGATCAGTTTGGCTTGGTAAGAGCCGCGTGGAAATCCTCCTTGTCTAGATCTTCTTGGTGGAGGTAGGTAGATTACGGACGAGAGAATAGGGGAGGCGAATCGAACATGTGATACCGATTTTGATCGCTGATGAACTATTCTCCGGAGAAGAGGACGGGATTTCAGGAGGCGCCGGAGACAGCGAGTGAAGGATATTGGACGTGAGTTACGAGGTCGAAGAAATTAGCAGGAGGTCATTCCCGTGCCAATCTTCTTGAGCTGACTGGACGCTCTCGGCACGAGATATTTGAAGCAGGCCGAGGTCGACTCGAAAAGGGGTAGCATTGGAATACGGACGATCCGCAGGCATATGGAAGAAAAGAATATGAGGCTGATGGATGACGACGAGGCAGACCAGAAAAAGCAAGCATACCTGTCCCGAGAACGTGGGTGGCCAGTGGCCCGGGATTCAGGGGTTCGGCTAGCATCTTCAGACGGCAGTGCAAGGCATGAAGATGATTAGAGATGTTTCTTGCTTTTGTTTACCTTTTTGGAGTTGGGTTGGACGCCTCAATGTACCCTTTGAGAAGCGGGAATATCCCAAAAAGCTCCGAGTGGAGCTGGTTTGGGATGAGATGGAATCATGGAACAAGCAATGCTGGGAGCAAGGATGAGCTGTTTGGGAGCTCTCAGGGGTAGTGCCCTTTTCTCGGCTCTTTGAAGGTGAGATGAAGCTTTCATGTTTAAGATATGTTACTTTGACGAGATGAAAGCACAGATGAAGCTCTTGACCTTCGACAGTCGTCCTTGATTGAGAGAAGTATCACGTGTGTATACCTGCGTCACGTGTGTCACTCATATCTCCTTGAACATCTTGTAGTACTTGAGAGTTCATGGAAGGAAGAACAGGCGTTGAGGGTAATAGATGGATTTTCAATGGAATAATAAAACGAAGTCGTCCAAGAAAGAGCGTGTGCATGAAATTATTCAGAAGATCAGTAGCTCTCAAATCCAAAAGTCACACTCCTTTTTACCTTTTTGGGACATTGCGAGAGTCTTATCTTATCATCGTGCCCAAACTTGCTGAGAAATCACTGCTATTGAATACTCTTCAATTTTCAAAGCCCCACCGAAGTTCTGCATCGAATGCATTGCTACTTGCGAACGTTGTACTGAAAATATGTTGGGACTCCACCTCCATAAAGCTTCTCGTTCAATCTGCTGTTGAAAGTCGAAGATGATCGCTTGATCGGTTATCGAAAAATCATTATAGCATTCACTGTTATCTGTGGTCTGTTTGGCTCTCACCTTCGCGTTGCTGAGCTCAAGCAAAAATCAACCGAGCGATTCTCACTTGCGATCAACAACCTCTCCTCCACAACAACCGTCTTTCTGTAGATCATTCCTCTACCTTACATACTCCTCTTTCTCGTTCTAATTTCTCTCTTGCGACGCGTCAGGAGTGTATTTTCTTCGAGCTGTACTATCACATTTGAGTCACTCTGTTGCTGCTCGACGCGTCGAATCTCGTGCCTGTGCACTTGGGTGATCTTCTCATCAACCTTCCTCAACCCTTCTTAACAACACCAGTCACCATGGCGATGAATGCTGCAGTGGGCAGTCTTGCCGAAGTCGACGACGCGACTGCGGCGCTCCTTCTACAGCTCCAGATCGAGGACCTCGACGAACTCATCAAAAACCTCCCAGTCAAAGGCAAAGGCAAACGCCGAGAAGGGACAATTTCCGATGCAGAGCTCGCCTTCCAACTTGGAAAGGAAGAGCTGCAACGAAATGCTACGATACTCTCTGACAGACAAATGACTAAGAGCATTGCACGAGCTGTCATGGCTGACGCCCAGGCACTCACTTTCGCCGCGACTCAAGAGAGGAGCGAAGCTACCGATAGGGCCATTGCCCTCAGAGAATTCAGGCTTGAGGGTGGAAATGTCCCGCTGGTTCTTCCAGCTCCACCTGCAGCAGCATTACTCCCAATCGACAACAACAACTCGGACAACGAGTTCATTGATAAGCTCTCTGCCTTATATGTTGAGACTCCGGTCGAGGTTCCTGAGTCGTCGACCGCGCTTGTCAAGTACGATCCTCGCGCCAACGTTGCTGCTGCCCTCACTACTGCAACCGGCGCACTCGTTGTGTACAATCCGGATATCGATATCTCCAATGCAGAGTCATCTGGTCAGGCCGCCACGCGCCAAGCCATCAAGATTGACAAGCGAGAATGCATTATCTGTCTAGATATCGTTGTCTTCTTCGAGGTTGCTAAGCTTCCTTGTGGCCACGAATGCTGCCGAAGCTGTCTCGTTGATATGTTCACTTCCTCCCTTGTCGATGAGTCCCGATATCCTCCCAAATGCTGCGACGGTATCCCACCCGACGCGAAGGAAGTCCGACTTTTCCTATCCGCAGATATCATCAAGGAATTCGAAGAGAAGAAGATCGAGTGGGAGACCAAGGATCGGACTTACTGCTCCAACCTCGAGTGCGGCAAGTTTATTCGCTTGGAGAACATCACACACGGCCTTGCCACCTGCCCTACTTGCAAGACGGTGACATGTACCTTGTGCGGCGAGGGTGCTCACGATACGGGCTGCCCGAAGGACGAGGCTCTCCAACAGGTACTCCAATTGATGGAAGAGAAGGGCTGGCGTCGTTGCTATTCATGCAAGGCTGGGGTGGAGCTGAACTTTGGCTGCAATCATATCACGTTCGTACATTCTCTCTGTGTCAGTGATCATGTGCTAATGGATCTAGTTGTAAATGTCGAGCCCAGTTCTGCTATGTGTGCTCAGCTAGCTGGAAGAATTGCGACTGCCCCCAGTGGGATGAAGATCGACTCATCAACCATGCCGAGGAAGTTGCTAATCGTGAAGGCATGGAGGTGGATGAGGCTGCTCATCGACTTCTACAACAGGCAGATTGCCATCATCCAACAAATCGTAGGGTCAGGCAGTCTGGAAATTGCGAGGAGTGTGATGACTTCATGTATCGCTTCGTCATGGAATGCACTCACTGCCTCGTTAGGCGATGCAGACGCTGTGTGGCCACTGACTAGACGATGGTAATCGATAGTGTGAGATGTTGTAGGGGGTTCTGTATGGGTAGGTTGAATACTGGTATGGCCACTTTGTAAGTAATCTTACGGAGTCATAAATGTAAAGGTCAAGCTTCTCATTCCTGCTCCTGATGTATGAACTGTTTGATGAGCTTAAAAAACTCAATTCTTGTCGTCGTGTTGCGCTAGCCCAAAGGGCTCAATGCTGGTTCCGTACATTCTTCTGTGTTTAGGCCACAGGGTTTTCCATTCGCACGAGATGGTTGACGGTTGTCCTCTAGCAATTGTCGTTTCACGTCATTGAATTGGCTTCAAAATGTGTTGGTGTTTGGAAAGAGGTTACTTCCTTCTACTCCTGGAATGTCCCGCAAGTGCACAATCTTTAATGCGCGTACTGCCTGCAGCTCCTTCCTCTTCAAGCCCCGAACCTCGACCAGTCCTCGCGAATTCTTCCACATCTTCAACTTTCCTCACATCTTTTCTTCCGACGCTTGTGGTCTTTGATTAGCATTCTTTGTATCTTTTCTTGAGTTTGCGCAACCTGCGCATTGCCCCAAAATCCTTCGCTTCTTTGGACATTGCAAGACAACTCAACAACCAATACCACCTCCTCTCGATTACTACCGCAACATATCACTCTTTCATCTGCCTAAATGGTTCCGCCAATCACCCAACGTATTCATGACACCTACGGCGTCAACCTTCCCCCACTACCAACTCACTGATTCTCACATGAGGATGCGCAACGAATGGCAGACTAAGCCCAAGACAAATCTCAAACCGGCGACCAAGAACGCTGGCTCACGCAAAGGTCATCTAATCTAACTTGCTCACGAAGACCAAAATACATCGGCGACTACTTCAAGAGAACGGGCAGCGGCAGGGTTCCCTATTCCCGACCTTGCGCCTTTCCATTTTCAATATAACTCGCAAGGGGCCGCCAGAACCGCTTGGTACTTGCGCCACAGAAGATTGCAAGGACATGATGATGGTGGTTCTGGGGAGGAACATACTACCCCAGGAGGGCCGTTTGTACCTGCACCCTCTTGCTGCGTCTGCTCGGACGATTCTCCAGGTATTGATCTCGTAACATAAACTAATTGCGATCAAGGAAGCCCACATCAGTACTGTAGATCCTGCTTCCGAGAATTGGTCAAAAGATCATGCCTGGCAGAACCAAACTTCCCTGACAGATGCTGGTGCTGCAGGGAGGTGATTGACCATAACACAATCACCCAACTCCTGCCAGACATGGAGGTCGAGCACTTCTAGAAACCCATTGAGTACGCATTGGCCCCCAATGATCGCATCTACTGCTCTAAATGCGGTTTGTTCGTTCCTCCTGGTCAGAATCCCCAGAATTGGACACACTGCTGGGTCTGCGAAGCCAACACATGCACGTTGTGCAAAGGCCCTCATCACTATGGAGAGACCGCAGCTGATTGCCCGGTAGATGAAGGTGCGAACCTTGCCAAGGAACTGGTTAAGCAGGAAGTATGGCAGACTTGTCCAAGATGTGACAGTGTATGGGATCTCCAGAGTGGCTGCTTTCGCATGACGTTCGTACCCCTCATTCTGTCTCATAGACTTCAACTAACATCTGCAGATGTAACTGCGGCCATGTATTCTGCTAGCTATGTGCAACAGACTGGAAGACATGCGATTGCCCCAAGTTTAGCTACGACTATGCAAAGGAGGTTCCATTCGTTTTTTCCTCGACATCGCTCGAGAGCGGGTACTATAATATAACATCTGATTATCACACGCCAATCCTAACATAAAGAAAATCTGTTTCTGTTCGAAAAAATAAGCAAAGCTACTTTATTGGTGGATTTAGGTAAGTTAAGGTAAATAAGGGTAAATCGAAAATAAAAGCGATAATACTTTTAAAATGGAAATCCATGAGATACAAATAATAATTGAATCTAAGAAAAGTTATTAAATAGTCGAATATATAGAAAAAATTATTATAAATAAGAGTTTTAATATTAAAGTCTTTATATAAAGTAATTATTTTAAACTTTAATTACTTTTATATTCGATTATTATTTATATTAAAAATTAATATAAATCTTTAAAACTTAAAATACAAGCTCTTTATATAAAATTTAATAAAGTTTTTATTTTTATTTATTTTTAAATTTATTTTATTTTTATATATTAAATAATTAAACTTCGGAATTCGAAATTTTAATTTATATATAATTTATATATAAATTTAAAATTTTGTAAATTTATAAATAACCTTTTTAAACTTTAATAAAAAAAGTTTAAAAAGTTTTTAATAACTACTTTATACTAATGCAATTTTAAATACTTAATATATAAGTATTTTTATTAATGATTCTTTTTTTAAATTAAAAAATTATAATATATTCAAGGTCTCAAATTGGCCTTTGATGGGGTCCAATGGCTCATACCCTCGAGTCACCAATCCGCGATAACCGTAACCTTAAGAGTGATTGTATATTCTTCATAAGCTATACTACCAGAGCCTCCAACCTTGCCTTTAATCGTGACAAATTTTGTGCAAATAACAAGCCTTGCAGAAGTGGCATAGCCGCAAACCATACTGCAATCGCGCTAACAACAACGGTGACGGCAAAAGTGGCAGGATCTCAGTTGTACTCGGCATTGGTGTCTTGGAGCGCTGCAAGGAAGGGATATGGGATGCTGTCAGAACTGTTTGATTCTGGGTGCTACACGTGAAAGTGTAACCATCCTGTAATTCTGATTGGCCCGGGTAAGTTATATCCGAGTGCAGATCGAGCTCGGATTTGTCCTCCGAACCTGTGACTACCACCGTCGTTCCAAACAAAGTAGGTCGTGAATCTCTCTGGTAAATAGTGCCGGCTGTTGTCTGCCTTACTTTATTCTTTTCATTGACGTGTCCTGCCATCATTGTCCTCTCAAACACCTCAAACACCTCAAATCTACTTCAGTCATGGCGAAGTACAAATTAGCCATCGCGTCCCATTCTCTTGGCCGTGCTGCAGTGCACGATCTCCCCAACAAGCTCGACCAAGCCGCGAAATACGGATATGAAGGCGTCGAGGTGTTTTTCGAAGACCTCGAGATGATAGCGAAGTCCTTTCCAGGCGGGTTTACCTCCGATAACCAGATACTTGCTGCGACGTACTTCAAGAAACTTTGCACTGAACGGAATTTGGCAATCGTTTGCTTGCAACCCTTCCTGTTTTACGAGGGTCTTCTCGACGATGAGGCACACAAGAAAATGATTGAAAAACTTCATCTGTGGTTCAAACTCGCCAAGGTTCTTGGTACAGATATCATTCAAATACCTTCAAATTTCCTCTTCGATGGTTCCATCACTGGCGATAAAGGCAAAATTGTGAAGGACTTCAGAGAGGCATGTGAGCTCGGTATTCAAGAGACTCCAGTTATTAGATTCGCTTATGAAAGTATGGCTTTTTCACCTTACGTATCATCCTGGGAAGATCTTTGGGAGATCATTTCACTAGTCGACAGGCCGAATTTTGGTTGCGTTTTGGACACATTTCATGAGGCGGCTAGAGGGTGGGCCGACCCCTCCTCAATCACAGGGAAAATAGAGAATGCGGATGAAATGCTTAGACTATCTTTGGAGAAGATGGTCAAAGTAATGGATGTTCAGAAGGTGTTCTATATTCAACTCGCAGATGCTGAATTCATGAATCCTCCTATCAGTGAGAGACATCCCTGGGTGTCAGACGCCAATCATCCAACGCGGATGACATGGTCGAGGAATGGCAGGCTCTTTCCATTTGAAGAGGGTGGATATCTACCTGTTCTCGAAATTGCGAAGACAATAATTGAAGGACTGGGCTTCGAGGGCTGGGTGAGCATGGAATTGTTCTCGAGATCCATGGCTGTCCCTGGACTACATGTTCCAGAAGAACACGCAAAGAGAGGGCGAGAATCCTGGGACAAACTGAAAAGGTTAATGAACCTTGATGGTTAAGCCGAAGCGAAACGGACGAGAAAAGGATGCATCTTCTCGCGACCGCCCAAAGACAGTGAAATGAGCCCTGATGCCACTGATCATATTGTTTGTTGTCAAAGATGTATATTTTGTTAGCTAATATTGATTAGAGGGAGCTAAAATGTATCCCATATTCTCTAAATTGGCCCCGCATGTGAATTTAACACCCTCGTTTACACCCTCTTATGACTTTATCCCAGTCCTACTCACTCCAACCATCAACAGCGTTAATGCCCGGCTTTCATTCCCATGGGATTCTTCACGAAGACTGAAGATCGTTCAACATCTAAGGAAGTTTACAACTTCAGGGTCTACTTTTACGCCGCCGTTACATCTGCTGGAGCAGCAACAATCGGCTATGATGGTGCCTTCATCAGGGGCATCTTGGCCCTGGCGTCTTTCAAGAAGGAGTTTGGCTTGACACTCTTACCTACACACGAACTGAACACTATCTCCGCCAGCATTGTTTCCACCTATCAAGCCGAGGCTTTCTTCGGCGCTTTTGCCGCCTATCCCGTTGGACACTATCTTGGTCGACGAATTAGCCTTGGCATATTCTCCCTTCTTTTTCTCTTTAGGGCTAGGCTTATGCTAGGAGCTGATACAAATCGAGGACTTGGCCTCATCTACGGCGGTCGTGCTATTGCTGGCTCGGCGTTGGTGCTATCTCCAATCTCATCCCTATTTACATATCAGAGATTTCGCCACCTGCTATTCGAGGTCGACTCGTTGGCATGTGGGAAATTGGATAGCAGAGCGGTGCATTGGTTAGATTTTGGATGAACATAACCTCTCCTCTGACTTTAAGGTACGACTAAAAGTAACAGTCGATAGTACGCTGTAAACAGGACTATAATTCCAGGACACTCGCAGTGACTCACTCCATTTGCCATTCAGCTGGCGCCTCCCGGACTCCTCACGATTGGAACATTCTTCCTCGTTGAATCTCCACGGTGGCTGATCCACAACAATCAACGCAAAAAAGGTCTCGCTACCCTTGCTCGCCTTCGGGGTCTAAACCAAGACCACATCTACCTCCGAGAAGAGATTGCTCAGATCGATCAAGCTATTGAACTACAAGCATCTACTATCGGGTTGGGGTTTTGGGCTCTATTCTAGGAGGTCTACGCAAATAAGAAGGTTCAATGACGACTGTTTCTCGGCGCAACCTTGTTTTTCTGGCAGAATCAATGCCATCAACTACTATAGTCCTACAGTTTTTGCTAGTATTGGAATTTCTGGAACAAATACATCACTCCTGACCAGAGGCATCTTTGGTGTCATCAAGACTGTTATGACTTTTATATGGATATTGGCTATGATTGACCAACTGGGCCGACGGAAACTCCTCATATTTGGAGCACTCGGTGGATCCATGGCGCTACGGGTTGTCGGTGGATATATCGCTGCTGCCTAACTGGCCCTGCACTTAACTTCAATATTAAGCTCTGGCGGCATCGCTGCTATGGCATTCTTCTACCTCTACACGATCTTCTATACTCCGTCCTAGAGTGGGACGCCATAGGTTGTCAACAGTGAGATGTTTGACCAGAACGTTCGCACTCTTGCACAAACTTGAGCAGCAGGTAGCAATTGGTTCTGGAGTTTTATAATCGCTCGCTTCGCGCCTCAGATGTTTACCTCTATGGGTACGGTGTTTGGTTCTTTTTCGCGTCGCTCCAGCTGCTATCCATACCTTTTGTTTTCTTTCTCTTGCCAGAGACGAAGAGTGTCCCGCTTGAGCAGATGGACCTCCTTTTTGATTCCAGAACCAAGCCGTGGAAAGCACACGCAGTCGTCATGGAGAACCTGCATGAGATTGATGAGGAATTCAGAGCTGGGATTGAGAATGGTACAGTTGGTGTCTATGCGAAAGGAGACGTCGCGGCTGCTTCGCACGTGTAGGAGTTTGCATAGTATTTCTTGATGTAGGTCAAGGAAGGGCGATGGAAAAACCAAAGGGGTCAGTTTGAGAAGACTTTAATTCAAGACAGCAATGGGAATCTTGTAGTTCGAAGGAGAAACTATTAGCCCACATAGTAAAACACGGAATATTACCTGCCTGCAGGGGCTTTCTATTGGTGTTATCATCGTTTCCGATCTCTCTCGATAGAACTACAGAACCACGTCGAGTTTACATGCTTTGGGCGACGATCAAACTGTACGCTTCTAATATTTTCGCAGAAACACCACCACACTTTCGAATTGGGCTTCTTCAACAAATTAAGTATATCATCAATCCAAGTAGACCTTTTACAAGACAGCAAGGCTCTGCAGTCCTCCTGCAATAGCTTTCTTCGCCTCGTCCAATTCAAACAGAGCAATTGGAGTTTCCGTCCAAAGAACTTGCTGGGCGACACCTTGGTATACCATGGCCTCTGTGCCCGGCAAAGTCTTCCATCCGGCATGCACTGCCAACTGATAGAACGCTGTTCGAGGGTTCGGATGATACGCCATCTCTAACACATAGCCCTTCTTTTCTTTCCCCAAAAACCCTTCAACAATCTCTCGTGCCAAAATCTCACCCAGTTCCCCTGGTGGGAAGTCTGGTACTGTATCCACTATAACTGCTGGTGCAGCTAGCAGCCTTGCTTGCCCAACTGACTCAACGAAGATCAGCTCTCCATCAAACCCTGCCTCCTCAAAAGCCATGATGATGGAATCCGCTTCCGACTTGAGACGGTTGACCATATAGATCTTGCTGCTTTTCATAAACCTTCTCAGTGCGTAGACTGCACTTCGGCAAGCTCCTCCTCCACCTATGACTAATCCCGGTCGTCCAGAACTCTCTTCCAAAATGCGCAGAAAATTCTGGAGAAAGGACCCCTCACCCCGATGCAGTCAGTATTCGTGCCAATAAACCGAGTTCGACCATTTGGGCCCTTCTGTAGCATCACTGTATTAATGGCACCTTCACCTCCCCTTCTTCAGTCACTTCATCTACTTGCTCCATGAGAGTGATTTTGTATGGCATTGTGATAGCACATCCTGCAACGTTGCTGGCTTTCAGCTTCGGGAGGAAAAGCGACGGGGAATCTGTTTCAGATAGCGTGTATGTCCATGGAACTCGCATGCTTTGAAATAATGCGGTGTGTAGAAGTGGTGCTAGAGAATGCGAGATGTGGTTCCCGAAGAGGAATATTTCGTGGTGCTCGGTTTTGCTGTCACAAGATATCGATGTGCCTCCATGGTAGTAAGAAAGCTGCAACATGTCTTCAGACTGGGAGTTCGTGACGTGCATGGTGAGTAAGGGAAGGAACAAAGGTACCTTGCTGGAAAAATAGAAATGAAGTTGTCTTCCAAGACTTGAACGAGTATTATTACATTCGTATTATTCAATTAAAAGCAACTCATTATTTACCGAATGACTAATCATTTGACAAAGTTCTGCCCCTGGCTATGGCTCTTGCATCCGTTAGGTCGGGTAAATATTAGATACTGAGTCTTCCAACTCCGGGATACACATTCGAGCAAGAACGGGTACTTGGGCCAATCAAGAAAGGCTCAGGTATTTGAGACTTAGAGACCTCTTGTGGGCTCCAAAACATTCAAGATATATTTGGATTCACCATTTCAAGGGAAACAGTCACTCCAACACCCGAACGGAAGGCCCTTAAGACTCGCAATACCTCTACCTCTAGGACCTTCAAATTGATGACCGTCAACGCAGCCCCCAGACGAGCAAAGACGCTTATAGGTCATGTTGTCGAAGAGATGCGAGATCAATTTACAATCTTATACGTTGCAAACGCCGAAAGTAAGCCTCTCCTCTTCCCTTCCCTACCTTTAAGAATACGGAGCTTAGAAAAAAATGAAAAGGCATTGAAGTAGCTCCCGCGCTGCTAGGGGAGACAAATCCTGATATGTTGGTTTGTTCTTCCCTCTTAGGCCGATATGCTGTTTAACAGTTCTAGTTTTGTGCATCAATGTGGACACCCGAAGAGATTGGAAGGATCATAGCGAAGGCAAAGGAGATAGTCCTAGGGATTAAGACAGTAGCGCTGCCACAGGGGATGCAGGTTGAGAGTGGCCCGGATGCGGTCGTTGAGTACATCAAAGAGAAGCTGCTTACACTAGTCGCCTCGTTATTTGTCACTTGATTTTTCATGTTTTCCAATTTTAGATACAAATCACAAATTTTAATTCTGCGTATCCGCCAACGTCCACAATATGCGCAATGATATTTAGAGTTACAGCTTTACCAGCATTCTGCGAACATTGGGACGACCAACCACATAGCTGAGAGAAACAGTAAGTTGGACAATTTCAACCTAAGCTTAAAGTGTCTCAAATGGTTCGCGAAGAGCGTTACCATAATCGCCTCCGTTCGGCGTCCTAACGATAGTGTGTGTATGAAACTTGCCAGGTTCCGAATTCGTGAGGATACCCCAGAGTGGTGATCGAATTCAAATATGATGACCGGGCTCTGGATCCTGTAATAAAACGGGCTAGAGTCCCCAAATCCACCAACCCAGCAAAAGTACGTTTCGTTGAAGTGGGAACGTATATGCTCTTTGCGGATCTTTCGCGCCTTTTCGTGAATAATATAACAGTCGCTCAAAGAGGAATCAAGTCTGGCTTAGTCGGGGGCCCATACGGTATAACGGTCCATAACAAGGGTTGGTAAATGCTCAGGATAACACGGGAAGGCTTGGTAGATTTCGCGCTTGAAGCTCTCGACTCCCGGATTGCAATTACCCGGCATGGTCCCGGGCGTAAGCACGTGACAGGCAACACACCGGACATCCTTACCTTAAGGCGAGGTCCACAGAGGGGACAAATGGAGAGAATTCTTCCGGCCTTGAAAGTTGCCGGAACTAGATTTAGAGCCGGCAAAGCATTTCAAGGTCGCCTTTAATCCGAAACCAATCAGCTTCTCTCATGGTTGCGATCATATCAACATACGAGTAATGTATAGGATGCCGTGATTGATGATCTGTGTAAACTACAATGAGAGGCAAGTTGCCAGTGTGAGAAATTGAATAATACTCAATAACGAAAATAGGTTAAGTTATTCTACTCATGAGTAACTCAATTATTACTCTTATTCTATTTAATAATAATCATTATTATTCAATAAGTTATTGAATAAAATCACGTGCCAAAGGTAACTCTGCTTAATTGGTTAAATACGCGAAAAGGCTTAAGGAGTAAGCTTAATTAGATAGAGTAGCTCGCTTATTTAGGCTCCGAATATTTCGCCGATGCCGGGAAAAAGATCCTAAGAATTTGTTTTATATCGAAGAAAAGTAATTTTTAAGCTTTCTTTTGATTCAAATCATAGATTTCTTTAGTCTTTAATATATAGAATAGAAAACTTTCCGATTTATTATTGTACTTAAATTTTATATAATATTATATGCCAAAGTCATATGGTTATTTAATAACATTAAATAATTATTGATTATTTTATTTAATAGCTTAGTCATAAACCTGTTACTCTTATTCAATTGAGTAATACTCAATAATATTCAATAATTACTCAAATAATTGAGTAATCCTTTCTTATACTAGAGGCAATTGCTTTTCAACAAATGCTATTTGACTTGCTTAAATCTAAATACAAGGGCCACTGGTGAGGGAAATAAGTTCCTTTCAGCGTCATGTCCGATTTGTTGCTACCGATGGGAAAATCTACTGTGGAGATACCATCCTTGACGCTGGTGTCGTGAATATTGCAAAATCAACAAGAGCAAATGTTATCGAAGGAAATATTCTAAGCTCGTATAACGTCACTGAGAAGTCAGTGGTGAGTTTACAGGCAATGAAAGGCACAGTTTCAGAACTCAAGCTCATGCATACAAGGAAATACGTCAACTTCTATGCCCATTGGCACGTGGGGACTACAGGTCTATAAAATTCATTTGCCTTAATTACGCAAAACATGCAAGAGAAGTGAGTCTGTTCATCTGAAATATAATGCGAATGAATTGAGGACCGAGTTTCTGGCGATCGATAGGCGAAAATGGCGATCCCGTCCAATCCCATCCTCTTCGTAAGAACAGATATTTCTACCGCTTGAGAACAGATCAGTTCAAGCATTTGATAATATAAGCCGATAACAGCCCTTAATGGACCTGTCTCATCGGGACTGGCAAGTTATCAAAGGAGGAGGTCAGTGGGCTTTAGGAAAGGGATTTGATGGGTGGGCTCCTTTTGGGCTAGGACTTGTCTCACCACAAGTCCTTCGCGATCCGAGGGCGTTGAGGATCTCGACGGCAGTCAATGGAGAGGTAGTGCAGGAATCAAGCACAAATGATCTGATTTTCAGCGTGGCGAAGATTATCTCGTTTCTTTCAACTGGGACCACGCTGCTTCCTGGGGATGTGATATATACTGGAACGTAAGTGAGGGTTTTCCGATTAGGGAATCATGCCACTGACAAGACACTGTTCGCAGACCCGAGGGAGTTCAATTGGGCTCCAGCAATCCGAAGTGGCTCGTAAATGGCGACGTCGTTGAAGTGATGGTAGGTAATATTGGAACGATCTCAAATCAAATAGACTTCACTTCCTCTTAATCGTGTGCCACATATCATCGACAAATCTAGGTGGATCTAGATGTTCGGACGGCTAATACTTAGATAGATTTGAACAGCTGTATAAATCTAGATGAATATTGACCAGAGCATCTCAATGTTAGGTTGAATGGCATGTGGTGGAGCCGTACGAGCCCGATACAGTGATGCTACGAACACATTACATTCACGTGATATTGAGAGCGCTAGTTATCAGCGCTGCCGCACTTCACGACTAGTGAGGATAATACGCACGCAGTACGCTATAGCCGCAATGTGGCAGGCCTGCGAAGGAGTGCACAGCCAACGGGACGCCCACCGACAGGAAACTCCTTATACGAACAAGTCGTTACACAGTTAATAGGAGCTTGTGCTCAACTCATTACAGTAAGTTAATAGAGATAAGGGGAAGCTGTTACGCATCCTTAGTATTACAAGTCAATCACTATATGCTATAGGGATACTTCGGATTTACGGGCCAGTCACGCTGTGCACGCCTCTGTAAGGACCCCGTACGTAAACAGTTTAAAGATTGCATTACGTCAGGGCAATATGTGACCTTCAAATCTCAACCGCGGCTCCCTCAACCCAGGCCTTGCACTGCATGTAGAGCTGATCATGTTTCTTGCCGCAGGGACTACTCCCCTCCCTTCGGTGCCCCGGCATATCCAACATTACCTTCGCGTTCATAGTCTCCTCCTGGCAGTAAGCCAGATATCTATACCCTACCGGAAACCTACTTAGCTTCTCATCATCCATCTTCGGAACCTTTCTTGGATCTACAGGGATCAGCTTATCCTTTTCATACCAATGGCGAACAAAACGAGCCAGCCACCGTCCATCCGCCTCCTTCTCAAAAAAGAAGCAGAAACGGCAATCGCTCTCGGCATCGACGTCGCATCCGTCGATGGTGAAACGCTGCGTAATTGAAGCTTTCATCTTGGTGACGGCACGGGTCGCTTCAGTGTTGATGTCTGTAGTGGAACCGTGAATGCGGTGCATGATGAAGGCACCATTATCCATGCCCGCTTTGGAAACTTCTACGAAGCTTTTGTGGTGTGTCCGTCCGGTCCAAGTCGTGTAGATGAAGGCGTCGGGATGGAAAATGGAGAGGAGATTTTCCCACTCGCAAGCATCACTGGGAGGGATCAGTTTGATCTTGGCTGTTGAAAGTGGGAAGAATTTACCGGTAACAGGGCCACCCTTCGGCCAGCTCGCGAAGCTTGTAACGCTCTATGGCGAGGCTGTCGGGGCCATTGTTTCGGACGGCATTCTCAGGAAACCATCCTATTGGAAGACTATGGAGATCTGGCATTTTGAATAGGAGTCTGAATATATTTGACTTTGAGGGGTTTGCGTCAGGTTACATGGAAGGGTGAACGGTATGTGTGGTTCTGGCCTATTTATATTCAAAACTGAAGCGCTTCGGACGACAAGCATAGGCGGAACAATGTTTAGCAGGATTTCAGCACTTTTGACATCCAAAGGCACTGCTTGGCCGATTCGGAGCCGATAGAAATTGCTACAGTGAGATCAACTATGATATTCGACAATACTGTGGAGTTCAAAGAGATGTCGCGGACCGACTTTCATTGGCTCGGATGTATTCATACCCATTCCTAAGCCGGAATGCCATGTTTGTAATTTGATACCAGAATGCTAGAGCATAGCGTCTCTGATCTAATCGGGGATATCAAAGTCCGCAGAGTGTATTGTGCAGTCGAGGCTGCAGTCATCACAACTTTCACATTCAATCACGATGTCGATAGTTTCTCCATGCGATACGGCTCAGATTAAAGTCTGTATACATGATTTTAGATTTATGATGAGCTGTTATCTTAAGTAAAGTTACTTGGGGGTAACAGCCATATTTTTGGCGGCATGCATCAGCGCAACTTCGTATCCAAAAACTCCCATGCCGCACATAACTACCGCCGCTTTATCACTCAAATAGCTGTGATGGCGAAAGGCATCCCTTGCAAAGACATTCGTGATATGAATCTCGATAAATCCAATTGACACTCCCACCAAAGCATCTCGAAGGCCAACAGAGGTGTGCGTCAGGGCACCTGGGTTGATAATAATTGCATCGACCTTCTCTAGGCGAGCCTCGTGGATGCGATCGATGATGGCGCCTTCGTGATTCGACTGGAATGTTGCGATATTGACACCTAGTGTGCCGGCGAGAGTTTTCGCAGTAGTTTCAACGTCAGAAAGGGAAGAATGCCCGTAGATGTGAGGTTCTCGGACGCCAAGGAGGTTGAGGTTGGGGCCGTTAATGAGAAGTATATTCTTCGCCATGCTGTAACAAACTGCGCAAACGGAATTACTATCGAAGCTAGAGAAGGTTCAGAATAGTCCGTAAATATTCTTAGTGTAGACTTGGAAACGAATGAGTTACAGAGATCTGTTACTGACCTATGGAAGAATAGTTGTGGTTGATTGCAAACGTGATAACTTATGATGCAGAAGGTTCGCAGCTTGAACTGCCGCGGATATACTCAGAGGGATTACATATTTATATGTACTCTATCACCCTAAACTAACCTAAAGGTCTGGAAACATCCACATTGGGGAAATTCTGCCATAGCAGCTGCATAGCCAATACATGCAGAGAAAATGCGAATTGGGGCCGGTTTGCTTCCGGTCCCAGCTCGATCACAGACACCGCAGTCCGGTAGTATCACGTCCGGGTGGGTATACTATTCGTATTTGTTAAGAGTGAGTATTTAGTGTTTGGCTGCGAAGATCCGGTTGACTCTTTAAAAGATTTCCAGCTTTCATTTCCACGGGATAAGGCTGTAACTGAACTTGGTGGATTTCACACTTATGTAAAATTTTGGAAAATGGAGTGTGAAATTATTCACGTATCCGACTCAAATTCAGAAAAGTTTGGTTAGAGATACCACATTTGATCTAAAGCTGCTAGAAGCAACATTGAGATTTGCTTCCTATTCTAAGAAGAGTTTCTTGATCAATTGCATTTAAACCCCAGCCTTTAGATCACACTACGGAAATAGACCACGACAGGTGGAGGAACCATCCTCGGCCCAACCACCTTCTTCATTTCCGTATGAAACTCGCACTCCGTGTCGAAGAAGTTCATGTCCTCCAAGCTTGCAAACCTCGTTTGAAGAACAAGATTATACCCTTGACTTCTTGAGCCTTCTAACACTTCGCCCGCGGTCACGCTGGTGATGTATGGCCTTCCGTCCTATCCAGGTTTTAGTATAAGTGAGGCCTGGAGTACCTTAGCTGAATTTGGAACAGAAGCTTCATCTCACTTTGAGCGCACTTTTTTGCAGCTTCTTGAATTCTGCCAGGACGGTGATACGGTCCTCTTCCTTGGGAACTACGAAGAGCGTCACCCTGTTGATTTCTGTCGCCATTTCTGAATGGGGGACGTATGTTAATGCTTCAATTGCAGTAGACTTTGGAGGATGCGCAGTGCCAGAGGGTCGTATTTCAGCACAGGTATATCGATCAGTAAATCTCGAGATGAGTTATCGATTCAACCAAGTATTGGCTTTACATCCCTAAGGACAACCACGGCTAAATTCTTATTAAGATGATTCTTAAAGTAAACCCGGGGTTGCTGTGGCCTCGATTTGTTATTGCGGCTAAATTCTTATTGGTATTCTTAAAGTAAACCCGGGGTTGCTGCGGCCTCGATTTGTCAATGCGGCTAAACGCTAAGCCGCGGAAATTTCGTCAAATGGGTCAATGACACGAAATGGGTTCAAAGTGCGGAATGTCAACTTCCTAGTATGTTGCCAGAGTGCTTTGCAACCGAACCTGCTCCCGACGGTTCGGATGATGCATGGTTTCTCGGACGTAAGGATACTAGCTTCTATCGTCTCACAAACATATACATTTAGCTTTTGGCAGGACGATCTCGTCCGCAGTCATATATCATAAGATGGGGAAATACGCAGACAAACTCATAGGAAGAAAGATTGTGGTTGTAGGAGGGAGTTCTGGGTCGGTCAAATCCACATAATTAAACAGAATGTTACTGAAATCATGGCAGCATTGGCTTTGGCGTTGCAGAAGCACTCCTGGATGTCGGGGCTACAGTGATAATCATATCCTCTTCGTCGGAGAAGGTCACCAACGCTGTAAAGCGGCTCAACAGTCCCAATGTCAAAGGAACCGTTGGAAATGTCCGTGAAGAGGCGGCATTTGTGGAGCTATTGCGATCGTTGGCCCCAGTGGACCATATCGTGTTCTCAAGCGTTGATAGAATTATACGAGGGAAGCTCGGGGACCTCAACTTGGACGATGCGAAACATTTGTTTGGAGTCAAGTTCTGGGGTGCAGTTGTGCTTGGAAAGGGTGAGAGGCTTCTCCCTTTCGTTGTCAGGGAGCAAGATTGTCTGATTGTCATGTCGTACAGCCGTACTCAATTACGACATAATCAAGGCCGGCGGCTCCCTAACCCTCACTTCTGGCATGGCAGCTATAAAACCCGGAAAAGGAGCAAGTGTCGGTGGGGCATTAAACGGTGGGGTGCTATCGCTGACTGTAGGATTGGCAAGTGATTTGGCAGAAATGAAAATTAGAGTCAACACTGTGGTTCCCGGGCTGGTGATGACGGAGCTGTGGGAGAAGCAAGGCAAGAGTGTTGAGCAGCAGAAGGAGGAGTTCAGGACTGTAGCGAAGTCACTTCCTGTTGGTTTTGTTGCCACGGCTGAAGATATCGCTGAAGCATACCTATATTGCATTCGGGCAGACTACGCGACGGGAACCTGTGTACAGATTGGTAAGTCACATCACGTCTCAAGTAGGCACTGCCTGATTAACTATTTGTTAGATGGGGGAACTTGCTTGTGAAAATTGGATCAAGCGATTTTAGTACTATCAAAGATCTTCAAGTGTTGCTGAAAGTCCCAGGCATTCAGCTAGTCCGGGCGGGACATGTATGAAATAGTTTCTCTTCAAAGTTATTCAAATACGTTAGGAAGCCAGTGCTCTGCAGAGGCATGGATCATGTTTAACAGAGTTGATTCAAGCTTGTCGCTGTTAGTAGAAGCAGAAAGCCGAGACTGCATAGTGATGTTACACTTCGAGATCGGCTGTCATCCCCGCGATTTGATAATTAGACAAATACGACTAACGGAGCTCTAAATTCCGGGAGAGTGAGGGTATGCTCGTAAAATATCGAAGTGCCGAGGATCAAACCACATTCTCGCTTTCGCTGTCTTCCATTTGATACCGCTGTTCTACCTCCCTTCTCATCTGTCCCCGTGGCGCCTTCCTGCCAGTCATCAATTCGAATTGTGCGATACCTTGCTCGGGTAAAATCTCCAGTCCGTCCACAATGACCCAACTTTGTCCGGTCTTCTCACGAAGAGACCGTACCATGCGCAAGAATGGAGTATTCAACGGTGTGTAGGCCATCTACGATAAAAGTTAGCTCATAGAAACGAATACATTGTTCCACAAAGGGCTACCTCAAGTACCAGTCCCCCAGTTGGGCTAGACAACCATTGCAGTGAAATCCTAAAATCACCTTCTGTTTCATAGTTAAAAGCAAATACACATGACACGACGATCACGGGCAGGTTCACGTTCGTGGGCCAGGAATCCGTAGACGATTGGAGAACTCCAACCTCTTGTCCGGAAACTCCTTCCTTCAGGAGCCAGGAATTAAAATGTTGGGCTATTCGCTCAGCCTTCGCTACAGTCCTGTTATAAATCATGACTTTACGACAACCTAATTTGATCATAGCATAGACAGCTGCGCGAGCCATGCCACCAGCTCCAATAACCAAACCTGAAGTTTTCGCAGGTTGAATGACATTCCTTGGAGATAGATTTCGTACTATGCATGTCGTCATACCTATCCAGTCCGTGTTGTCACCATACAATGCCTTGATAGGAGCTGCTTGACCTCGGTGAGCCACTTGATCCTCCATACGAAGTAATTTGCCATCTGAGGTAGCTCGCAAAGGGATAAGTGTATTGATCGCACCAATGGCCTCAGCATGTACGCTTTTCGCAGCAAGAGTCTCGCAAATATCCACTTTGAAGGGACGAGTAATACTTGCGCCGCCAAAATAAGGATTATTCGCCAAGCCTAAGACCTCATCCATAGACGATGATTCCTGACGATGGTATTCGTACCTCAATCCAGAGATTTCGTAAGCCGCGTTATGCATGGCCGGAGCCAAGCTGTGCGATATGCCAGCACCAAAGACATAGAAATGTAAAGGATCCAGAGTACCCAGGTCAAAAAGAGCCTGCATAGATTCCTGCGTTGTGATTGTAGGGCCGAGAATGTCGCTACTTTGACATAGTGACGATGGGTGTTTAACCGGCGTCAACGTAGAGTTCGTTAGCAAAGAATCCCTTCCTAATTCTCCCACATTATATGCAATGAGAGGTAGTTGCGGCTCGGCCATGGCGCGTACATGTCTCTCAAACTCCCTCACATCGTCGTTGTCGGCAGCTAAGGTTGCCAGTTGGACTATTCGAGCAATATCGCATCCAAGCCTGCAAGTCTTTTCGTATTCTGCATATCGAGCTCGACTCAACCATGCACGACTATCGGGAGCGCTATTGTAATGACTTCCGATGATCTTCGTAGGGCCTTTAACCTTGATAAGCTGCCGCATACGATCGTCCTCGTCGTCGAGTTCTACAACAAGGAATTCGACTCCTAGTCGAAGACCATGAAGCATAAGGCCAAATCGAATGTCGTTTCTGTTGCCTTGGAGATTATTTGGCAAATCCTGCTCTAATAGCTTGCGATCAATCTCGTAGATTATCGGCACCTGAACCTTCCGCCTGATAGAGGCAACATGGCGACTAATGTCGGCCAAGGAAGAATCGACAAACCGGTCGACCTTGTACAAAACCGCATCTTCGCTTGATTCAAGCTCTTCAACATCAACCTGATGATTTAAAATCTGTGTAGAACGAACAACAACGGCATGGGTGTAAGCCCTATTTTCGACGGGAACGGCGGACAGCGCAAATGGTGTTGTTTGACAATGTCCATAAGACCGTGGCCCTGAGATGAAGCGGAGAAAGGAGCAAAAGTCTTCTTTGGCGGCTTTGAGTTTGAAGGAGTAATTTGGTGATCGTCTGTCAGGGTATCCTTTTTCTTTGAAGATCTCACAGTTGGAGTCATATAAGTTGTGATACTCAAAATTTGAACAACTGCGGTGGGCAGGCTCTGCTTCGTCCATGAGACGTGCTTCGGTATCTTTGAGGCGTAGCAAACCCCGGATTTGCTCCATATCTCGCACAATGTGTATCACAGGGTTCGTAGTACAATATGCCCGAAGAAAGCTTTGAACTTCTGTGACCAGACTTCCCAGTCCACATTCTATGACACATCTCGTCCTATGGCAATCCAACATCCGTTTGACGACCTCAATGTCCTTCTCACGGAATGCTTTGTTACCGAAGTCGTGTAGGTAGTCGGCCCTTGTTCTGCCAGTGTATTCCTCGAAGCACTGATCCTCTGTAACAAAACGCCATTTCAACGCCGTAGCACCTATGAAGCCCAGAGACCGTTTGCCGCTTCCTCGAAGGCCAATGAGAACTATTGAGGCATCGGGCTCGAAAGCTCGTTGGACACGTTGTGTTGTGAAGGTGGGTGGCAATCGTGCTCGAGGATTGTCCGAACGTGGGAACAACGCCACACTTGTGAGGTGTGCCATCATTAGTGAGAGCCTTGTAGGTGCTTGCTTGGTGAGCTGGCCAGCGGCATCAGAGGAGGATTCGTGCGAAGAGAAGCCGGCCGCTTTGATGGAATACCGGACTGTCTGTCATGATATGTATGCATCGTCGTCCAGTTGCAAATGTGAGAGGAAGAAGATGATGGGGCGGAGTATTAAAATCTCCGCAATCCGCACGCTAGTTATTAGTTGGACCCATAAGGTTACATACGTACGATGGGTATGCACAGCAGGGCAGGCAGCGCACCAATATGGTCGGATATCTTCTTATCCGAACCTGTCCCCCTTCCCCGCACAGTCACCTGACTGCTAGCCTCTTCAACGCGACCCTAGAACCGGGGGTCATTTGCTGCAGCATCCCTTTTGCTTTCACAATCGTCAATACGATTGAATGATCGTGCTTCGAATGGCGTCAAAGCCCTCCAGCTATTGACCTACAGCGATTGAATGACCACTTGAACGCTGATCTGAATCATAGGTTTGGACTATGTGTTCGTCGCTCAGGTAGCGGTAGAGCTTGGTCAAGGTTACGGGTAGACGTTGGCCAATGCTATGTGGAAGCTGCTCGCATTCAACAAGCAGCGATGAGAGAATTGCAGTCGTCAGCGGAGAGGCTATCCAATGCCGAGATGCAGTCCACATCAAAGAAACGAAAGCACCTTTCAGGCTCGCAACCTCCGGTCAGGGTGTCACGCGCCTGCGACCAATGCAGAAGCAAAAAGTACAAGTGCGATGGTTCTCAACCATGCTCACCCTGCTCCAACGCGAAACAAACCTGTAGCTATGATCCCAAGTTTAGAAGGCGTGGACTCACCGAAGGATATGTTCGAGGTTTGGAGAGGCTACTTGGGCTGGCGATTTCGAGCGATCCAAACTTCGAAGCAATAGTGATGTCCATAGTCAAGAATGCCCAGGACAAACTCCAGACGATCCTGTCACCGCCGGGTGGCTGGGCGATTGATCGCGAAGATGAGACATTACTCGAATCGTGGAAGAAGAGCGGGATTGCGCAGGAGATGGAAGGCCTGATCCCAACGCTTGAGTCGCTGGAAGGGACGAGGTGGAAGAAGCGACAATCCAATGTTGAAGCTACTCGCCCTATACATCATGAGGAAGCCAGCTGCGAAAATGGTGCTATGGCGCCCCCTGATGACGTTCCTCGATCGAGTGTCAACGGGATGGTAGAATTGTCGGTTTTACCTTCTATTGATGCGCCTGGAAAACAATCTCAGGACCCGGCATGTCTGGGTACCAGATCAAATATCGTCGGAAATGAATATGTTGGTATTGGCCAAAACAGTCCGTCCAGAACAATTGGGGGACTTGCGTCAAAGCCTTTACACGACTTTTTCCCAGTTGGTGTACCTGTTCAATTACAGCAGACGCCTGTGACAGAGCAGTCGAATGTATCAATAGATCTACAGTCGCGTTCTTCTTTACCTCAAACACTGCCGAATCGAGCTGGGGATCTCCTGGATCTATACTTTACCTGGACTCATTGCTGGTTACCGATTGTCGAACGGCACGACATGATGAAACTTTCACATCGATATAGCCAGAATTTTCGCAAGATCTCCGCTGATTCTTCTGGAGGAGGTGATTTCGCAGCACTTTGGGCCATCTTAGCCTACGCAGAGTCGTACGCTGAAGGCAGTATCCATGGAAAACGTGTAGAGACTACCTACAACCCCAACGAAGAACCTCAAAACTTTTACGAGATTGCGAGAGCATTGGTTCCCGCCGAGAATGTCACTTTCGAGATCGGTCATGTCCAGGCGCTACTGATTTTGGCGCTCTACAATTCCCGTCATGCTCTTTGGTCCCGTGCATGGATCCTTCTTGGTCAAGCCATACGAATCGCGGTTGATCTGGGCTTTGACAAGCCAAATGTTTGTGCAGGATCTGAGATTCGGTCAAAAAGTACTGCTCGCCACACGCATGTATTCTTAGGGTGCTTTCTCATCGACACACTTCTCTCTGCCAGATTAGGAAGAAAGCCTTATCTAAGAAACGACTCAATGAAGGGTCTTAGCTTGCTGGAAGAAGAAGGCACAGAGGAATGGGATTCATGGAATTATCCCCACGAAGTCGGTCGAAATGAAACACACCAAGGACCTCGTAGTCCATCATTCATTCTAAGCACGTTCAATCGTCTGATTGAAGTTGCCGGCATATTGAACGATATTCTGTGCGATGATCTCGGGCAGATCAAATCGCAAGAACAGAGCAATGATCTATATTACCGCCTGTCCAAAGTTATGGCCATATGCAATGAAACATACCTGCCAACCTGGATATCGAAACCCATACCTCATCAAGCCCTTCTGTATCTCATGTATTGCTCGACTTTGGCAGAGATACCATCTCTTACTACCTTAAAAACAACTTCATCGTCATTCGACGGCCGTGATAGGCTGATAGCAGAGGAACTAGTGTCACAACTTCAGCGTTGTTGTAAAGCTTTTGATGTCTATCAGCTACCTCCACCGGCAGAGCTTTCGTTCTTTTTCGCCCTGCGTGAATTGAAAAACGTGTCTACTCTACAACTGGCAGACTACTCGACATATCAGGATTTGGGGAAAAAATTGTTGATGATTGCACACGACGCAAGCGGTGCCGCGTTCAGAGTTATGGAAGAGAACACGCGCAATCTGAAATCCATCAATAAAGGACAGCAAGTGGATACTTCCCTAGATGGAACGAACGTCTGTCACAAATACCAGCAAGCCGACGAGAGTAATACAGATCCTCGTCAAGCATCCAACTGGGAGTCGACACAGACTTTTATCAGGAAAAGGTTCACTCCACAGGTGGCTCAAACTACTTCGTTTTATCCGGCGGATCCGACTCACTCATTGCAAAGTGACGACGTATCTCATGGCTCTGGGGTTGCTGAGGCCATGCCAGATGTAGTATTGCCAATTGACTGTAGAAGTGTCGCATCCAAGCCTAGTACGGTCGGGGAGAAATTCTACGAGATACCTAGCCTTCT
Source organism: Phialocephala subalpina (assembly GCA_900073065.1). Lineage (NCBI taxonomy): Eukaryota > Fungi > Ascomycota > Leotiomycetes > Helotiales > Mollisiaceae > Phialocephala > Phialocephala subalpina. Next base: position 413,174 of record FJOG01000006.1, on the reverse strand, counting down.
AGACGATCCTTTACAGTCGACTGGGACTGGTTTTACTCCTGCAGGTCCAATTGCTGCTTCAGATGGGCCGCTTAGTGATGTTGATGCTGCTTTCTTTGGTCTTGCTCATCTTGACACTACTGAATGGTCATTATACCCCTTACAATACTCTGGACTTCCATTAATAACTACTACAGGTCCACTGACTGGAATTATCAGCTTCTTGACCTGGGATTCATGGATAACACCACGTTCCGCAATTTCTGTAACGACGACGAAAGAGTGATGGAGGATTACGCTTCTAAGGAGCCTGTATTGCCTAATTAAACTGGTGGTACTTTACGTCACAGAGATATACCTGGCGTAAGATGTAAAGATTTCAATGAATGCCCATATCCTCGTGGCGCACTACCTACCGAATGGCGCACTCAGTCACTGCCTAACGAATATCAACGTAAGTTGTCTGTAGGAGCACAACCGGTAGGAAAGGATGTTGAAGAGGGGGTCAAACATGTCTTAGAGGAGCCACAACCTATGTAGGATGAGCTACCATTCTAAGGAGCAAAGTGTAAAGCTGTGGAGAGGAAAGTACCTGCCTAGTGATTGGTGTTGGGTATATGATCGCACAGAGCAAGAATGGGACGAGTTTCGACGCAATCTTACGAAACCTGTCATGGATCCTCCCAAGCGAAAGCCGAAGTCTACTGTCAGCAACAAAGCAGCGGGAAGAGCTCAGAGACGTCGTAAGGGGAGAGTCTGTGCTGATGGGGATGATGAAGGTACCGATGATGATGGACGTGCGAATAGGGACTTAGACAGCATAACAGCAAAGTGGAAGCAGGCTGTCGATGAGGATTGGACCGAGGCAGAGATCGAGACCCAGTTCATCCTGCTGAACGACGAATACGACGATGACGCGCTTGCGAAAGATATCGAGGAGGAAATATTTCTAGAGCAGTTCTGGAGGTTTCCGACACGGATGCTTGGGCCCAATACACAGCCAAACCCGGTGAGGGAGAAGCGAGAGATAATAAGATTGCGCAAGGATCTTGTACCACCGCAATCAAAGAAACTCGACAGGCAGAGGACCTCTGCAAAGCACTTGGGAAATCCCTTCTTCTCGGATTATCGCCTCGTACACATCAGGCCTAAGGGGGCTCTTTGATTTGGACGGGACCGTTTGAAACCATTTGCTATTCTGTGATTTGTCCCCTTCTTCGCGGGGTACCATTCTGTTGAAAATTTCTCTGTTGGGATGTCGAAGCTGTGGTCGAGAATCTGGTCGAAGACCAAGGAATGGATGCGAGGATCAAGCTTACGCAAAGGAAGGCGAACAAACATCTGCCTCTCTTCTTCAATCGCTATCAATTTACAAGCAGGGATCCAAACCCATGAATGGACTCGGCATCATATGATATTGGATAGACATGAACGAAAAAACCTCGATCAATGCGATATCGAGCCCTGCAACATGGTGCTGCAACCGCGTTGTCGGTGATTGAAACCAACAATTAAGAACTACAGATTTCACTCAAGAACACCAAATGTTCTTTGACAATGCTTGGTGTGGGATCGCAACACAGTCGGAAAGCTGCACTACACGCACGAGTTGGTGATCGTGACCCCCTTCAGCTTCCTCAAACACCAATTGCGTATAATCACTTGATACGAAGATGCTTTCAGCTCTATCCTTTGTAGCACCGGCACCCAAGATTTCCGCAGCATGGAAGTAGAAAACAGTTTTATAGAGGCCCTATGATGTACAAACAGCTGCGCTTCTCGCATCATACACTCTAACAACCCCCTTTCGCCCCAAGTCTACCCCTTATGCGTTTCTGCTCATGTCGTTTCGGATTCTGTTGTAGTCCAGCAGACCCTCAATGCTTCCAATAGCACTTACTGCAACGTCTTGATCCCACAGCTTTCTTTGCGCAAAGCTCATAACATCCTTCTCTGTGATAGCTCCAATGACACGCTCAATTTCCTCTGGTCCCATGCGACGGCCCGTTGTGATGATTTGTCGTCCAATATCTTCGGCAACAGCAGTGGTACCATCGAGAGAAAGGAGGATAGATGCTTTCAATTGGGCCTTAGCTCGCTCGACCTCAGCTTCTGTGACATTGTATGATAATCGGGACCATTCGCGGAGGGTGAAGTGGACGAGATCGTCGATACGGGTGAGCTTATCGGTGACGAGGTAGATACCCCAGAGACTGATTTGTTAGCTAAGAATTGATCGGACAGGGAATGACCTTACCCGGTATCGCTGTAACTTGTGGAAAAGCTCATGAAGCTGTTGGCAAGATCGTTCTTGTGGACGAAGCCGCTGAGCTTGCTTCCCATGTGAGGAGCATTACCCATGGCTTTATCCCAGTTGCCAACAATAGCTTGAGTAACCAAAGCAGTGAAGTAGTCATCATCCTTCCAGCTGACTCCCTCAACAGCAATTGCGATGTTTGCAGTTGGGATGGTGTCGTCACGGATTCGGACCTCAGAACCGATGAACTCAGGCTTTCGCTTGATGGCAGGAGCAGAGCTCTCAGTCGAAAGACCAGAGAAGTGCTTCTCAGCAAGCTCAACAAGCTGTGCGTGAGGAACACCTCCAGCACCAACCAGGACCATACGATCAGCAGTGTAGTTTGTCTTGATGTAGTTGACCAAGTCCTCTCGTTGAATACTTTGGATGTTCTCAGCAGGGCCTAGAATTGTTCGTCCCAATGGTTGTCCCTGGAAAGCAGTTGCGTGTAAGTGATCGAAGACAACTTCCTCCAATTGCTTGTCAACCTCCTCTGACTCTCTGAGGATAACGTCACGCTCCCGCTCAATTGCTTGTGGCTCGAGTTTGGAGTGTTGAAGGATATCGGAGAGGATGTTGACGGTCGCTGGAACATCTGCGTTGAAAGCCTTGGCGTAGTATACTGTATTCTCACGCTACAATCCATATTAGCTTTCGTTCCTAGCTTTCCGAAGCATCCAAACGTACAGATGTGTAGGCATTCAAGTGACCACCCATGTTCTCGATTTCCAGCTCCAATTGCTGTTGTGTTCGGTTTCCGGTGCCCTACAGCCATTGTCAATCGTGATTCCTCGCCCGTGTAGACCAATTGAGTTACCTTGAAGGCAAGATGTTCGAGGAAGTGAGCTGTGCCATTTGTCTTGTCTGTCTCTGCTCGGGATCCAGCATCAATCCAGACACCGACCGTCGACGTTTGTGCCCATGGTGAGTGCTCGGTAGCGATCTAGAATCGTCAGCAGATATTCCAGCTCCATAGCTGTCTGTTCATACCGTCAGTCCATTGGACAGGGTGGTCGACTCAGTCTTCACGCCATTTTTCACCACTGGCGTCGCGAAGCCTCTCCTCAATGGGGCGACAGTGTTGAGAGCAGCGCGGTTGCGCAGTCCCTGAGTAAGGTTGAGAGCTAACCGCCGGGACGCCATGGAGGTTGATGTGAGGGTGGTTGCAGATGTTCTGAATTGAAGATCTTGGAAATGCCGGACTGAGGTTCTTCGTTCCTTGACGATTTCGCGAGCTCTTTTCGTCAACCAATCATCATTGGCCTATTCTTGCCTTACCCGAAAAAGCATGACCTTCCGGGAAGGTACGGATTGCCGAGGATCATGAACAACGACCATTCTCGTCTCAGTTCATACACAATTACATCTCCACTCCATTGCGGACGGTACAGCAAGTCAAGATGGCCTCAATTGTTAGACCAACAATGATGCAGAGGACTTGTTTCGCTGCTGCTTCGAAGCGCGCCTTCTCGACGAAGCTGTCTTCGAGCTCCCCCGCCATCAACACATCAGTCCTGTCAAGAAAGGCCATCCGGAACGCATTTACCAAAGATGCTATGCCAAGTTCGATGAGAGTAGCTGCTTTCCATGCAAGTGGCAGACGATCAATTCTTCCTGCTTTACCTCGTGAGATTCAGAGCATCCCCATTTGAATGGCAATGGCTAACACATGTTGCAGAGGTCATCCAAGGAACTGGTATACCTAGCCACCATTGATTCTACAACATCTACTAATTGTATCCCAGCAAATGATCCAGCTCCCGTTCCACCTGCGAATCCCTCACACGGCTCCTACCACTGGACCTTCGAACGTCTGATCTCGGCCGGTCTCATCCCTCTCACAATCGCACCCTTCGCCGCTGGGTCACTGAACCCTACGATGGATGCTATCCTCTGCGGTGCCATCCTCATCCACTCGCATATCGGTTTCGAATCCATTGTCATCGATTACGTCCCCAGAAAGCGATTGCCGAAGACAAGAGTGGCAGTTTGGTGGGGATTGAGGGCAGCTACGGTCTTGGTTGGCGTTGGCTTGTACGAATTCGAGACGAATGATGTTGGTGTGGCGGAGGCTATCAAGAGAATCTGGAAGGCATAAATGTTGAGGGGAGGCAGTGTACGTATTCGGGCAGGAAGGGATGGACTACAATGGGTAGGCGGAGATTGTGCTAAGCAGCAGATACATACTGCCATGAAATGATTTTAACCTCTGCTTTTATTCTTGTTTGTGCAATTTGCTTTTATATCCTCTCTTGCGGCGTCGAGTTTGCCTGCTTCATACTTCTCGAGGTCGACACACCGGCCTTAGCCGAGCAAGCTTGCACTCGTCATGCTAACATGAAAATAGAGATAGGCAGAAAACCATATGGAATTCGCAGCCTCAAGCGAGTTGTTTTGCCTAGCTCCAAAAATTTCAAAAAGTAAAAAGAAGAACGAGAATTAGAAAAATAAGCCAAAATAAAATATTGTTGTACGGTCAAGATCACCCAGACCAAGGTTGATGCAACTCAAGGTCTAAGAATGCGCAGTTTTGCTCTGAACCCTGATACAGGTGGACAGATACGCATCCTTTCTTAACGTATTGGTGTACCAATACGAATATTTTATTTGATGTTGGGATTGTGCTTATTTAAATCTATACACTTCAAAAATGTCGCTCCACACCACGCTAGTGGGTTCATAAGGGGGAGCGGGATCGAAGTTTCCCCGACACATTCGACATCTCAGCCTTGCCGTTCGGCTTCAATATAAAATTCAATTCACGGTTGGTTAGCGTCGCAAAGTAAAAATCGCTTGTTATCTTCCATTTCCTTGCTGCAGCTTCCTCCCTCCCAATCCATCTCTTTTCCATCTCCTTGCAACTTCTTTCCTCCTAGTTCATCTTACAAACTACCTCCATCTCGTTCAGCACGCCAGCGCAACCTCCACCATGTTGTCGAAACCATACGATCAACACAATTACGATCAACTGCGCGAGGAATGTCGCGTTCGCAAAATCAACAGGAAAGGATGCGATGTGAGGCACGAACTCCTCCAATTTCTGATTGACTACGACAAGCAGCATCGTCAGCAACAAGCACGAGTTGTCTACAACGAAGACAATGATCCGGATGGAGAGCTTGAGCGAGCCCAGATCGCGGAGGATATAGCAACTGAAAGGCACGATCTTTTAGGCTCGAAAGCTGCGGAGGCATATCACAAAGCCGAGGCGCAGAAACTCCAAACGAAAAATCGCAATACAAATGCTGCCATTGATACCAAGGAACGGGCCAGATTGAAGGACCTGAATAACCGTGTGCACGCCACCAGACAGAAGCAGAGACAGATGGCTGCGAAGTCCCGTGCCGCTAGGGACAATGCTTCATCTTCGACATATACCAAGCGGGCCATTACCAATCCTGAGAATGTCGGTCCACCGGCAAAGAAAGCCAAGGGAGACGAGAAGGCTTACCTTGTTTCCGACACTCCAGTCCAGGCCCGGGCGCCTCACTTATTCCTTGATGCTGCAGGCACTGTGGTTAAGGGTGATGACTGCAGACATATCAGTCATAAATGCGGCAGTTTCGGCCCGGAGGAGGTTTTGGTGGATCGATCTGGGTACTATGCAGTATTCCCTTCTGGTGGGGCTGGTGATAAGGCTTGCTTCGAGTGCTTCGACTTCTGGAAATCCCGAGAGTTCTGGGTCTTTCCGAATGGCGCGATTGGAAAGCTTGAGTTCGTCAAGAAGAGTGAGACGTTGAGTCAGGCAGATCCTCTTCAACAGTAAGTGGCCATATTGTTCCATACAACATTCTGAACTTTCAATTCGAGAATGATCTCAGTATGTTTCAAACAATCGAGACTGACGATAACCACAGGCCAACACATGCCCCTGGCCCTAGCCGTCCGTCTGTCATGAAGAAAGTAGCTACACAACCGTAAGTACCTCCAGGATTGTTCTACAACCTGCGGTAGATTTGAAAACCAATCGAGATTGTATTGTTCTTGAACATTAAAGTTGACTTGCGATAGGCATCCCGTATCCACCAACCGCCCAAAAATCCCTCGCGTCAACACCGTGTCTAGTACCTATCTCGAGAATCTCCCTTCTTCGACTGCTATGAAGCATATCCCTTCATCAGTAAAGAATGTCCAGACACCAAGTCTTGACGAACAGTCCCGAATCCCCCCCGGAATTTATGTAGCGAACAAGATTTCTGCACCTTACCTATTTTTTCCGGCTGAAGAGCTCGAGGTTAGGAGTGACCGCGTGAGGTCTCTTTGCGGAAGACTCATTAAATATCCAAATACCGAGGCGAGGATGGATGCAGACTTTACAGGCTACTATGCTTACTACATCGGAGAAGACTCTGAAGAGCAGGGCAAAAAAGCTTGTTATGAACTGTTTCGAGCGATTGAGCTCTCGCGAGGTCAAGTTCTACGGTCAAGTCGTGAATATTCAGCTTGTCAAGAAGGCTGCGAAGGTAGCTGCTACTGAATTGTAAGTCAACTGCACCAATCTTCTATTCAGAGCCTTGAAACGTATCCGAGATTAGGCTCTCTTGATCCTGAACATGAGCATTGACTTACAGTATTGTAGGCAATCTGAATCGGGTCCTAGCCGTCAAACTTCCCGCGCCAGAGGTACCATCCAGTGAGTATTGCCCCCTTGTTCCACTCAGCACCCTACAATCTGCAATCAACCGAGATCCGGGGGGCTGTAGATCATTGTGACTGATTGTTATGACAGACCGTCTTCCGAAACTGGTTCTGAGGCCACCGCTGCACCCGTCGAGGGTAGACCAGGTGCCGATATCTGCGCAGTTCAAGCTGCCCAGCCACCAGCGACCACTTGGAGAGATCCAAACGACAAGCTGCCTAACCTTGTCTTCGATATCCCTGTCGCTGGAACCCAAATCGGCTCTCCCTATCTGCACATTCCTGCTAGTCAACTCAAAGTCAGAGGAGACCGACTTAAGGAGATCAAGGCCAAATACATTGCATTCGAAGTGGAGGAGGTAATGGGAGATGTGACTGGTTATTATGTCTTGTTCGCGATGTGTGATAGGAAGAATTTGGTTGGTTGTTACAAATACTTCAAGGAAAATCCAAAGCTCAACGTCATTTATGGAAAGACAATTGATCTTGTATTGGTTGAGGAAGACTAGGAAAGGAGTTTTTGAGATTTGGGTGGTATGAGTATTGGATGTACATTGGAAAGGAGTCGAAACCTGGATATTACGAAGTATTGCGGGTGGCGTTTGGGGTTGGTATGCAGGTAGAATTCTCAGATTATGTGTTTTAGACAACTGTTGAATTTTTTTCTTTACTGATCTTTCCATTTGCAACATGAAAGATTGTATAATTATTGTCCAGATTGCTGATCTACTTCCATCAGGTATCAAACAGCTGGATTGACGGGATTGTGAGTACCCATAGCATCAAATGGATGGTTTCTAACCTACAGACCAGAACGAGTGAGTTTTTGCTGGCGTCATCTCGAGGACGTGAAGACGTGCATCATCCTTCATTTATAATTAAGCTTGACCTCCTACATACATCACTCATCTCAAATCCCCAATGAACCCCACATAACTACTCTCCCACCTCAAAAAGTCCCCCAAATCATGTCCAAGATTGAACCCCATAGGTATAATCTCCCCATCCTTCATCGGACTCACAATACCGAAATCCAGCATTGGACTCGGTGGCAAGCTTTCAGCCAGCGATGGTCTCCTCACCTCCACTAAGCTCGGCACAGGAACCGGAATCGAAACCGGAATTGGTAGATCAACCCCTGAGCCATCGGCAGCCAGGACGACTTTCGCCGTATCGACATCCGCCCTCCAAGTCCGAACCAATTGCTCCTCAGCAACTTTGTTCATACCCACACCCACACCACCTCCCATTCCAAGTACCTTCGACTTTGGCTTCGGCTTCGGCTTCAACTTCACAACCTCCCTAGTCTCCCTTTTCCCCTTCTCCTCAACAGGCGAACACCTCGACGACGTCAAAGCCACGTCAGAACCCTTATTCTCTTTGTCTATCGCTCCAAGACCCATCCCATAGCCTTCCCACCAAGCCTCAATCTCATCTACCTCTACCTCATCCATCTCCCACATACTATCACTCCTGAAATCCCTCCCTATCTCATCCATGTTTCCTGAAATCGCCATTTGGAACGCTACCCAGTCTAGACTTTCTTCTCCTGGACTCCATGGCGTATCGAGCTTCGGCTTGATTATCTTCTCTATTCTTATGGGGCCATGTCGATACCATGGTGCGTTCAACGAGAATGATGTCGAAGGGAGGAGGATGTGAGACGGTGGTGTTGGTTCGACTAGTTTAAGCATTGGGAGCGATTTGGAGTGCGTAAAGAATTGGAACTGAGTCGGACTGAGATTCAACTGCAAGGGCGAGATCTCGGGAATGGTAGGCAGCATAGGTATTCCTTTCGAGCTGGCGGAGCTGCGGCGAAGTGTTCGTGGTGGAGGTGGGAAGGGAGGAGCGGGAAATGAGAAAGTGTCGAATATCATCCCCGCTCGTGATATTGAAGCTGATGTTGCGAGGGGGTCTGTGAAGCCGACTTTTCTGCTCGATGCTGTTAATCTCTCTACCGCCGTCACCGGTCCCCTTCTGCTCTCCGCTCTCTCTGGTATTGGTAGTGCCTGATACGGACTTGGTGGTGATGAAGGGCGACCTGCTGCGTCAGTTCTCTCGCTTAACCTCTCCAGGAAGAATGGTTCTGTTGGTGTATCTCCCCCCTCGTTTCTATCCACACCATCATCCATCTCAATGCTGGCAGTGCTAGTGTTTGTACGCAGAGATTCTTCAGATGCTCGCCGAGCATCCTCCTCAGCTAGATGTTGGGCTTTCAGCTTCTGGATTCGGGTCGGCGTGAGCATCTCGTCCACCTCGGTCCTGAATCTCTTCCCGCTGAACACGTCCACCATTCCTGTCGCTACCTCGTTTATCGTCCATCGAGTCGTTGCATTCGCCGTTTCTGGCAACGAAGGTATTGCTGGAGGGGAGTGAGTTGTCCGAAATCCTCTTCCAAAAATAATAGATTTCTTCTTCCCAGGCTTCTTCACCTTCCCTTTCGCATTCAATTTCGTCCCAGATCTCTGTCTAGCGATGGGAGATTCGATCAGCGACATAGACACAGGTCTCGGATTTCCACCTTCCCTGTTCCCTCTCAATATGCCACGAGAGATCGATAGCGTACGTGTGACGGATGTGTTGGATTTTGTGTCATACCATCCTTGCGTCGCAGCTTTCGCGTCTGCGAGGGCGGTGCCGACGGCTTTGAATGCTTCGTCTGTTTCGCGGATTAGTTGTTCGACGTTGTCTGATAGCATGGTTGAGTTGGAGAAGTAGTTGATGCTTTGTGTTGGGGTTTTGTCTTCATCGTCACCAAATCCAGTACCTAGTGCGTCAAAAAGATCAGGAGACTCGATGGGAATTATCGTCAATGGTGGTGTTTTGATTCGTGATTTTGAGGTTGGATTGAGACGTGGAGACTGAGGTGGATGTTCGGGCTCTGGGAATATAAGACGCCATGTCTTTGCATTCTCGGAAGCACCTTTGGGCAATTCGGGAGGCAGATAAAGAATCTCAGGTTGGACTGGCTCCGACTTGACTCGGGACAAAGAACACTCAATCACCGCCGGATTCCCACCACACTCACAGCTGCACAAAGAACTTGCCGAAGAATGCGCGGTATTGAAGTGGTTGAAATGATGACTTCGAGCCGTCGCATTGCTGCTCGCACGTCGAAGGGGGAAATTTTCTGTCGGAGAGGGGGATTGTGATAACCATGATAATCTTTTCGGGGTACCGATCGACACTTTCAAATCGGCGAAACGAGAATCGTCGAGATCGCGTGTCAGGTCTGAGGCGCTCTGATTGAGTCGTTGATTGAGGAAGTGCTTGATTCGTAGACTCGTCTTTTGAAGCATCGTGAGGACCGAAATTTATATACTCAATAGCAAAAATTTAGAAGAGTAGCAAAAGGACGGAGGAGAAATATGCCAGCAAATCCCGGAGGACGAGATTCCGTGAAGTATTACTGAATATTGATGATATCACGAGGGGCTTTTGGTAGGACACGTTCGGAGAAGGAGAAATGCAGCAACAACCCAGCCCACTTCCCTCAAAGAGAAGCACGCCGATCCCATAGTAGTTCGCTTGCGGCAACCAGAAAGAGATTGGGAGAACTATGCATCTCGTACAATTTCCATTTCGCGTGCTTGACAGCGATGCATGGCGGAAACGTACCTGAACCTGCTTCAAAAATTCCACATTTGGCGAAATGATCGAACATCGAGAATAGCTAGCTCGGCCCCATCAGCTTTCTAAGGGTCCATCCCAAACCTGCGTAACAATTCTAAGCATCCTTTGCAACGCTCATTCCTCCATTTTCCTCCACTCGGTAGTTCGAACAAACGTTTGCATGGCTAGAATCAAAGGTGTCGCAAAAGAGGCACGCACGAAAAAGTGAGCTATCACAAAGGTAGAACAATCAATCCCATCAATATATTGGACAAAAAGAGGGAGGCACATTTCGTAGAACGATGGGATGGTGCAGGGTGGTGGACTTTCAACCTTTCGCTTCTCGACATGTGGTGGCTCAGGGGAACACAGGGACGGTCTGATACATGGGAGCATGCTCGTGGAGGAGCGAGAACGGTAAGCCTCGCGGGGACTTGCAGCAAACTTGCTGAAGAAAGCCTCTCATTGACGAGAACTTCATGTTCAACATCATGCGTCTTCAGTTCTTGGGACCATAAGCCCTGCCTCAGTCAAGGGCTCTTCATCGCGTACCTGAACCGAGAACAAAAACATCCTTGAGGATCAGGGATTTCGCCTCCAGATGAACTCGAATCGATCTCGCAGCAGGCAGGCCGCTGAAGAATGATCGTTGCAAGGAAGAGGCACACTTGCAGCAGCCTCCCGTAAGGAGCGGGCATTTCGTATATTGTCGAGTCTTCAGCCTCCGATTGCAATCTAAGATCGGGGAAGGAGTCGGGACAAAGAGGCTGAATAACGTTGTCGCCATTGTTCAGCCATCCGGAGTCCGAAGATTGGAATGTCATTGGCGGTGAGCGTTACACTCTGGGCGGTCTAGATACTGGATGTGGATGGAGGAGCGTTGGACGTTGAGCTCGGAAGAGAGGAAAATTCTCCAGACGAGAAGGTGGATGATACGCGTGACCAGTGCTGAGAAATTGGGAGATGATGATTTGTCCTTCCGTTCTCAGCTTTCATCTGTGACTCTAATTCCAGCCGACAGTTTTATTTGAGATTCGCAAGTGTTTCAAGCCCGACTACTCATCATCGCCTCGTTGTTGAAGAAGCTATGCATTCACGTGATCCGCCCCGCCTTGAAGAAGAGACAATGTTTCTGATGGCCACGAGGACTGACTTTGTACAAATGAATGCCGGTTTATCTGCATAATGCAGCTAGAAAAGGCTTTACATGGCGTGATATTCGAAGCAACGTTGGATTTTATTGAGACGGTGAGGTCGTACATCTGGGGCTCGGGCACAATGGGGAAGCTCGCCGACGGCACTTGTGTTCCAGAACCAGAAGAGGAAAGAGGCGCATCTCGACTGCGAGAATTCAGAATTCTTTCAGAATTGTAAAAACGGGATTGAAGTGGACGAGACGTTTATGATCGGACGAAATAGAGGAAGAGCATTGGATTGAATGCTCGAGTGTGCCAATGTGGTCATGTCGATGATGGCGACGCTCATCTTTGTTTGCCACGACGGGTTGAGATGCATCTCAATTGATTTGACGAAATTAAGTATCAGCAAACGAGGCGGGAGAGGAACACTGTGATTGAAAGCAAGTATCAGAGCAACGAAGTTTCGATGAAGGGGTTGAATGTATTCATTACCGCGTTGTTAAGGCGATCTCAAGCCCGTATATACAAAAGAGATGGCCTCGTTGGCTACATGTAATTCGTAACACCTTCAAAACAAACACCATCTACTCGAACTCCAATTCTCAATGCCAGTGCTGACGGCAGCTTTTGAACATATCCACATGAACCCTTCGGAAACAAAACCATATCATAAACATCGTAAACGAGTGTGCCATCCCATGCTGGGGTATCAAACGCCGGGTATCCAATCCATCCGCATATAATCGTATGCATCTCCCTCATCAAGTCTTCAACGCACTTCAGCACTAAGCAATGCAAGAACCGAATTGCCGTATCGTCCGTCTATCATTATGCCTCGTTCCAAGCTCCAGGCCTGTTGCCGTACCATATAACATCCATCGAGAATGACTATCGTTGCCCACCAAGATCAGCTAGATCAAGCTCTCCTGCGGTCTCTTCTCGTCGAAAACTGGAGCACGAATCATAATAGGACTCGTAGCCGTCCTCATGAAAGACTGTCGGGCATGTGTAGGTACGTGATGATACGGCTTCTCATCTTTCCATTGTGATTTGGCAGATCGTTCGGGTGGCCCTTTAAAGACTCGGCGAAGGCGGGCACATATCGTGTTTGTGTTTGTCTTTTCGGAGCTCGGAGGGGTGTATGAGCAAGGTTGGTAGCAACGCTCACGCTCGGAGGAGAGGGAGAGTCCTTTCATCACTGATGAGGGTAGAGGTAGAGGTAGTTGTGATTTGGAGGGTGGGAGGTGGAGATGAGGTATTTGGGAAAGAGGTGGTGAGGTTGATCTGATTCGATGTTCGAAGCGTTCTTTATTCCGATGCTCGCCGTGCACTTATGAGAGCACGAGCCAGAGGGCAGCGCTTTGAATCGTTGAGGCTATTGAGACAGAATGTCGCTTCGATTATTTCCGAGTGGTTCAAGACCAATGCTTGCGACGATCGACCCTCAAGGCTGAGTTTTGAAGCGCTGGCCAAGGAAGAGAATCGATCCCGAAGAGAGAAGTGAGACCGCCGGTAGGCAAGAAAGGACGACTTTGTTTTTAAGGACAGCTGACCTGGCAAAACAGTTCGCTAGAAATGTTGAAGTGCAGATGTACAATTGAGACAGCTACATAGTTCATGGTAAGATATTATATGGGGACCTGGTACAGTACATGTACCTCCACTTGGAGATGGCTCTCGGCCCCAGAATTGGAGCTTTCAGGACGCATTATTTCTGAGGGTTGCCCGAGAGTGGTTGCTTCGTACTTAGCGAGCTCTAGAACGAGAGCGACGTAGGAAGTCCACTTGTGGTTTGGTATCCAATTGCTGCTTGAGAAAGAAACATCAGTTGTTAGCGAAACCATTCACCTTGAGCACCGCAAGCCACGAGCAAAAATCATGGCTTGTGTCTCAGTGTCCACACACACCGATCCACGCTCCCGCCATTCGTAGCGGGGTGGCGGCTGACAGCAGGTACATGTCAAAGTATCCTGGTCACACACTCAGCTTGACAAGCTAGACATATGATTGACCAATATCGCAATTCTGAACCTCGATAACCCCAGACTTCGGCATCTTCAACTGCTTGATTCCGTGTTCGCGGGACAGAATTGTGGAAAGAAGCAAAACATAGTGGCGATGAGATCGCTGAACGAGCTGTCTCAGGACTACCTCGAGCTCGCCGGCTGACACCCTCTTTCAAAGAATGGAGAGGGAAACCAACTCCACATTGAGGCTTCAACACAGCGTGGGACCAATAAGGGCACCCAAGTCACCGGACATCCCCAAGGGAAAAATAACCATACTCCTTAGCTTGGTCATGCATGAATATCGATGCGACGCTGCAACCGGAGCCCGCTCCAGATCTGGACCTAAGATAAGAGAAGGCTGAAAACTTGGGCGCTGACTCTGTGCCGCGATAGGCTTTCACTGGTCCTCAGCGTTAGGAAATGGTGTGAGGTTTCCCCTACGACTCCCAAGACTTCAAGCCACCGCCCTTCGCTCGCCGATCCATCGAGCTGGATTAGTCTCGGTCGTCGCAGCTGCCGAATGTTAAGTGATAATGCGCAGTCTCGGTGCCCAATTGACGATGGAGATATTATTTTGTTCACGTCGTGAGAGGTTGATGGATTGTTGTTGTGCTGCGCGATTTCCAGTGGACTTGGGGTCAAGAACTAGGCTGGAAGCAGCCTAGGGTACTGTGATGTGAGCCCCTGGAATCCCTGCTCCACCCGTCATCAAATGCAATGTGAACCCTGAAAGAAAAAGCCTCTTTTCTGACAACATGGGACGGTATTTTGAGGTGATGTTGAGGAGGTGCAGAGGTTTGAATGTTTACTGGTTGCTAACGCTGCAAGGGCGCGGAGGTTCCTGGTTTGAGAGAATCAGATACGGATTGCAGCTGACGGACATGATAGGCCGCACTTTCCCTTTGAAGCCTCCTTCATCTCGATGTATCCTTTGGATCACGTTGAGGTCCGTTGCCGTACTACGACCATGCTGTACAACAGAAGCATTACTTGTCTTTGGAGCATCGGTGAATTGGTCTTTTGCAGCATGATCAATACCAGGGTCCCTGAATTCAGCTCTGCGTTCATCAGGCCAGCAGACTTCGATGGCCGTTGAGATTCCCCTCCAGTTTCCTCCACCATGACGCGTAGAATCTGAGATCTCAAGCCTCGGTCGGTCTCCTTCAGCCACTGAGACATTTGAAAGAGTTGACCGGATGAGACAGAACTGACTCAGACTGGGCCGACCAGGAAGCTGCCTTGTTTGCCCGCATACCCCGCACATCTTTCAACACCAAAAGCAGTGATCCTCTTCGAGATCAGGCTTCGGAATCCGGTCGTTCATCTTCAAAGGCAGAGAGTAAATCCGATCGACCAAGACAATGGTCTTGCTCGGCCCCCAACACTTAGCGCACAGCAAAGCTATTTTCGTCAGGACGAAACGCCATATCGATTGCCATTCCAAGGACTGCGAAATGCTGATCTAGTCAACTCGCCTCAAATATCTATATATCAGCTACCAGATAGCTAGGATGGATATCAAGAATAGAGAATCACGAGTGATGACCTCTGCTCACCACCCAACGTTCTCTTCAAGGGCTGTGAAGCATAAACTCTGCACCTTGCCTTCCATTGTGTCCTTCCGGTACCTCTGAGCTCGAGCTCAATGGAACTTGAACCATTCCAAGGTTTGGTAGATCTGTTACAAACACGTGACCTACGCAACATTCCCTCCATTTGCGAGCGGAAAAGCAGATCAACTCAATCTGTTTGCTACTTTCTCTCTCTTGTACTTACACAGAATTCTCATATACCATTCCTCCGTTTAGTGTTTGCTAAAGTTTTCCTTCCCTGCTCTCCCTTCGAACAAATGAGCAAAATTCCTCTCCAAACTTGACAAGTGATACCGTACTAAAGCAAAGAAAGAGAATAACGATGGTGAGCCACAGCAGTTCTCACAAACACGCGAAAATCGGGACCGAAGTACATCATGTCGTTCTCACTTCTCTATTCGGTCAAAAAGACATGTCGCAAATACGTGAACTTAGTCAAAGGTGAATGAGGGAAGGAGCGACGGGAAACGGCGGAGAGAATGAGCGGATTCCTCAAGAAGGAATGCGTGCGGCTGAATGAAGAGTAAAAGATGAGTAACGGAGATACGAAGGTGAAGAGGCAGCAGATATACTGAGATGCGAAGATGGAAAAGCATGACACGTCCATAGAGCAAAGAAAATGAAGATAGAAAGCTTGAAAGTTCATGAACTTGGGAAGTATTCAAGAAACACCCAAAGGTTCAAAGTTCCAGGCAAGAACTAAACATTAAAAGTTTGCGATACTCAAAAATCTCAAACTTCAACTCCGTTCGCTGACATCTATTTTGGGCAAGCGAGCCCCGCAATCACATTTCTAAGCAGACCTACTCCTCCATCCTCAAGCCCCTTCTATCGACACAACACACTCCATCTTTGATAGTCGATCACTAAGCAAAGCGTACTTGTCTTGACGACTACCATGGTGGATAAAACTCAGTGTGCTGGAGTCAACGAGGATGATTGGCACAGCGTCACCGACGCCAAGAAGAGGAAACAGGTAAGATTTTACCTACCGCCATTTCAATCCCAGCGTCCTTCCCCTGATATCATATAGATCCAAGACAGACTAGCTCAACGCTCGAGGAGTGAGTATTGTCTTCATACCCCAGGCCCAATTTCAATGAGTTCTTTGTTCCATGCTACCATCTCAGATAGTTGAGATGCTGCGCTTCTTTTCACCAGCGCACTTATACCTACTCGACTCACACCATGAATTCTCCGATCCATTGATCGCAGATGGTATTGGTATAAATTCGAGCAACATGGACTGATTGACTCTCAGGGAAACGACTCCGAGAAGCAAAGAAAGTCGAGAAACAGGCCTATTCACAATTGCAGCCCCTCTACGACACGCAAATCGGCGAACAATGCCCTTGTTCATCCAAGTCCTCCATGGCACTGATGTCTCTTGAGCGCTTTTCCATGACTCCATGTTCTGGAGACATCACACTGCCTTCAACATCACAGAGTCCATCACATGATCCCTTATCCCTCGTCGAAAAGACACCCAGTCTAGCCTATGAGGTGCCTTACCAGCTCACCTTGGTTGGTGCCATGTTCATCAATGGTCAGATCCTGGGGTTGTCGTGCTGTACCGTCATCCCAGCCAAGTCCCCCCCTGCCAAGCCAAATGTCCCGCTTCCACTACATCCTACCGCAACTCAAATGCTTACCATTCATTCTACTGGGATAGATCGCTTCCCGTTTCCTAAGCTACGAGACAATCTGATCAATCTCAATTCCATCATCGACGAGGAAGAAATCACGCGCGATCTCTTCCTTACACCTAGCTTTACCATCTCGGCAGGTGCTCAGCCGTGGGACCCGAGGGCTTGGAAGATCGAGAAACCTTTTGCGGACAAGTGGGGCTATCTCTTCTACTAAAGGGGGTTTTCAATTGAAGAGAACATGCCATTTTCACTACGCACTTCCAATTACTGGTTCAAAGATTCAAATCCAGGATTCATTGAATCATTGAACAATTTGTCACACATTCTATGCAAATACGAATGGAAGCAGCTCTTCCGGCACCCTTCCCGTTCCTCTAGTCCTTCACTCCTTACCATCGACACACGCAACCCCATTACGCCTTCCCCACAACATCCAAAATCCAGTCAATCACCAACTGCGGCTGACTAGCAATCGGTACATGCCCCGTCTTGATGGACGTAACATCAACCTTCCTCCCACTCTCCCTCTCAATCATCTCAATCTCCTCCCTCTGATTCTTCAGTGGGATGACAAGATCCTCCTCACACACCAAATAACTCACCGGAACATCCTTGTATCCAGCATAAGTCAATTCATTGGTGAAACTGATTGCGGAATGACAAGACATTTTTCGGATCCAAGCTTCGCCTTCCTCTGCCTCTCTCCCCTTTCGCCAACCCTTTAACACACTGAGTTATTGGAATACCGCCATACGAGTGTGCGATCAGGATTACGTCTTTACCCTCATCTGCCAATGTCTCGACTTCTTTGGCGATGAAGGCGGCATCGTTGCTGCGGGAAATCTCGGAGTTAGTATTACTTCTTCAAGGCAAGTTTCAAGAGGAATATGGCTGAATGAGGACGAGGAACTATGTTTCGGGAGGTAAATTGTGTCTCACGCATCCCAACTCTCTCCCCTTTCGCCAACCCTTTAACACACTGAGTTATTGGAATACCGCCATACGAGTGTGCGATCAGGATTACGTCTTTACCCTCATCTGCCAATGTCTCGACTTCTTTGGCGATGAAGGCGGCATCGTTGCTGCGGGAAATCTCGGAGTTAGTATTACTTCTTCAAGGCAAGTTTCAAGAGGAATATGGCTGAATGAGGACGAGGAACTATGTTTCGGGAGGTAAATTGTGTCTCACGCATCCCAAAACAATCTGAACGAGGACGAAGTAAATCAGAGAACACCTACTACATGTTTGGTGGAATTCCTTCTCTGGGTTTGCCTGGTCCTAGGCCGACAGTGGGGAGATGTAGACTGCGGAAGTCGTATCCTTTGGCTTTGACTGGGTCTACGACTGCATCGTAAAATTCTGGGAGGGCGAAAGAGCCGGGGATGAGGAGTATTGAGGGTCTGGACATTTCGGCGATATTTTGGTTGCTGGATTTGAATATGGCAGGACTTGTTTATTTGATTGATCTGATGCAATTGACTTGTGCTGTAGAATTGGAAATTAGGAGTACATTTCAAAGCTGCAGCCGTCTCTTCTATATATCCACCTGTTTCTTGCCATGTGGATGCTTCGCACTTCGCTTTTGCATTCCCCTTGCTTTCTTTATGGTTCTGATCCCCATTTCTGATGCTCAATTCATGGTTTCTGACGTTGAATCCTTCAGGTGGTTCGTCTGACTGTCAGAAAATGGGTTTGAGGCGACCTGATTGGCTCAGTGGAACGAGCGCGGGGTAGGCAATGAGGGGCTTGAGAGACTCTGAGTTATCACAAAATTCCATGCTGTAGCATCATGTCCATTGCTGCTCCGACGGTGTGATGTTCG
This sequence comes from Phialocephala subalpina, assembly GCA_900073065.1. NCBI lineage: Eukaryota > Fungi > Ascomycota > Leotiomycetes > Helotiales > Mollisiaceae > Phialocephala > Phialocephala subalpina. Next base: position 394,437 of record FJOG01000006.1, on the reverse strand, counting down.
CCCGCTTTCCGCTGTCTCAAAGTATTCGTTTCACTTCTGACAGTCAGAAAGGGGGGAGCTGATGCAACACGGTCTTAGTTGAGATGGGTAAGGCCAATGTAAGTGCAATTGAGACTGCCAACAACAACGAGTAACACGAGTAACACGAGTCAGGATAGTAAGGAAGCAAAAGGATGCATGGCAAAGATGCCACCAGCGGCACTTGGATTTGTAATATTTTCATGGAACCTGATTGAAGCTTAACGCCGAAGCTTTCGGACATAGCAAAAAGGAGTTGCACGACAGCGCGCTGAAGACTTCTCCTGGTCCAGAATTGTAACAAGCTGTTGAGATACAACAATCAACCTCGCCGACTATATTCTGAAGGTTGAGGCAAGAAATGACAAAGCCAACTGCAGCCGCAGAATATGCAGAGCTTACTTCGATCGCTTTGTGAAAGCAAGAGGGTTTGATACGGCTTTCCATCTTATTTGACAATAGAACGTCTCCTTTGGAAGCTTAGAAGCTTAGAAGGACTTTACAGGGCTTGATATGCATGCTGCACATGACTTGATTGGTCGATGAGACCGATAACGAGGAATTGCTTGATTGTAATAAGGTGCTGACGCCCCTAGTGACAAAGCAAAAGCTTGTCCTGAAGCTCTCAAGCCTCAAAACTTTGCAACCTTTGAATCCAACAAAACAACAATTGGCTACATCCGTATCAATTGCCGTCTCTCTCACGCAGCTTGTGCAACCTCTTCGGACATGTTTCCTCAATCAGTGTTGTCGGCCGAGAAACTTTGTCAGTCCACCAGGTCCACAAATCAAAGTTTTCTTTGCCGGACCTCGGCATCGTCATACCTCGATTCACGCCACCATGCAGATGCAGATTCAACAACCCACATCTCACGCAGCCTGATGATGGCCACATGCATCGCGTGTATCAGAATTCACTTCCATGCTGAGTCTGCCACTGGTTTGTAATCAGGAGCGTTCGATGTACCAGTGTACCTTCATACCTGTCGTCATATAAAGTGACGTAGACATCAACCTAGCTTTCTCTCCACATTCCTCCTGTCCTTTTCACACCTCATTTCTTGACTCCAATTCCCATTCAATCAATTGACAAGCCACAGTACACCGCAACAATGGTCCAAAACAAAGCCCTCATCTTCAAGAAAGTGCCACAAGGCCTCCCAGTCCCAGGCCAAGACCTCGTCGTCGAAACCCGCGAATTCGATCTCAACTCCCCTCCACCCCCCGGCGGCGTAACAACCAAAAACTTCTACGCCTCCTTGGACCCTTACCAACGCGGACGCATGCGTCCCGCCGAAGTGAAATCCTACTCACCAGCTTTCACACTTGGCGAACCCATCACCAACCTTGTCATTGCCAAGGTCCTCAAGAGCGATAACCCGAACTACAAAGAAGGAGATTTGATTTCTGGGCATCTGAATTTTGAGGAATATTCTGCAGTGCCGAAGGGACTTGTTGATGGGTCTTTTAAGAAGATTAACAATCCGTATAATTTGGATTTGAAGCTGTTTACTGGACCATTGGGAATGCCTGGTCTTACTGCTTATTCCTCGTTCTACGAGATTGGGAAGCCGCAGAAGGGAGAAACGATTTTCATTTCTGCTGCTTCGGGAGCGGTGGGACAAGTGGTTGGACAATTGGCGAAACATGCTGGACTCAAGGTTATTGGTTCTGTTGGTTCGGACGAGAAGCTGGAATATATCACCAAGGAACTGGATTTCGACGGTGGGTTCAACTACAAGAAGGAGAAGCCACTGGATGCTCTCAAGCGTCTCGCACCGCAAGGAATCGATATCTATTACGAGAACGTCGGAGGAGAACATCTTGAAGCTGCTATTGAATGCATGAACGACTTTGGCCGCATCATTGCTTGTGGAATGGTTTCGGAATATAATAAGCCTGTTGGGGAGAGATATGGAATTACGAATTTGATGCAGGTCGTTGCGAAGAGGTTGACGATTCGGGGATTCATTCAGGGAGACAAGAATATGGGACCGCTGTATGTGGATGAGAGGGATAAGAATGTTGCGAAGTGGTTGCATGAGGGGAGCTTCAAGGCGTTGATGAGTGAGACGGTTGGGCTGGATAATGCTGCTGAGGGCTTTGTTGGTATGCTTCAGGGGAAGAACTTTGGAAAGGCGGTGCTGAAGATTGCGGATCCGGAGGTTGGTGGTGATTCTTCCAGACTTTGAATATATGCTGACCTGTTTAGTAAACTCCCTCGTGGTGTAAAGTAGAAATTGCCAGATCCAATTCGAGCAGACCTTTACCAGTAAAGATCCTTTAAGATATAGGAATTCATTGAAACCATCAAAGTAGGAGCTCACTGGGGCATTCGAGAATGTACTCCCGTTCCTTCATCTTCGCCTCTACATTTCCTGCTTGCATTTCCTGCGGTATTCATTCTTCCATTGAAGAAATTTTGAGAGACTGTGGGACTTTTAATACGAACCGGATAAAAATGATTGAAACTCTACGCTTTGAAATGAGATGGAAGGAGGTGGTGCATAAAATCTTCCTTGAGAATCCATATCAGCTTCTTTTCATACATGGAGAATCAACGAGATATTTAATTGGGTTCTTGCTGATTGGCGCGTTCTAGGATTCTTCGTCTCAACTTCAAATTTCGTCTCGAGAACGCGATCAACTAGACCACCCAAAAACATAAACTCCCACATATCACAATTACAAATTCAAGAACGCGACCTCGAGACGCAACGACAAGGCAAAATCTCAGGAACACAAGTCTGAGACGCAAGCCAATACTACGCACCGAAGAGACAATTCCAAAAACACAACCCGACGAGGCATCCGCCCAGTACGGAACAAATACAGGACAAACAAAACCCACAATCCAACGTACCAAGCTCATTGTCCTTGACCACAATGGACAGTCGCAACAAGAGGGATTGGCGGGCTCTCACCGTGGTCGATTTGAAAGTTGCATGCAAAGATAAACACATCCCCACCTCCGGCCTGAAGCAAGACCTCATCGCTCGCCTTGAAGAGCACGATCGAACAAATCGACCAGCACCACGCCCCATCGCACCCGCTTTCACTCCGCCTCGAGGCCATGATATCTACCGCCCTAAGAGAGAGGAATCAAGAGGCAATCCCAATGGCCTCCCTTTGGCTGGACATCGATTTGCAAGCGGTGGACATCGTGCCGAGCGCGCTCGTACTCCTTCACCTCGACGCGCCTCTGGTACTTACAACCGACAAGAGAATCCTGACCTTAGAAAGTCCGGCGAGGGCTGGAACATTGATGATACACCTTCGAGGCTCCGAAATCGAGCAGCTGACCCACCTCGTCACGTCTCAAATGTGGCATTTGACCCGTTGAGAGAGGCAGAACTCGAAGCGATTTGCCGAGAGAACTACTTCGACCGGGACATTGAAGGACGCAGAGCTACAATCAAGGCCGAATTCAACTTGAAATCCGGCGAGCTAGTGAAGAAGAGAGAAGCTGCTATTGCGAAAATTGAATCCAAGCACAAGGCCGAATTGACGATTATTGAGAAGGACAGGGACATTAAGACCGAGGCGCTGGAGGCTGAGATCCGCAACTATGGCTCAAGAAAGAACGCTTTCGGCCATGCTTTCAGTGAACTTAAGGTATGTCAGTTTCCAATGTTCTAGCTTTGCCGGGACATTTTCAACCCTCTTCGGCAGAGTCCAGCTGGAGGCTTAAACCACTATTGAAGGCCTTAATCACTTGAGACATATGCTAACAGGAATTGAACAGAGTCTACGAGCCGACCGAGGCCTAACTTCCCATCCAGCAGACTTCGCTCCCGGAACCACAGCATACAACCCTCCACACACTGCTCCTGTGTCCGTTGCCGAGTCATCCGCCCCCATTAAACCCTCAACTTCCAGCGCCCTCAAGCGTAAGGCCAGCGATATGATTCCATCCACCCCATCATCGTCCGACTCCAACAAGCGTCCACGCGACGACTCTTCCTCTGCCCGGAAAGTATCCATCACGCTCCCCATGCACCCAATGGCCGATCGTGTCCCTAGAGGTCCTAGCGGTGGTGCCATCGAAAATACACCCATCAAACCCCAACTCGCGGGTATCCCATATGTTCTCCTTCCAGCAGCCGATGTTGAAATGCTAGCATCAAGTATCGGACACCTGAAAAATATCCTTAGCAAGAACGATTGTTGGTTCACGGAGGTTCGAGGCGATAGTACGGGGTTCTACATCGTGTTTGGGGAGTCGGATAGGGGAAAGAGTGAGGCTGCAAGATGTCATCGATCGCTGAATGGGAAAGACTTTTTCGGGAGGACTATGCATTTGGAGTTGCACGTATAACTTCAAATGAGGTTGTACCAGAGGACGTGAGACATTGAAATCGATGTTCGGGATTATATCTGTTGGAGTATGTTGGAGCATAGTAGGGCGGAGCTCGAGAATTTGGAGTGAGTGTTGACGGTCAGATTATATTGTACAGAGCTGGGTGGGACTTTCTTTGTATCAATTGGTAGAGTTTGTACAACCAATCAATGTACAAGTATACTTATGCTTCTGTAAATTCTGGATGCCAATCTGGCTGTTGATGTTTCCAGTCTCATGCCCCTTTACCCCGCCCCCTTTATACGCGACAAGCTCGCGTATTTTACTAAGCATGGAAAGGCACCACAACTACAACCATTGACAGTGTGCGTCTTGAAAGTCCTAGCGAAAGTGGGACAATGAATTAAATAAATTTTGATCTGCAATCGTTGGCCCGAATTTTGAGAATCAGGCAGGAGTTTTTTGATCATCAAGTGTCAGAGCAGCGCTTCATCTTGAAGAAACAGCTAGCAATCTTAGTGCTTCGGCCCGTTGCTTGGGTCCCAAACAATGGCATTTAACGAGAATTTGAATACAAACTATATGGGAACGGATACGGACTGCACTCGAACTGGATTTGGGACTAATAAATCAGGCGAAATAATTCAGATCTGGACTGAGCCGCATTTCACTAGAAAGAAGACGGCACTCACTATCCATCCCTCTCATCACTATCTACTACTCCTTCAACCACTACACTCTTTTGAGCTCAAATTTCACAAACGAGCACGCAACGAATACACGACGAACACATCAAAACAACCATCATGAAGAACTTCGACCCAACCATCAACATCTACGAGCTCTTCCAGCTCCCCCTCAACTGCACCCCAACCATCAAAAAACAATACCAAAAACTCGCCTTAATCCACCACTCGGACAAGAATCCCCAAAACCCCGCTGCTACCGCCGAATTCCAAAAAATCGTCGCAGCATACGAGATCCTGTCCAACGAGTCAAGACGACAAGAACGGGACGAGGTATGGACGCGTCATCTTTTTTACGGAAGCAGAAAAAGTGATAAGGGTAAGGAGAGGGGGGTTTGTAGAGAGGGCACGTATAAGCATGCTGATGGTACGAGCTCGTACTATCAGCCACCACCGAGGGAGACTTGGGATTGGCCTGAGGATTGGAATTGGACATCTGCGAAGAGACCGGCGAAGAGAGAAGGGAAGAAGGAGAGCCGGGTGGAGGAGAAGTTGGTGGATGGGTATACGCAGGAAGAGTGGGCCGAGTGGGAGCGTGAACAAGAACAGTACTGTGAGGGACTAGAAGGGCAGGCTGAGAAGGAAGTGGAAAGTCTGGGAAGTTGAGGAGTATGAAGAGTATACTGAGTAAGAGGGGCGCACAAAATATGACAATGAGCATCCATACACACGGATTGTTCGAAGGTGAAATGCTTGATGTTCAGACCATTCGATTGAATGGAATGCAACCAAATTATCAACATCGTCTGGCCACACCAGTACAATCAATCCCCAAAGTACCAACGCCGCCAGGACTTTGAAAGCTCAAAGCTCTTCCTCGCCACTGAAATCCATCCCTACTTCCCTGACTGCATCCCTAAAATCCGTGCTCATTGCCCGACTACTTTCATGAAAGAGGAATGGTCTAGAGATTTCGGATTCGAAGGGTAATTTCGTCGATATCTCCATTGTAACTCGGGAAAGCGGTCTGTGGAGCGACATTCTTCGTAGTGGCTTGTTCGAGAACGGTTGGTGTTGTTGAGAGTTCGGTCAACGTATCTATGGCCATCTCTCCATCCAGGCCTGTCTCGCTCTCCATGTGATCTTCCGTGCCAAGCTCCTGCAGTCCTTGATATCTGTTGTTCTGCCTTCCTCGCGTACCCTTCGTCATGCCTATCGCAGTACCCCTGGCAGCATTTCTCTCGCTGGCCCGCAGGCGTTTCTCTGCTCTCGACCCTCTCAATCTGCCACTGACACCTGGGACATTCAAAGTCGAGCCCCTAGCACTTCCTCCACCAACCTCTACACCCAGAGCTTCCTTAGTGTTGATGACAAAACCACCAAGTGCCTTCTCCAAGCTTTCCAACTTCTTCATATCCGATCTTCGACGTTTGTTTTCTTTTCTGCTTGCTTGGCGCAGACGTCTGCGGTCATTCTTCTTGATAATGGCTTTAAGCTCTCACTTTTTCTTGCTTTTCGTTGGGGGATGTCTTTCGAGGCAGATGGATTTGAGCTGCCGTGAGAGGAGCTTGGTGAGATCGGTGCGAGCCATCTTGGATTTTGGCTTTGTATGGATTTGAGGATTGTCGATGTTGATGGAGATGTGAGCGGCCATCGTGCGCTCGTTTGGGATCGATCAATGACCCAGGAGTGGTGGATGATTGAAGAGGTTCGTCGTGGAAATGTAGATTCGTTGAATCTAAAATTTGTGGGAGGTCGAGACCAAAGTTGAGGTTGTATGCCATCGGGGACCATCACGTGCCATGCCAAAGTCCAACAAGAATTGGAACATTTTAAATGGGCCACGCCTTTCACTCCTCTGGCCCAAGAGTGAGGTATATGGCTGCCATACAGGTCATAACATAGAGCATTAGGCAACCTAGAGGAATAATGTTGAGGACCACAGCAGGATCGTCGTCCGTATAAAACCAAAGAATAAAGGCCAAAGCTGGCAGAACGGATAAAGTTAAGTCTGGATGCTCCTGATAGTACTCGGAGCCAAAATATTTGAAGTACTCTCTTATATCAATGGTGCCGATACTTGCCAAGAGGATGCTGTCATCGATCCCTTTCGCTTCTACGCACCATGCGAATTGCAGCAATTTTGCTACAAAATATTGTATGATATCCATGTTGTTGCATCGGTATGAAAGAATTGGATGTGTGTAGAGTCAGAACTGGGACGTGGAGATGATGTTATCTGGAAGTATTGTGGGAGCAGTTATTGTTCCCAGAAAATGAAGCGGAGCATCCTAGCGTCATCCACCTCAATGAGTGGAGTGATTATGAGCCAACCTCTGAGCAAATCCATAGCACGAACTTGAACATTCGAAGGCTGACCCTTGAGAGAATCATCTTGGAAGTCACGTCCAGCTTCGGAAGAGGGGGATGCCGTCCTAGGTCCCATGTTGAGCATAGCAAATCCCCTCAATCCACAGCAATGCATCCTTCAACTGTCCAGCAACCCATGCAGAATCATGGTGTGTATCCCGAATAAGTCGTAGTTGTGGTTTGATTGGCCAATCTCTGACCACATGAGAGAAATAGTGCTCCCAGCCAGACTCATGCCTAGCATTCATGGTACCCTTCCTAAGGACGACGATACCACGCAGTCCTTTCATGGCTTCAAGATATCCATCCATCACGGGCAAGCCCTTGATGATCATTCTGAAATGCTCTCCTTGCAACACCCAGAAGCGAATACGCTGCAAGACCTCGGTGGGTACTACTTTCAGGAAAATTCCTTGTCCAAATCGTGCATTTCCATTGTCGATATCAGTCCCAGCAACCTCGGTATTGTCGGCCTGGGGGTAGAATAGATCTCTTTGTAGATCACAATAGATCATCGCTGGGCTCTCGAAGATAAAAATTGGGCGTCCGGAGGTCGTCTGTGGCATACGATACTCAACGGCATCTCGAGAAGGTCTTGGATTCGAATCGAAGAGGAGCTGATAATGTCGAAGTCCTACTTCGCGAGACTCTCGATTGACGTGCAAGATGTTGGGGACAGGTACTTTGTCCACCCAGATGTGTTCAAACGGATGGATCCAATTCGTCACCCGTCTGCTGGAACTATGAAACTCGCTCCAATGCTAGCGACCTTTGATTGCGTGTATGTTGATGATTCGAGATGGCAAGGCTGCCTCCCATATTTGGACGCGAATCTCTGCAGGTAGGCGGGAGAAGAGGTAGAAGTTCCCTTTGGGTTTCTTAGAGCGTATCTTGGATTGTGACTTCCCCATGATAGTGCTTGAAGTTAACTTCGAGCGTTGTAACAGAGTAGTTCGGGTGTGGATCGAGATTTGATGTTGTCGTTGCGAGGCTTGTCTTCGAGGTCGGCGTCGGCTGCCTAAGTGTAAATTCTCGCTTCAGACGGTAGTGTGGGGGTCAACTGCGGGATCGCGTCGGGTACAGCCTCACTTCGTCTCCCATCGGATCGTACCGGACATTGGAAGCTTTTCTTCTCCATATTCTCCTGCTCCTTCGTCGTGAACAAGGCCAGAAATGCCAGAAGAAGGTCGTTTCTCAGTCAAGTGTTGTGCATGGTATTCACACCCCCACCCGGGCATCTTACCCCGCGACCCTGAAAGCCATGGCGTCGATCAATTCGGCAGTGACCGCGAACCGGTCAGGCCTGCTGGCACCCCATTCGCAAGGCTTTTGCTCATAAGGTTTTCGACATCCTGATGTTGTCCAATGTTTGTTCCTAGCTGAATCGCTGCTCGTGTCTGAAGATTCCCCCAAGCAACTCGACTTGAGCTCTTGCGAGCTTCTGCTGTCCAATTCACGACATTATTTATTCCCTCTCTGAAGCACCGCAACGCACTGAGCCACCAAAACGCAGCTCAGACATCTCTCGCATCGAGAGTTTCGAGAACAACCTGATGCAAGGACAACCCTCCTCTCCTGAAACAACTCACACGTGAAAGCGATAGCCGTCGAACCGAGCACCGTCGCCTCAACAGGATCCTCCATCCATCTCGAAATTCCTCCCCACTATGCATTGTTCTTAAAAAAACGTCTCTTCTCCCGCATACAGAAGATTTTTCTTTTGAAATCATGTCTGATATGTTGTGTCCAGTTTTGCATTTCAACATGAGTGTTCCGACTCCTGTGATCCTCGCGCTGACTTCGTTGTCGTTATGCGTGCTAAATGTGCTGGTGTTTCCGGAGTTGTTGCCGGATACTAAACTTTCGAGTCTTTTTCTGTATGTGACGGGTGTGCTGTTCAGTGGGTGGATAATATGGATGGCGTGGATATACCCCACATTCTACAGTCCGTTGCGACATCTTCCCAAGCCCAAGGTGAGAAGTGCTTTAGTGACTATGAGGAATTAAGTATGCTGATTAAGACCCAGTCCGGCTCATACCCTCTGATCGGACACCCCAGAGTCAGCTTGAGAAACCCCAGAGCAGCCGATGACATGCTCAAGATGATCTCCGAGACTCCAAACGACGGCCTCATTCGAATCCCCGGCTTCCTCAATGCATCCTATCTCCTACCAACCGATCCTTCAACCCTCGCGGATGTTCTGGTCCACAAGAGCTACGACTTCGAAAAGCCGACTGACCTTCGCAAATTCCTGCGAATCATTTTGGGAGACGGAATGGTCTTGGTGGAAGGAGACGAGCATAAATTTCAGAGAAAACATGTGTCGCCAGCATTCAGCTTTCGACATATCAGGGAGCTGATTCCAATCTTCTGGTCGAAGGCGGTGGACCTCAAGGGAAGGATTGCGGCCGAGATATATGAGAATCCAGAGCCGACAAGTGAGCCTAAGATGAGACATCGAGAGGGCATCATTGAAGTCAATCACTGGGCTACAAAGGTGACTATGGATGTGATTGGACTTGCAGGTAAGCTGATCGAGGGACGTTGTGTCATGAAAGGGTTCTTACTGACTTCGTCCAGGACTTGGTCGAGACTTCAACACGCTGTATGCTTCGGACGACGAGCTGGTTGCGAGCTACGAAGAAATCCTTGAGCCAACTGCTGAGAAAGCTGCGTTTTTCGCAGCAAACCTGTTTTTCTCTGCTGCGGTGGTCAACAAGCTACCTTGGAAGTTGAACCAGCGACTCAGGACATTGATGGAAACATTGAGAGGTGCCTGTCGACAATTGATCCAAGAGAGAAGAGAGTCGAAAGCTTCGGAGAAAGAAGGACTCGACATCTTGTCGTTGTTGATCAAATCCAATAACTTCGCTGACGACATGCTTGTGGACCAGCTCTTGACTTTCCTAGCAGCTGGGTAAGTCTCCTTATTTGTTACGGTAACACTCTTAACTGACTGGAATAGCCACGAGACGACTTCGTCATCACTGACCTGGGCAACCTACCTACTTGCTAAACATCCCGAAACTCAAAACCGCTTGAGAGAGGAAATTCGGGCAGCTCTCCCATCACCCTCAGCAGCAGCAGATCCGAACTTCGACCTCGCCACCGTGCTTGAAAGTCTCCCCTTACTCCACGGAATCTGCAACGAAACCCTTCGTCTCTACCCCCCTGTCCCAACAACAGTCCGCTTCGCCATTCGCGACACTATGATCGGAAACGAACACATCCCAGCCGGTACCAAAGTATATCTGTCTCCATGGGGCATCAACCGCTCCCCTCACTTATGGGAAAATGCCTCGGAATTCGTTCCTGAACGCTGGATTGACCCCGAGACTTGGAAACCCAATAACAATGGCGGCGTGAAGAGTAATTATGCAAATATGACGTTCTTGCATGGACCAAGGAGTTGTATTGGTGAGAAGTTTGCGAGATCGGAGTTGAAGGCTTTGATGGCGGTTATGGCGGGGACGTTTCAGATGAACATGGCAGATCCGAATGAGAAGAAGGTTCCAGGGGGTGTTATTACAAGTAAGCCGAAGAATGGGATGAGGTTAAAAATGCAGGTTGTGGATGGGTGGTGAGTGGTATAAAGAACAATTCTTCTTTGGTAAAGGGAGCGACGACTTGACGATCAAATAAAAATGGGACAGGAGGAATGGGAGTTTACAAGGAGGAATGGGACAATGAAGGCATATGCAACGATTCGATTGTATTTGGGTAGACCCTTATGTATACTAGAGCCTAGAGACTGTGCAAGCCCTGGTATTAGCCTCTGTGCACTTAGCAGCAAATAAGAGACGATCTAGGAAACGCTCTGAACTTCGAAAGGATTAGTCCAAATGTCTTGTTCCTCGGGGGTTTTTACTCACTTGCGATGCACTATCTGACCAGATGTCACTCCAATCCATGTGACGTGAGAAGTGCGACCCGATCCCGATGGAGGCGGCGCTGTATGCTGCTAATCTGGAAGCTGGTAAGTGACTGAATCTGGAATACTGAAGCTGGAATGCAGTAGAGTGGAAGAAATTGTTAATTACCGTGTTGTGTATTTGTACAGAACAGACACTGAGAGTAGATGCTCGGACTGTCTCCAAAGAGTCATGAGAGTCAATGGCATGGAGCAAGGAAGGTGTTATGCATGCCTCACTCCCATCTATGCCCACCTTGCATCGTAACCAGTTCTTCCTTTTCACGCTCCTCCAACTGTTTGCGCAAGTGCTCGATGGTGCAGGTTTGGAAGATGAGCTCTTCGGGGCTGGCCTTCGCGTCCTTTATGAAGCATGAACGCAGGCCATGGATCTCGTTCAAGACATGAATCTTCGGAATGAATGGTTGATCCTTCATCATACTTGCTTCATCCAGGAAGACGTCGAGATAAGTCCGCGCGAGCTCTTTGGTAGCACCAACAGAGATGAAGTCACCATTATCCAGCTCTTCCTCGAACAACTCTTCATCATTTCGGATCTGAGTGAAAGCTTTGCCTGCGCCAAATTTGACCTTTCTGGATCTTCTGGCTCGACATTTAGGTACAGACCAACGTGGTTCAGCAACTGTCCCAATGACGAGGAGTTCTTTCAGTTGAGGGAAATGTCTGAGAATTTCGTAGATATCGACCGTTTCCGTAGGAATGAGTTTGTTAGAATCCTTGGCCTTCTCCATGGTGACCCATTTATTTATTGGAATTGCGAGAGAGATGAGCTCGGTTCTATTTTCTCGGTGAATCTTCTTGGCCAGATTGGTCAATGCTTTACTCAGGTTGCCAGGGAAGGCGGAGAGATATATCGTGTCCCAGTCCCATCGCACGTGTGTTCCAAAGCGGCAATCGTAGTACTGGAAGAAGGTGTCGCGTGCTTCACGGTTGGCTTGGGCTATGGCGGGCAGGATGTCGCAGAGTCCGACACAGTCGCAAAGGTTTGCCTTCCAGCTCAAACCTCCTGCGAAAAGCTTCGAGAAGAGGGATATGATGCGAAGACCAGGTAGCGCGTAGAACCCTAGATAACGAATGGATTAGCTCTTGTTTGATAGTTATGTTGGAGGAAAGGGAAAGATGTTGTCTCAAGGGGAACGAAAGGAAAACCTGGAACAAAGAAGTATGCATTTCAATACTTACATATTCGAGTGCGGATTTCAGTAGGCAGCTTGACGAAGAGAACAAACTCTCCGTTGTTTGCCGTGTTGTCCATGGCAATTAGGTTCGATGAAGCGAGCCGACGCGATCTCGTTCTGGGAAAGTTAAGGCGGTGAACGAAAGGAGGTAGGAGTTGAATAGGATGAAGTAAAGGGCTAGCGAGCGCCGTAGTGAACTATAGCGAGCTTGTCTTAAGAAAGCTGAGGCGGTGAACGAAAGGAGGTGGGAGTTGAATGTGATGAAGTGAAGGGCAAGCGAAGCTTAGCGAGCCGTAGCGTTTTCAGAACGGAAAGTCGAGGCGGTGAACGAAAGGAGGCAGGTGTTAAATGGGATGAGGTAAAGGTAAGCGACACGTAGCCAGAGGTAGCTTCGCTGGCAGAAGGCTCAGGCGGTGTACGAAAGGAGGTAGAAGTTGAACGGGATGGGATAAAGGGCAAGCGACATGTAGCGAGCCGTAGCTTGGTTGGTAGAAGACTCAGACGGTGAATGAAGGGAGGTAGAGTAGTAGTAGCAGTATTGATTTTCGACCAGCGGGAGTAGTCACAAGCGTAACTACACCTTAGGAGCTCCCATGGGCTACGGGGTCGTACTAAGCTAAGGAATCACATACTAAGTACAACCTTAAAGAAAGCATTTCATGTAAACGCGTTTTGCCAAAAGAAGGGCCTAATAATAGGGGACAGCCACGGACGGTTGGGCTGATTTTAAGAAGAGTATCCCTTAAACTGCGATTCCGCGCACTTTACCCAACCGAGATATTTAAGCAACTTCAAAGCCGTGCATTTCACCACACAATTATATAAAATCAAATCTATCCGTAGCAATTTAATTTGGCCTATTTTGCTATATATTTCAGAAGTTTTTATTGATTTTTATAAAGGATTACTACTATAATCATGAAATGGAAATCAAGAGTCCTTTCGCTTAATCCGAGAGGTGCGTGCCGCAGTTTAAGGGATACTTCTGCAGAGAGGTATTTAGAACCTTTATAGCCAAAACCTAGGCAGCTCGACGTGAGTCAAAGGCTTTCTAGATAGAATTAACAATAGTATTCTAGACCCTTTCTCTTTGGTAGTAATGGCGTGTATAAACGCACAATACCGAAAACTTTTCGAGAAAACGAACTTACCCCCGGGCCTCTTCTCTCCCCACTCTCCCATTCCCTCTCTTCTCCCTACGCTATCCCCCTCTCTTGTAAATTTAGACGTAGAGTCACCCACTTATAACCGACAGTCCCTTCCGCCCCTCTAAAAACATATATCCTCGCGCTTAATCCTCCTTCGTAGTGCTTGCTAGCCCAAGTATAAATATCTTCGTAGGTATAGTAGATAGAGACTCAGCCAAGGGAAGGTTGTGCTATCGTAATAAGGCAATATGCCGATATACTCGATCGAGTTGTAGTTCGAATCGTGATCGTGTTTGAGGCAAGAGAGAAGAGGCCACAGTAATAGGTTCGAGATCGGGAGAAGCCGTCGATAAAGGAACCTCTTTATATCGCTCGATTCGAATAGATTTGATTCTCTACTAGCTCTGCAGACTCTCAAAAGAGAGCTAGAGAGTCGTAGAGTTAAGATTGAGGTATCGTGAAAATTTTTCCTCTGTGCTAAGCCTTCGAAAAATCCTGAACTCCTCCACAGCCACTCCAAATGCGACTCTGATCACGGCGCAAGCTAAGCTTACAGCAGACCTTTGCTCTTTGAATAGAATCTATTCAGATTCCCCAGCAGGCACCACGGGGAGGTGTGAGTTCGACTTTGCCAGCCTGAAGGGAGGTAGAAGTTGAATGAGAAAGGGCTAGCGAGCCGTAGCAAAAGGCTGAAGTTCGGATGTTTGTAAATTGAGGTTGAGGGAGAGCAAGTACAATGTACGTACTTGATCATATATCTAGCTCTTTCACTGTCCCAGGATCTAACAGCGAATAAGAGCGGCTATAAACTACGTATCGAGAATTTGGTTGGATACCACATAAGTGGCAAACTGACATATGATTAGGGGCACGCGATAGAATTTGAGAAGGAGTTGGTCATGGGAGACGCGATTTGTCCGTATCTGGTAGGCTTACTTCACTCAAATTAGAGCCTCTACCTTGACTGTTGGCTGCGAAACTCGTATAACCTTTCATTTTTGCTTTATCTAAAAAGCAATCTCAAAGGGAGTTGAGGACGGTAAAAGGCTAGCGAGCTGTAGCGATCTTGTCATAAAAAGGTTGATGGCAGTGAATGAAAGGGAGTTGAGGACGGTAAAGGTTGGTGAGCTATAGCGAATGGCTGAAGCTCGGATGTTTGTAGTCTTGTACATTGAAGTCTGTGAACAAAACTTAGACATACTCCTTTCTACTGACTCCGCTTTGATTTTCTCGATACGAAAATACGCTGACCCGAAGATATCGCTAGAAAGCGCGCCCTAGTGTTTCCTCAATAACGTCTTTGGTATCCTAGCTTCAACGACGGGAGCCTCTACGACTCTGGACTCGAAAGTGAGGTGCTCACCGTTTCTAACCCAGTCCTCTTCTGGAACAGGACCGGGGCTGGGCTATCTCTCTTATGCCCCTTGATGCTGGACCTGGCAACCTTGATCCTCGTGCGCTGAACGCCAATATGGTAACAGAATAAGAACTCTTCAACGATTATGTGTTGATAAAGTCACGAAAAGACCGCGTGGGAACTGGATATTTGAAGAAACGAACACTTTTTTGAGATGTGAAACAACCAGAAGTATGAGATGAATGAACGATACTCCCATTGCCTACTCACCTACTCGAGGATTGAGCGAGCCTCCCATATAACTCGTCGTTGTAGCTCGAATTCTTCAGGAATCGCCTGTGGATCGTGGATGAAGCAGGAGCGCAAATAAGTTTGTTTGGCCAGCATACGCACTTTTGGAATGTGCAACGGTGTATTGCAACCTTCCTGGCCTTCGAGGGCTTTCATGTAGTCATGTGTACGTCCTCTAGCCGCTGAAACGATGTGAAGCTGCCTGTATAAATACCTCGCCTCCTGTCTCGAATCTGTGCAAATATTTTGCCTGAGGCAACAAATGAGTGTCTGATCTGAGCCAACGTCCATCAAGTTTCTCGATGTCGAGTTCTCCAAGGTGCTGTTGCACGTCCCTCACCGCTTTGTCCTCAGTACTTCCAATGACTAGCAAGTCCTTGAGACTAGGAAGGCCTTCGAAAATGGGTTTCGGGTCGAGCTCCAATCTTCGGACAGATACCACCTGGAAGCCGAAATAGCGAGAGAGGTCAATTTTTCGGCTCGAGCAGGCAAAATCGTCTTGACAAAGCTTGCTATCATCCGTCTCATCGAGCCTGACCAACTGCCTATATATATCGTGTCCCAATTCCATCGCACGTGTGTCCTAAAACATCGATCGTAGTGCTGGAAGAATACGTTTCGTGCTTCGTAATTGACCCTATTCATCGGAGGAAGGATGTCGCAAAGTGCTATACAATAGCAGGGTGGCGCTGTCCAAGCCCTCTTGCCATTGACTTCGCAATGGTCCATAACAGATATTATTTGTGGACCAGGCAGCGCGTAAGACCCTGTTCACGAAAGTCTCCGAGTCACTCTACTGCATTGTATGTTTTGGAAGTAATGCATGGCTGGGAGTGCAAGAGCTCCGGAGCTCCGGAGACAATATGAACAAGAGAATGATTCTCCAAGAAATTGACACTTACATATTCGACGGCGGATCTCCGAGGGCAGCTTGTTGAAAAGCGCGAAATCATGCTGGCTTTGAGCGTCGTTCCACGGCCGGGTGGGCCGTTCAGCAGACTATATAGAATGCCAATTCTTATATTTGAGCAGTATATGGGAGTGTATTTCATCGTCTGAAAGGTTTGAGAAACGGTCTGCCATTTCAAAGTGGCGAAGAGAAGGTTGGTCTTGAGTGAGGAGAAGGAGACGCGACTCTGGCGGGTTGAAGCCATCATCCGTACCCAGTCTAACTGCATGCATACTAGCTCCTTGTATCCCTAACCCACGTTTTAGAGTGAGGCGTGACTCTGCAGCGTCCTTGATTGTCAAGCCTTCTCTCGACCTGAGTATTTGGGCAGTCTCTGCTTTCTAGATTCTGATATTGGAAATTGTATACTCAAGATTCACACGCCAAACGGTAAAATCGTTGAATTCCATCTTGCAATATCTCCAGACCCCCTACTTCCCAAGAACAAAACGAGCATTTCGGTGCATTGCATTGCCAGCAAGGTCAACACCAACCCAAACACGTCGTTTCTCATCTAGCATGGCATCCATCGACAATGCAATAGGCGCTTCTGAGGAAACAGAAATTTCGTGGAATATTCGCGGGGAGCAGAACAACTGGAACTGGAAGGTGGCTCATGTAGAAGATGGGGACTGGAAAAGTGCTGATGATATCGTGTACCAAACACGTTTTCCTTCTAAGGAATTGGCTTTGATGTGATTATTTTCATTGTTGAACAACTCTCTTTGGGGCCTGCACCGGGAGAGGTGTCCTTGGCCCCAGACGCCACTTCTCCTGAAATATGCGCCTATTCCCGATATGCTCCTCATGAGTCAATTTACTAATTCAGAGACTCTATCTAGGTATAAGGGTACTGGAGACTCAGCGCAGCTACTGGCCACCATCGACATTCTGGACACCTTTGACGCAAAAATCACCTTCCCTAAAGCCACTAGCCAGGAGCCCATCATGATGGAGAACATCGAAGGGGCTGGTAATTTCAAGAACCGATGGTCCGTGAAGGTAAAAGCACTTGGTGGACGAGAGTTACACTGGGAATGGGAGCACCTAGTCATCGGTGGGAGGCCGATGACTTTGGAAGACCCAGTCACGAAGGAGGAATTTGGTGCTGCTGATGGCAATGATCATTACCTGTCACTGAGCACGAAGCTCCCTGAGGCCGCAAGAGATGAACTTCTCATAACTAGTGCAGCCAATATCCTCCTGACTCGTTTCATGCATAATGATATGACCATTGCGGCGGAAGGGCCCGAAGGGTGTGCTCAGTAAGTTGCCTCTCACATGTCCAGCTAGTCCCAAAACACAGCTCCGCTCCTGAAATGTACAAGAGCGTGCTGACCTCGATACTTTGGGTACAGGTGGAAATATCAGCCACCCAACTGGTGGGAGAACGAGAACGAGGAGGAGAAAGGGGAGCGAAATGAGGAATTCGGAAAACAGCGAGAAGGGAATGTACCACCCGTGCAAGAAGACATAGACTTTCCACGAGAATAGGGACGTTGCGCGGGAGAGGTGGAAGAATCCGTGGGCCTACACATTGATCTCTTCGAAATGGTTTCAGTCCCGAGAGATTATGGTATGATTTCCAGACATGTTGGGAAACGAAAGAGGCCAATGTTTGAGGAATCACCTCCCAAGTGTGAAGTCAAACTAACACAGTTTTGCATGATGTTTTAACTGATTGTCGGAGCTCTCGCAGGACTCTCTATTGCTTGACGAACACGGGCATCGAGTCCAGAGGACAGTCAACCTCGATTGTGCTTCCGCCCTCGTGCACCTCGCTGTCATCAAACTGTTTCCACTTTGCTCCCTTCGGCAAGTATACCACCCTCTTCTTGAGACCAGCTTCCAATATCGGACAGCAGACATACTTATCACCATACATGTACTGATCCTCGACTTCCCAGCACCTTTTGTCCTCAGGAAACGAGTAAAACAGCGTCCGCATGACAGGCGTCCCTTTCTCATGAGCAGCTTTCATCAGCTCTCTTGTATAATCTCTCATCTCCTCACGAATCGTCATATACTTCTTGCAAATCCCATACACCTCCTCGCCGTACGACCACACTTCATTCGGTGCGCCCGAAAGACAAGTTGCTCCACCAGTCGTGCCGACCTGTGGCTGCTTTGGCTCTCGATCACCGTGCAGTCTCATCACTGGACAGAATGCACCCCACTGGAACCACCTCACGAATAGCTCTCTGAAAGCCGGATCTTTGGGATCACCTCCATGGAAACCACCAATGTCCGTAGTCCACCATGGGATTCCAGCTATGCCCGTATTCAATCCGGCAGCAAGTTGATTTCGAAGACTCGACCACGAGGACGCGATGTCACCACTCCAGACCAACGCTCCATACTTCTGGCTTCCAGCCCAGGCACAACGCAGAAGATTGACAATATTTTTTTGCCCCGCTGCTTCCATACCTTCATAGAACGTCCTCGCATACTCTCTCGGATAGAGATTTCCTATCGCTATATTCGAACCAAGGTGGTACCGATAATTGTCGAAATCGTATGCAGTGTACTCAGGCTCCGCTTCATCGAGCCAGAACACTTTGATGCCTTTGGAGTAGTAATTTGCTTTTGCTTTCTCCCAGAGATATTTGCGTGCTTCGGGATTCGTGGAATCGTAATGGATGGTGTTACCCTCAAAATCCATGCCGATGCGGATGCCCCGGTCGGTACGAATGAGGTAGCCGTTCTCGAGCATTTCGGTGAAGTTCTCGGAGCGGGTGTCGACGGTGGGCCAGATGGAGACCATGAGTTCTATCTTCATTTCTTGGAGCTCTTTGATCATGGCGTCTGTCGAGATGTCAGCATCCTGCTTTGGATTTCGGGGTGCGGCTTACCTGGATCTGGCCCTGTTTGTCAAGATCTCGGAGTCAGCTAACTTCTTGTGTATGTTTCGAGAGCAAATATGCATGTCTTAAGAGTACGTCTGGAGTACAGATGGAGTGCATATAGAGCAATGCACTCTCGAGACAACCCGAAAGAGGGAATAATTCTCCGAGAAATTGACACTTACAATACGTTGCATCGAATCTCCAATCACCTTGTTTCGGCCAATGGAAGAAGTCAATCACTATAAGATCAATTGGTAACTTCCTGGCTTTGTACTCTCGCGCAACGCTCAAAAGCTCTTCTTGAGTCTGATACCTCAACTTGCACTGCCAGAACCCAAGACCATATTCCGGCATCATGGGTACAGTCCCGGTTGCTCTCGCGTAGGCCTCTTCAATCTCAGCAGGACTGTCACCAGCCACGACCCAATAATCCAGCACCTTCGTACTGTACGCCTCGAAACTCATAATATTCTTACCCAGTACCGCTCTCCCAATACCAGGATTGTTCCACAGAAATCCATATCCCAACGACGACAAAGCAAACGGAACACTGGCTTGTGAATTGCGATGAGCCAGCTCGAGGTCATGTCCTTTCAGATCAAGGCTATCTTGTTGATACTGCCCCATTCCATAAATCTTCTCCTTCGAACTTACGGACTCGAATCTCATTGTCAAATGATAATCACCGGCGGGAATGGGCTTGAACTCTCGGGCTTCGACTTCGATGGCGCTGCATTTTGGATCTGTGACATCTCTTCGATTTCGGGAGTATTCCTCCAGCAATAATTCTCCTTTGGAATTATGGACCATGATCTTTCCTCTCTTCGAAATGGTCGCTTTGATCTTGCCATTCTCGATCGAGCCGCCACTGTCAGTGATCGTGATCACTGGGTTGGAAGCAATGGGAGGATTTAATGCCCAGTCTTCCGAAGGCATGGAGGATGTTTTCGTGGCTCGTAGTCGAAAGGCGTTTGCTCCCCATGGTTCGATCCAGACTTGTTCCGCATCGTATCGATAGACAAGACGACCATCTTGCTGAGTAAGCATCTTCAGAGCTCATCGAAGATCCAGAACCCTAATTCTCTCCAACAATTCGCAAGGTCTGGTGTTTCTAGATATATATGCCCCTCATCTCGACTCCGGTGGGGGGCTTGTGAGACACTCCCTATTTTTCCACGCATGCTTCATCGACACGTTGAACAATGCAGCTTAGATCATGAGATGTCGTTCTCATAAGCCAGCATTCCCCCACTTCTGATGCGGGAGTGCAGATCTCGGAGAAGCTGGAACCGAAAGCATTGACGTGCGGTGGGGGCCAAAAGTGCGGGGTAATTAGGGCGTGGTCAGACATCGTCGACGACATCAATTCTACTGAATGTCGAGCATCAGAATCCTTTGTTGTTTTTGGATTCTCTGTTGCATGTAATGTATCCTTCTCTTCAATCGGAAGCTCAATCAACGTAGGATACTGAGATGAAAGCGGAGGATATTGGGGCAGCATCATACCAAGTCAACACCCAACCACGCACATTCCATCCTTCGTCTCCTTATGGGGACAACTTCTCTCGAACACTACCACAACAACTCTATTCCAAGCATAATTTCCGATACTTTAGCTTGACTGATGCAGAAGTGCTCGTCAAGCGAATATAGAAAGGCTTGTGAAGTGTTAGCCTGCATCCGGATGAAGAAACAATGGTATTTTGGAAGAGTGTTCCTAAAATCCTTCTCTTAAACATGGAAGGCTGTGCTGTGTTCCTTCTTATGGATGTCGGTAGCGGTTCCAGCCGGCACATTGAAGGGAAGTTTCTGGAAGTATACTTACCATTGAGTTTGCTAATGATATCTATCGGAATATGATCCAAGAGAAACCTTGAAGTGGAAGCAGTTCTGCTGTTCAGCTATATGTTGATGCCGCTATCGTAGTAGTGTCACAAAGCGGGAGCTGCTGAAGTCAAGTCAACTCCGATGACGGAAAGAATGTTCGAGCTTTGTTCATCTATCAGTACCAGAATTCATAAAAAAGGGTAATGCATCCAATGTTTTTGGCGTGCTCCTCTCAACATCAGTTCGAGTCCCAGCGCAAGGAGGATCGGGGATAGAAGGGGCTCGAATCAGACGATATCATTCCGCTCGTTGTCATTTGCTCTCATTCTTTCTAGGATCATCTAAGTCTTTAAAGGCCGTAGCTCTTAGATACTTAAGAAAATGTTCATGCGGTAAGACAGCCTATGTTCTGCAATCTCACAGAGTAACAGTAGTGTGGTGGCGGGTTGAGGATACGGTCATGGCAATCTGTTGGTCATCGAGGCACTGCGTATCCATCTTCCGGGCCCGATATCTGGTACCAAGAAATGACAGTCACATATTTGAAGGTGAATAGGTAGCTTGGAACAAGCAAAAGTCAAGTAACCTCGAGGCTGGCGTCCCTCGCTTATTTGTTGGTGGCGCTAGCGTTTACAAAACTCCAACTCTGCCCACCATCTTCCAACAATTTTCTTTAACTATTTTCTGCGCAAAACACTATCTCTGCCTAGAGCTCTCCAACAGCTTCATCGCATCATCCACAGTCATGGAGTCTCTGGCGCGCAATACATTTCTTCCCTCAAACACCCTCAACATCCACACCAAGTCCTCATCAGCGTCGGAAAACGCGCGCCACTCAAGGTCCGGGTCAGTTTTGCTACCTTTTCCGAGTCACCTTCGACCTACATGCTGACACGTGTCGATAGCTGCCCCTCCCGCACTCATTCTTCCTTCTTGTGCTCCCCAATCGTTGCCGTCACCCAATCTACTTCATCGACCCCTCTCCTCTCACTTCCCGATCGCTATCACTACCAAACCCACACCTCGTCTACTCTTCTCGACCTCCTCGATCAATATCATTGCCGACACGCTTCTCAAGCTCGAAGTCTCTTGCCCCAATGCCGATCAACACGCCTGCCACTTCCTCTCTATTCTCGATCTCCCTGTTCGCCATCCACGACCGGGAACGTCCTCGATGCCCATTCTCGACTTCCTTCTCACGCCTTCCGATAAATATCGCTACCAAGTCCTTATGTACACCTTGTACGGCGTGCGCACGTCCCCTGATCAATCTGGTTTTCCCCCTTCTGTCGTCACAATGATCGAGCCATTCCTCGCATACTCATCTCTGTCTCTGGGTTGTTCGCGGGGGTCTTTTGCACTTGTGTGCAAAGCTACACAACCTCATTCCTATTGAGGGGAAAGTTATACCCTGCCCCTTAACTAATGTGAATCGCAATTTCAGGACAACTATACGCGTAGGACTACGCGCCCATGTACTTGGACATGGCCCCCTCTTCTGCTCGAAGAGACTCCACTTGTCACAGCTAAGTGTGACAGAGTTTGTGCCCATCAGGTAAGCACAATCTGAGAGCCCTTTCTTTTGAGACTTCTAAGAGATATTTGCTAATACTCCAACCGTAATACTTAGATCGAAGGCGGGGTACCCTTGATACCATGAGATTAATACCGTGAGCTGGAAACTCTATAATCGGGACCTAGACTGGGTAGATCGTCATTTGCAGGGCCGTAGGCTCCTGTCAGTTGCTGGTCACGTGTAGTGGGTCAAACTCTCATTCCATATGGAGTATAGTTCAGGGGTAATCTCGCAGACTCTTATATCCTCACTCTCCTCCCTAGCTAGCTCTCTAGACTTAATAATACGATCTTTTACCCATAATATGATGCCTAGACCTAGTAGCATCTGATAGCTCCATTTGAGAAAGTCTGACCTATCGAGATAATATCAAAATAAGGCTCCAGTAAACCTTAGTAATACTTCTATTGAAGCTCGATATGCAGTAATCGTCGGCTAGTCCCACAAAACTTCGTTTTTGATGGCCGACGAGGAAGCTCGTATCTCAGGTCACGCCTAGATACATGTCGAGTATTTTACCACTTTTTGGAAACCAAACTGAGATCTTCTCATTATTTTTATCTCGTTCCATTCTGCTCGAGGCAACCTACAGATACACCACACCGTTCGTGCCCTTATAGGTGAGTCACAAAGTAAACCCGAAGCTGGAATATGACTTGCTGACTACACCTACTATGACATATCGCCGATGCAACCTGAAGCGACCAACACCGCGTGCTCGAAGCGCCCACAACAACGATACATATCGGGTATGATAAGGCTACGGAAGGGCATATTTGGTGTTACAGTAGGTGTGAATTGTACAGGCAGAAGTGAATTGTCTGTCACACTTTGTCTCGCGATCACGAAGGCGACGATAATAGAACGGTGCGCCCAAATGCAAGAAGTGCATACACACATCAAAGGGCAGCGGGATCGTGGATGATATAGACAGTGTGTGCAAACGAAGACATCCATTTTGTACCTCTAGAACCCCATACAAATCATGAAAATTCAAAGTCTCGTATGAATGCTTGCATAGAAGTTAGACCGAGGTATTGAAGACGGTGCCCACGAGCCACTCTTTCCCATGGATCGATGCCTAGGCTAATTATACTTGAACGTAATAGAACAAGAGAAGCACCACCAAGAAATTACGTTCAAGTATAATTGGACTGAGTAGAGTGCGTTTCGTAATAACTGAAACGAGGAAACCACAATTCTTCGTTTCTAATGACCTTGAATTCCCGGGATATTCAGAAGAGTCTGTGAGTCGAAAGTTAACGGCGTATATTTGGAGACTCTTTGGTAGGCCAGAATGAATAGCTCTCATGACCTTACTTCGTATTAGAAAGACACATGCTTCATTTTAGACTTTCATGTTGCCCCAATCTCGGGAGAAATGTCTGGTCGAGGCACCTTGGTAAATTTGTGTCCTCTAGTATAGTACTATTATTTTTACATACCAGACATCCTTCACAATCGAAAGCTCAAGAACGCCAAGCACCACAACCACACAGCCTTCACATTCTACTTCGTGTTTGATCTAGACTTCTTAGCACCGGCCTTATGCTTCGACCTGCCCTTGCGCACTCCTCCTCCTATCTTAGCCTTCTTGGTGACAACCTTCTTCTGCACATTGGTTAGTATATGCTACATATCATTGAAATATAGAGCCAGGTCCATGGTCAGAGTATCTTATTTAGACTAGAGAGTATCTACCATGACACGAACTGTAGTATCACTTTCATACCAAATCTCCTGCGAATGTGAAGTCATGAAAAAAAGACGCGAGAAATCCTCCAAGCACACAGTCCCACACCACAACAGCTTGCGAACATCAACTCGCAAACCTCTACACAAGTAGACAATTGGTGTGTTGTGACTCATACCATGATAGGACTGATGTACTACTTACTCGGAACACCTTTTCGGGGTCCGAAGCGATGCTTGAGCTTGGTCTTTGACATGGCACGATGATTCCTAGCCTTGGGCCCCGCCTTGCCCTTGTCTTTACCCTCAGCCTTGGCCTTCGCCTTCTTGGTGACAACCTTCTTCTGTACATTGGTTAGCATATGCTACATATCATTGAAATATGCTCAAGGATGACATACCGAGTGCGAGCCCCATGACGCATCTGAATCGACAGATTCGGCATACGTGCGCTTGGTGCCTCTGCTTCTGCCCGCGACCTTGCTCTTGGTGATGGGAGCCTGTAGGCTAATTAGAATACTAGTAACGTATGTTGAAAAGGAGAACTTACCAGATCGTCCTCAGATTCACTTGATGCAACGGCACGCTTATGCTTGCTAACGGTTCCACTTCCATGCGAGACGCGATGTTTAGCGTGATGCACGCCATGATTCTGAACCAGGACTTACAATATCTTCGACTTCAGAATCGCTGATTGGCTCGAATGCTGATACGTCGTCCGACTCTTCGTTCTCTGACGTGATCTGAGACTCTCCGTCGCTTTCGGCGTTGCTGAATTCTGACGCTTCTGCTTCCTCGATATTATCCTCCGAGTCCTCTGCATCGTCCTCATCATCTTCAGCCTCCATGTCGCTGGATCTTCCGCTGTTTGCCTCGAGATCGAGACCCTCGCTATACATCGCTAGCTTGGCAAGATTAGCATCGTGCATAGCCTTGTTCTGCCTGTCAGACCACCACATGAAGTCCTCGTGTGCTTGCGCGCGCTCCTTGATTGCCTTCTTGACTCTGGTCTTTGCATGATAAATCCAGAACTCGCGCTGCTTCAAACTCATTTTGGCGAAGTCCTTCGAAGCCTTTTTTTTGGCGATAGCCTCGTGAGTCTTCTGAAGGACAGGGACATTAAGACCGAGGCACTGGAGGCTGAGATCCGCGACTATGGCTCAAGAAAGAACGCTTTCGGCCATGCTTTCAGTGAACTTAAGGTATGTCAGTTTCCAATGTTCCAGCTTTGCCGGGACATTCTCAACCCTCTTCGGTAGACTCCAGATATCGCCTCGACAACAACCTCCTATAGGCTATGGCACCTGTCTCGTTGGTCGGCTTGAGCTTGTCGTGTCAGTTGGGAATTTGTAACTTTGGCAGCTTGGGCGGGACGTTACTTGTTGTTTGGCATTGGCATTAGGCAGGATATTGGGTCATTGGTACGGAAACTGTACTTCGTGTCTTGGAAGATGCTTCTTTACTAGACATGTCATTATCTCCATAAAATGAAGGCACTTTCACCATGAGACATAATGGATTTGGATTCTGCCAACCGCTCGACAGTGTCGACCTTCCCAGCTTGCCTTAATGCCGGACTTTCCTCTTTTCTTGAAAGCTGCGGCCTCTGGTTTGAAAGGTAGTCTAAAGGGTACCCACATGGAACTCCCGATCAATATCATGTAGAGGACTCGAATACGCTGTAACCTAGGATCACAGTCATCGAAGTTTAAGGAGGATATACTTCTCTGTTTTATCCGCAGCTTCCATGTCTGCGCGAGTAAGGTCAACGGTGAAAGGGAAAGCCCCGAGGCCACTTGAAGGAGAGATAGAAGAGATATACAATGGAGTTGAAAGTGTTGAAGATGCAAGAACGATGTTGACGAAAGTGCGCGAAGCAGCAGGCGATATTCGGGAGGCGATAATGTTGAAAAAGGTTCGAAAACATAGAGCAGGCCTTACGACTGCATCTTGGTGGTTGCAGCGAGGTGTAAAATCATCAGAAAGAGCATGGAACAGGGCTCAAGGGAGGAGGAAGAAGCCCGAGAGCTGGGAGTCCTTCAGTCTTAGCGCCACATTAGAGCTAGGCGGGGATAGGGGTACAAACGCCTCCAGCTTCGACGTCATGTTTGACCTGTACTGGTTCTAATTTTTGTTGCTAATAGATTCGTCGGTGAGTATATTGTTCTCTGTTTTACTACTTCTAAAGATCTCGATGTTGTGATCAGACCGTTGTGCATCACATCTCGCTACCCGCTCCCCCTTTATCTTCATTCTCCATTTCTCAAAGTCCTGAAATATCACGAAAAAGTGATGATCCAGTATTGAGACTAAGATAGATATCTGACTTTAGGGATTTTGCAGATTGCCAAATCTTACAGGAAGACAAAGGACATTTTCACTATTGAATGTCATCACACATTTTGGGACATTATGGAATGGTTTCAAGATTTATGGACTTGGGGCTCTCAAAGCAGCAACATGGCCCAGATGACATG
Source organism: Phialocephala subalpina (assembly GCA_900073065.1). Taxonomy (NCBI): domain Eukaryota; kingdom Fungi; phylum Ascomycota; class Leotiomycetes; order Helotiales; family Mollisiaceae; genus Phialocephala; species Phialocephala subalpina. Next base: position 367,790 of record FJOG01000006.1, on the reverse strand, counting down.
GCTTAACCCAGAGTATTGAGATGGAGAAATCTCAATGAACGCACCGCTGTTAATGAAGGTGATGACTTGAACGAGACTTAACGATCGGCATGTACATTAATCGTGGACAACACCGATGATCCTCACACACAATCCAGCCAATATCCACCCTGCTGTAAATTCAATACTGAAAACTCAACACTGAAAGTAATTATGTACCAATTTGGGCGCTCTACCTACTTCCTGCGCTCTCTCACGTGGATTTGGAGGTTTTGGTTTAGCTCATAGCTCAAGTTGGAGAATTTGGCGAGCATAAAAGCCTTCCTCGTCTTCTTTCTGCGGACTTCGATCTCGCACAACTTTTCTTGTTTCTTCTTCGAACTCCCAACCAGACTTCATCGACGCCACACGGAAAATTTGGACCAATTCTTATCTTGTTATTCTTACTCCTTCACCTTTCATTGGCGACGTAGATGAAGCTGTTTCCTTCCTTACACAACACGCTCATCGCTCATCGCTCATCGCGCACGCAAGGTAGAGAAGTATCCTCCTACCTCAATTTCTGGCAGATCGTATCCTAGAGTCCTCTGAAGAGTTTGACTGGATCTCTACAACCAAAACCAGTCAGAATGCAATTATCCTGAGGTTTGGTTGCAGTTCCCCATCAGGTCGGTGGTAGTCCTTGGAGCCAATTAAGTTGGAACGGGACGATCCTGGGTGCAGACCGCGCTTCTGACCACTTCTTGATCCCTTGAGCACGGCTCGGGAACGTTGCAGGACGTTGCAGGAAAAGACCAACCCTTCGTGGCTCTGGCAACAACATCCCCAGTTTTTCGCGTCTCCTGGCCATGCGAAGAGTGCATATTCTTTGGTACCCAAATTGATACATTCTCGTCATTCATTATTTTGTGAAGTCTTTCAAAGCCTATCTTGACAACGAGTTGCTAAGCTCTAGCAAACACTTTGTCACACAAACTGAGATGTTCTCACTCTTTTTTATTCTTTTACCAAGCTTGAGCAAAGATGACAGATCTACCGAGGAGGCAAGTCAGAAGCTTGTCAGAAACGCTTTTGGACAAGCTAACAAGATATCATACCCAGAAAATCTTCCAGCTGCAGTCGACCTTCTTGGCAATTGCCCTCTGGTAACTCAATTGACCTCGTTACGATACCACAGAGTCGCCGTTGTCGAATCTCTTCAAAAGTCTCTCCCATCACTCCAAATCCGACTCCACACGCAAACACTGTCACATCAAGCTGGGCATACGCGCAATCGAACATCTTGGAATCAATACATTGAGGACAAAGAGCGTAAAATGGAGGGAGGCTGAAGGTGCCGCGGTGGCGTCATCAGGACAAAGCAAGGGCGAGAAGTGGAAGACAAACGACTGGCTTCGAGCAGTTGGCAAGTATACGAGCACATAATACAAGAGGTGGCCTCATCCTTTGTCAAGGAGTCCCCGAGTGACGTGCGATGGTGATCCGGCAGGGTTATCAGAGCAGCCGCCGAGAAGCGAGGTCTGTCGGGGCTTCCGAACGATATCTTCATTCTGTTGCTCATACATACATGCTTCTTGCTATTGGACCCGGAGATAGGTTTCTGAGCACTCGAATTTTAGTATTTGTTTCTCAGCTCAGACATTTGTAGGGCTGAAATTGTAGATCTCAGTCTCGAACAGTGCAGCATCACTTTCACCTCCGAACAAGATCTTTGATTGCAGCTCATCTTAATCGGCACCGTGGACTAAATTTCTGCCTGTGCTTCACCGCAAACTTCTCCGTTTATATCCTCAACATCTATTCTTTTTGTTTGCGTGCCTCCGTGTACCCAATTTGCAAGCAGTACATGCTCCGCGCCTGAAAACTTGACTTCCATTTGCCTTTCCTACCCTTCCTATCCCAGCTCCAGTCTCCAATGATGTTGCTTCCCTCGAGATGGGGACCGAAGTCCAAGCATCACTTCCCTAAATACCGAGGCCATCTGCACCCTTCCCTAACCCATCGGCCATTTTCGCGTCCCTCTCTTTGATGTATCGTATCGCCTTAATCCTTCGCTGGGACTGTTTGGATGGCATCGGCTCGTGTTTGGGATAGCGGGGAAATCGCTTACGCGTGCGGCTTGAAATATCGAAACTGGTCAGCATCTCGAAGCATATCTCTTGGCGGGAGTGACTTGCCTGTTCCCACTGATCAAGCCCGGCATCTTTTGGTAGACGATGTGTACAAAAGAGATAAAAATAAACAAAAAAGAGCGAGGAAAACTCAATTTGTGTGCCAAAAATTGCTGTCAAGGTGAAACCTAGGACAGACTGTCAAGTCTTGAAGACTGAAGATATGAGGGGTCATGCCTAAGACCAAACTGAGCATTTGTTTAGCACCGGAGCTTCTAGCCAGGAAACGTTAGTGTGTATTCAACGAGGCGGTTTGAGGGGAACTTAGCATGCGATTCTGGATTTTGATTCTCCCTAAGTTGTGTGCAGGTGTGCCCCTCAGCGTATTCTCGCGAGAGAATGCATAGCGTCACTAGAACACCTCAATGCAAAGAAACAAAGGCAGAAGCATGAGAATATCTCAAGTTGGGTTTCAAAGATTGTACTACTAGGCATGACCTGAGTAGACTGCCCCTTCACCGCTGAGAGAACAATGAATGCAGGGTCGGGCGTGTGCCAGAGTCCCAAAGGGACTCCTGGTCTTTTTACCACCTGGAGCCTTGGCTCAACAAGCTCGGTCTATCGCGGGTGGGCATCTTGATCCCGTTCGTCATAGAATGGGATGTGGAGAGGGTTCTCGGAATGGGGTGTCAATGATGCCTTCCATATGCCTGAGCGCACCTACTACCACGACTACTTCGCTGATAGTAGAGAAATGGGGTTTTGATGCTGCCAAGAGGTGCGACGTGTACTGCAGCAATCAATCATCACAAGGAAGGGATGCAACCTTCTTCTCTCTTTGTCGACAACGGTTTTCTCAATTATGTCCTGGATCGGGAGGGCGTTGGGAAGGATGGTTCGGAAGAAATGAATCAAGGTTGCCTGGGAGGTTGAAGAAAGCGAAGATGTTGTGAAATCGACTAGTCAACCTGCAAAGGCGAAAAAAATAATTCTTTCTACGCGTGAAGCGGGACTGCAGTAGCGCGACTGACTAAGTCTGAGGAATTGGTGAATGCTATCGTGAGATCGACGCACTTCGCCTCTGTGACAGTCTGGCAAAGGCTCACAATACTAGAAAAGAGTACGGATTCCAGGGTGGTATCAAGATGCAAAGGTGGGTAGCATGTTGAATCGATATCCGGGCAGGGGTTACTTTCCAGTTTCATTATCAACACTTGCGGGTTTGATCCCAGAATTGAAAGGCGAAAGGCATCCTAAAAAGAAGTGGAAGAAGAGTGAGGAGACCTCAATTTGAGTTCCAAAAATCGTGCTGCCAGGCATGACCTCAAGCAGACTGACGAGCCTTTAAAGCTGTGGGTGCCTAGCAGGCTTTCTACCGCCTCGTTACATCTCCTTCATAGAAGGTGGGGATCCAAAGCGATGTCATGGTCTGAATGCGCCACTACGGACCAGAGCTTCAGTGAGGCTGTAGAGGGTCTATCTTGCGCGAAATGAATTTGTGGAAGTATCATATTTGCAGCGTCTAATACCTAGAGTCAGCAATCTCAGGGGGAACATACCTCTCAATGGTGTCACGACGAAACCGAAATCAAATTACGCGTTTTGGTTTTGAGGAGCATCAAGTCCTGCTTGCGAAAGGCGGCGGGCATGTGCTATCCTCGAGTTGGTTTGGGCGTTTTCGCTTAATTGGCGCTAGTCCTAAAGCTGTGGTCTAGGAAAAGGGAGTGCACAGGCAGTAGGTAGCGTCGACCTCATGATAAAGTTCACCACAAACATATTTCACGCAACATATCTTTCAGGTGCTTGCATCATTGAAGAAAAATCTCAATATTCCAGACATGAACCGAACTTTGGACACAATACTTCGACGATTCTCTTTCTGCTGAATTTCTGGCTGTCTGGCAACATCTCAAGTGAAAGCAGATACACATTTCAGACACAGCTTTTGGGGTTCGGGACTTCATCCTGCAAACACGAACTTGTTGGTCGTGTTCGACATATCCTTCGCAATTACATCATCAAACGCGCTCAAGATATGGAAGTTGCCCGATCATAAGAACCCCGCAGCATCCTAGCAAGTGTTGTTCGTGAAGCCGTACGCGGTGGGGTTGTCGAAAACGCCGGAGAAGAAGGTATGAACATCATACAGCATAACCGAGCTCTGTTTAATTATCAGCTTCTCTCCCTTCTTCTTCAACTTGGAAGACTTATATCTGAATGCGCACTCTGGAAGTTGGAGATGTGAGTAGCGAGGTTGTCGTTGTAAATCTGAATATCACTCTTATACCTCGCCATCGAATCTGCATCATACCCGATAATAAACGGGCTCCTATCCAGTGGCGGATCATCCACAATGAAGAAGTTCCTCGCTCCAGTATCCCACATCTCCTCAAGCAACGCAGAATACATATCCAACCTCGTCAACAAGATTTTTGAACTATTCTGCAACCAAGCATCGGAGACATCGTTGATTCCAATCCATGATGTGAAAAGTATGTTGGAATCGAGCCAGAACTTTTTGGTGGAGTATTTGGGCTCGTAGAGGTTAGGGCCGTTGAGATGTTGTATTTTGTGGTGAGATATTCGATCCGGACGCTCCTTGGGCGGAGGTCTCATGGTTTCCTGGATCGGTGTTGCCCAGTGGTATTGAGGGGGAGGGCTGGGCTCCATTAATGTCAAAGCCTGTGAACGTGTAAGAGTCACCACTGAGATAGCGTTAGGAGAAGGTTCTTGGATGAGATGAAAAGTCTTGGATTATGTTGGATGACGCTGGGGTTGCCTTCAGGGAAAAAATGTACATCAGTCCTGCGTTCCGAGGAAGAACACGAGCTGTGGCTGTGGAAGCCAGTAATGCAGCAGCGAGCTTAAAGGTCAGCATCATTGGTCGTGTTGACGGTTTGGTTTGGCTTGCTGGGCAATGTTCTTTGGAGGGGTACCGTTTATACTCTCTCTAGCTCCGCCTCCCCGAATGCCATCCCGCAGTTTCCGGTGGAAAGGAGCATTTGCCATCGTGAAGAAGTTACTGTAGCTAGAGTTGGTGAAGGTTTTCATCTTCTTTGGTAACGGACATGACAAAGTTGAAGATGTCACGTAAGGTGAACGTCATGATCTGCAAATGAGCCGCTTGCGTATTGTGGCTGTGAGGATTCTCAATCGAACCTTATTCTCACTGTAGTCGTCCCAGAGAGAGTCTTGATTAGATAAATGTCAAATGATTGGTCCAAGGATTCTTGGGATGACAGGTCCGAGCTGCTTGTGGCATGGTGCTGACCGCTCGCCTCCCCTCGCCTCTCACGTGCGCAAGTACCGTCTCTCTGGTTCGGAGAAAAATAAGTACCTCTGACTTGCAGTGATGCTTGCCAACTTGCAGTGTATTGATAGAAGTCACGATGGATGTTATCGACTTCGTAAAAATGCTTCAGCTAGGAGATTTCCAGGCCTTGGGATACGAGCTGTGCATTTGTGTGCAACGGTGTGCCAAAGATATGGGATATAAATCGGAGGATGTTCCCCTTCTCCGGCTCGGACCAACTAGTCGACATCAAAGACGAAAGCCTCCAAGATGATTGCCAAATTCACATCATCCCATTTGCTCCTTACCTTGACGTGGATCGGGAGTGCTCGTAGGTTTCTTTTCTCATGAAGGAAGCCCCAGAACTGACACACACCAGTATCCCACCCAGCCAATGCGGTCTACAAACGATCAATAGCCAACGGAGCCACTCTCCGCATTCTCCCCCTCGGTGACTCAATCACCTACCGCTTCCTTGGAGGCGAAGGCAACTCCTGCCGCCGAAACCTCCAATGCATGCTCTCTAGCAATGGAAAGCCCGTTCAATACATCGGCTCCAAACTGAATGGCAACTGGGCCAACAATTAAAGCGATGGCTTCGTCGGGCAAACCATCGACGAAATCGGCTATAGCGGGGATCCAGAAATCGCCGGTTCGCCAAAAGCCAACGTCGATCTCCTTCATGCTGGAAACAACGACTGTATTGACAATTTCACCCCCTCGGAAGCGCCGACTAGATTGGGAAATCTGGTTGATAAGATTCTGCATAATAGCCTGACGACGTTTGTGCTTGTTGCACAGGCTATTGCAAATGCGAATGAGACGGTGAATGCTTGTATTCAGACCTTCAATGAGGCGCTGGCGGATATCGTTGATAAGAGGAGTGTTTTGGGACAGCCGGTGAGGTTGGAGAGTATGAGTGCGGTGCCGACCACGGACTTGATCGATGGTACCCACCCAAATGAAGCGGGATATAAACTGATGGCCAATGCTTGGTATCCTGCGTTGGTATAGGCTGGAGCAGATGGTTTGATTCAGCCTGCTGAGGGGGCCATCACTGATGGTGGGCCAGGATCGTTGCCTGATGGTGGTGGAGCTTGCTCGACGCTGGTTGCATAAAGCTATATGAAATGTGCTTGGATGGACTACATGGGTTTTTTCTTTTTTCTTTTTTTTGGAGCGGATGTTTAGACTTCACTTCTCGACCTCGAGACGAGGATCTCAGTTCTCGGACCGAGGCAGTCGGCAAGAGAAGATCGGTAGCAATAATAAGTAATGAATAATTTCAATGAGCGAAACTGGGGTCTCAAAAGTATGAAGAATGCTTTGCTCACCACATTTGGATAAAATGATCGACAAGCACTTGCTTGGCAACGATCCCCCAGAAAGCCCAAAAAATAACTTGAGGTTCTTTCTCCACGATCTATATGTAGCCACTCGCCGATCGCCTATCAGACTACCACCGACATATGATGATAGCTGCTTCCTTCGCTCAAGACCAGTCTGCTGCCGCATTTGAGGTACAACAAGGCGAAGGAATGGGGACTTTCAGAATACCATTTTGCCTCCTGAAGGGTTCCACAGGATCTGCCCATGAACTTGAACCCTCCTGTCTAGACATATTATACAGAACTGCCGTATTAGGTCCATCGTAGGATACAGTCGTATCGTATTCATACATCATCTTGACACAATGTCACGTCCCAACACGCCAGAGAAATTTATGCCATAGCAGCCAGCGCCAAAACCGCGCCTCCCACCATCCACGCAGGACTGCCCGTAATGGCAGGTCCACCGCCCGCGCTCGTGCTTGTACTCGTTCCGCTGGCTTTCGAAGATGTACCCGAGGTCTGAGCCGCCGCTCCACTCGAATTCGAAGATCCTGAGGTCTTCGCACTGCTTCCCGATGTGCTTGTTCCTGTATCCTTGCCAGTGCTGCTTATCGTAGAAGCTGGCACACTGCTTGATCCTGTGTTCGAAGCCACCGCCGCTCCAGCCGTGATCACAACGGGCATAGAAGAATAATCGGTACCGGTGAGGGTTGTGGTTGCGATACCTGGGTCGTTGGCCTCCGTGCCACCAGCGGAGACAACACAGACAGCGGAGGAAGCTGCGAGTGAGCAATCAAAGTAGCCCGCGCTATTTTGAAGAATTATCAGCCAGTGAACAATGCAGAGAAGGTGGGAGCGAATTAAGGGGACTCACAACGCGGTCGTGCCACTACCGTCTACCTCAGGAGCGAAAGTATAAGCAGCCGTCGCGGGGCCTTCAGTGAGTGTGACGACGCCTGGAAATCCACAATCACTGCTATTTGTACCAGGCGCACATTGGAAGGCGTATGTTGTAGCTTTCGAGTCCTGTAGGAATGTCAGCAGTGTTCCAGAAAAACGAGTAACATTCACGCACCGAACCGACAATCGAGGCAACAAGAGGTTGTTTATCTGCGCCCGGAATGAATAGAGAGATCGTGGATGTTTGTGCGAACGAAAGGCCAGCCATGGCGAGGCAGAGGATGGTGATGGTTGTTGAAGGCATTGCGGACGCGTTTTCGAAGTTTGTTTTCCCTTTTCTGTAGAGTGAGTGTGCTTGAACGAACGAGTGGATGTGGGAAAACAAGAGGAACAAAGAGATGACAGGAAGTAAACGATTGTGAGTTGTCGCAAAAGAATTCTACGATAGGGGATACGAGGAAACTTTTCGCCGCATTGATTACAATTTTGATGATTAGTAGCATGTCTAGCGCGATTGCGGCACAGCAGCTATTTCTGGCATTCAAGTTTCGAGAACTCTGGATGAAACAGGAATCATCATCACGATGGCAAGTGTTGACTGCTTTCGAAGAGAAACGACTGAAGGATGTATCGGGTTGATGAGAGGAAAGGAAAAGGTCTGGATAAGGTTTAAGGTGGTGGCTTGGTGCAGGAGCTGGCACATGACCAGACCCACCAAGAATACCTTTCGCGTGTCTTTCGCGTCTTGCCTTCTCTTTTCTCTCAATCTTCATACTTGCGTTATATATTCACGGCTTCACAGCTTTCAGCAGCCCTTGGGACTCTATCATCGACACACCAGGTGAGAGTACCCAGAACCTCAGCCTTCGAGGACGGCTCAGCCCAGACAACAGTGCAACTGTAACTTCACCGCTTGCAATCAAGATATCCTGGAAGTGTGTGGGAACGAGAGGATGCAAAATCAAGAAGAGGCCGATGGCAAACACGGTGAACAAATGAAAGGAGTCAAAGGACCGAAGTCAAGGAGCCTGGACTAATGAGATGAATAGTCTACCTGGCTGAGCGGTACATCTAATCCTGCTTGGAATTACGAACACGAGCATCACGAGTCCTCACATCCTACGTACCACAACACCGATGGCTGCGTCCAATCACCCATTCATTGGCGTTCCTTTCACTTCATATCTTCCCCGACGATAAAGTTTTCGAGTGGACTAAGACTAACCTTACCGATACGGTTTGTGCGCCAAGTCGGTATTTCATATTGCGAGAAATCCATGATTGCTTGGGGTTGATATGATGTATAGGAAGATGAAAGGAAATTAGACTTTAGCAGTCCAAACATGGCTGTCGTCTTGTACATCCACATGTAATAAGCTCAAAATCGTGTGTGGGAGGGGATATCTGATCATGGATTAGTGCACCAGTGGAAGACCTGGAGAATCCGCACGATTCAGCTCAGTCGAATCTTTTAGGATATGGGTACATCGGAGTGACAAAGGGGTACTCCTTGCGAGTGGGCGAGGCCATAGCACAGCGAGTGCCTACAAGTCCTGCGCCTCTTTCCAACCCGGAATCGGACCCGGAATCGGGGAGCCGATGTGTGTCTCGGAGAATTTATACTCAGCTTCAGACCGAAGCCCGAGGATACCGCGTAAACGTGCTCATACCGAAGTCTGCTGATACCGAAGTCGAGATGGCAGGAAGCTATGGCATATCCAAAGAAATTTGTTTGGACTTGCGGCAGTTGTGAGGAGGTTGATTGTCGATGTTGTCCGTAATTGAAGCTTCGACGACGTTATTGCCGCAGGGTTGGTAGAAAAAGTCGGCATACTTGAGCAAGCGGAGGGTGTCTCTCCGGCTTCTCTACGACAGCAAACACACTAAACCGTTCATGCAGGTCCCTTTTCCTCCCCATATTCTCACGGCTGCAGCCCATTGAGTCTGGACGCCATCCTACCCAGGCTCCGTGTCCAATCAAATTTCGTGAACTGGCGACGAAGCTCCTGCTAAGAAGCCGTGATGACCGCTAGCCCACGGTCCTTGATGTGCAGATAGGGGAGGGGGTTTTTTTTCTTTCTTTTTTTTCGGACATATTCCCCCACCTGTTCATCAAGAGATCTGTTAGCGGCATCTCCTGCGTAAGGATTCTCCCGTCCCGCACACTGTAAGGGGTGAACATGCTGCTGCATGCATTAGGAGTGTCCGCCAGCCTGTAAGGACGTCGTGTCAAATGGTCAGATTGCGATTTCAATAGAAGTGTTCGATGGAGAAGGATTCTCGAATTTGACTTTCCGCAGCTGCAGGTTCATTGCCATTCTTCGCAGCGCAGGGACAAATATATATACATGGAACGTGAATAAAAGGCGCCTCCGTAGCTTCGATAATCAGGATGAAAATCGAGTAACGGTATATTCGAAGGGTTCGATTGGCGACGGATAGCCTTCTCGATCGAGATGAAATCATTGAGACCCAATGTCGTTGTCCGGGAAAAACTCCGAATTTTCGCCATAGTTGTGTCTAGCTTTCGGCATAAACAGCTGCGTCATGTATATGCCTCCAAAACTTTGGTGGATTTGCATCAGCCTATCCTTCATCGGGTCAACGGCATGGCTGCTCAGCCGCAAAAGGGCAAATCTTCCGTGATCCATGAAGCCATGCTGACATTTGCCATACCAGAAACCTTGTCTTTGTCCGCATCGTCAAGAGAAGAGGAAATGCTGTAGTGAACGGAGTCTGTAATTCAGTTTGATTTGTCAGAGAAAGAGATTTTCCGACACAGGCAAGAGTGCAGGAAAACATCATTGGGTTATCGGGCCATGAGATCAGGTACAGGTACTGTACTCTGAATCCCGGCAGGAGGGAGAAGGGCAGTACAGCGCTCCCCCTGGCTCATTTGTTAGTTCTTGCAAATCGCTAGGGATTTTTGGGGCAATCATTGAATCAGAATAGTACGTCTCGAAAATCTGACTGGATGCAACACATGTGGCAAACTAACAAAGGAGCCAGGGGGGTCACTGTAGTTCTCAACTCGAGAATCGATGCCACTCCTCCGCTGCGTTGGATTCAAACCTTGTTGAAGATCAGCGCGGGTGATGGACTTTGCAGCCATGTTTCAGCCTCGAAAGGGCAACATGACCGCGGCTGATGTCCAGTGGAAGTACCGCTGGATAAGCTACCTGCTAGCCACGTTGGATGCGCCACCTGCAAGTGATTCGGTAAGTTTCGTTCATCACTAAATTTCCAGTTGTCCTAGGTGGACGTTATGCCTGAAGGGATAACATTTGGCGAGATGGCAGGCTATGATTGGCTCATTCAGCGACGGGGTTTCAGACCGTCAGGTGTTTGACAGCGGACTTTACACAACGGTTGTATGAAACCTTCAGTAAAGTTCGTCCTAGAAGCCCTTGGAATTCGTCCAGCGTGCCGATTCTTTCATCCTGTATCAACTTGGCATGTCGTTATATCCTTGAAAATAATCTTTTGGGTAGGCACGTGAGATCCAACATCCCGTTCAATGCCTACTCGATCCCTGCGAACATCATTCTGCGCGATGGATCTGCTGCTAGGATTGCAGATTTGGGAACATCTTTCACCGCAATTGAGGATCAGCCCTCGACCAGCCCTCGACCAGCCCTCGACCAGCCTTGCGCAGATTTTGGTATGCAGCTGCAAGGCACAAGCTACCATTGCGTATCATGAACCGCGGTAGTTCGTCTAGAGAAATCTGATAATTTTCGACGTTGCTGTCTCTTTAGGTGTTTTCCGGCCTGAAGTATTGTCTGTGCGTGCTGATCAGGGGACCGAGCGTTGCATTCTTAGGGCGTTCTCTCGGACATCCACAACCTCTTGGTCTGCTAAGACTCTCAAGTACAACCACTTGGGAAAAGTGGCTTACGATATAGTGAGCAAGCGGCCATCTACTATTGACGCATGTTGTCGCCGTTCGCAGTAGGACATGCCAATGTCAAGAAAGAGAGTTCAGAGCCCGACGCCATGTTTATCGAGGAGGATAGGGTACTCAGACACAGCCTCGTAGGAACAAGAGGCTCTTCTCAATGCGGCTTCCAGGTCCGGTTCAGCAGACAGAGACCTGGAATGGGAAGGAATCTCGTCCATGTATGCCTCTAGTTTGTCCCGAGAGTAGAACACAAAAGGCACCTGCACCGGAAAGAACCCTGCTGTCAACTCGGAATTGCTCCCAGGCTGTGTGTGTTCGATTAGAAGCTAAATTCGTATCCCACTCACATACCAATGTTCCAAGCAAGTCGAACTAAAATCTGTACCAGGTATCAGACTCTTCCTCCTTGCTTTTCACGTGGATGCCTATCCCGTCAATGCGGTTTGAAATACTTCCTGTGCCGGATCGACCGCTAGCGATGCATTACCGGCTACCTGTTACAGCACACTACGCTCCTGTTAGACTCTTTTCCGGTGGACTATCACGTTCGTCGAGTTTCACAGCGACGATTCGAATGACGGGTAGCATCTAGTTCATGCCACAGACGTTCAGTTGGTCCGCCTGCAGCCGGCCCTACGTTTAGTCCAGGACCAGCCACTGTCTTTCATTTCTATATGTTTCAGGATGAGCATCGAGTCGGGCGGTACCAGCACCGACCACCCGGCCAGGAAATATCATTATCCTGAGAGCCTCACCTTCCACCTCGAAGTGGAAGATAGTGAAAGGCTCAGTTGATCTCTGAGAGCTCTTCGAGCACTTCGCTCAATATTATCCATCATGCCAGGGTCTCCGATACCACCAGAGCTGGTACCTTACCTACTCCATGAGAAGGTGGACAGCAGTTCTGTCCAGAACTCAATAATCACCATCAACAGTGTCTTTCTGACTCTGATTTTAGTCACTGCGGGACTGAGATTCTGGGTACGATTTCGAATGCTTCGATCTGCTGGTTTGGATGACAGTTAGTAATCCCTTGTTCATTTCAGTCATATGCTTGGAAATGCTGATACCCCAAAAGTTCTGATGATAATCGCTCTCGTCTTCGCAATTTTTCTATCGATAGCATGTCTAGTCGGAGAGTTCTTCGGTTTGGGAAAACATATCTGGAATCTATCTTCGAATTTGGCCGACATTCCAAGCGACACTGGAAAGATCACGAAATCATTATATGGCGCCTATCTTGCATACTCTATCGCCATTACCTTCACTAAGTTCTCAATCATGGCAACTTATACCCGAATCTTCTCTGCTGGTTGGCTGCGGAACGTTGTCTATGGCACTGCGATTGTGGTGTTGTGTTTTTGGATCGCGTCCATCTTTGCGATCATCTTCACGTGTGTTCCTGTCCAGGCTGCTTGGGATTATAATATCAAAGGCCGATGTTTCCTGATTGTCAACTTCTTTTATGCGTCTTCCGCCTTCAATATTCTCACGGACTTGTTGCTTGTCGTTTTACCTGTCCCAACATTGTGGGCACTTGACAGTAAGTCGGCCATTCTCACATAACCCCAGATTTATCAGCACATCATCTTCACTCACTTGCCATTTTACTTTATCCAACAACCCAATATTGGCCTTAAGCGCCGGCTAACTTTTCAGTGCCAAAACCTCAACGAACAGTCTTGATATGTCTCTTTGTGCTAGGGTCGTTGTAAGTCAAAAGCTGAAATGTTCTCTCATTAGCCGCCGGTCTCCTAACTCCTTCCCCAGTGCATGCGTTGCCAGCATCCTCCGACTGACTCATTTGAACCACCTCAGCAGTGGTTTCGACGTGACTTGTAAGTACCAGCGCCTGACCCCTCTCTATCAAATAAGTTCTGACATTGACTCCCCCCAGACCAAACAGTCAGTTCCCTGAATTGGTCTGTAGTAGAGGTCGACACCGGAATCGTCTGCGCTGCCCTCTCCTCCCTCCGCCCCCTCGCAAAACGCTTCATCCCTAAACTCTTCCCCCTCTCCTCCCGCTCCTCCAGCCCTACCGAGAAACCAATCACCTCAACGACAACACAGACCAGCAACAGCTTCATATCACGCTTCTTGCCACCCCCTGCGAAAATCCTGTCTTTTAACGCGATGATGTCGCCAGCTCCAAGTGGTTTGACTAAGCCGACAAGGTCAGGCTCGATCGCGAGTTCGAAAAGCGAGATATACGTACAGAAGACTTTCGAGGTGCAGACTATGAAGGATCTTCCTGCTTTGCCTGACTTTCCTCTGGCTATGAGGCGTACCAAGTCACGAGCTGAAGCGAAATATGTGGACGAGGTTGTGCAGGTACAGCCTCCTTCGGGAATGTCGTTGAAAGGGAAGGAGAAAGAGATTGAGACTGAGCCGGTTGAGATACAAATACCGCAACGCATGTCCTCGATTGGGAAGGGAAAGTGGAAAGCGAAGGAGATGGTCCAGACGGAGGTTGAGGTAGAGAGTTCGATACAATGGACAGAGCGGAACTGGCCAGATACGCCGACACTGAAGTGGCCCAAGAGAGCGTTGACCAAAGGAAACCAAGAGAGGGATGAGAGTTGGAGTCGCCCAAGCGTGGTCGGGATGTTCACCGTCGATCTTTTAGATTTCACGAGTAGCGAAGATGAGGGCTTGACGAAGGATGAGGGGCGAGAGAGTTCGGAAAGTGAGCGTACGATTCGAGGGGAGGTAGTTGGGGACATTAGTTGCTGACGGTAGGCATTCACTTTTTCACACTTTCTTTTACTGTCCTTAAAAGGGTTTCTTGGGTTGGAAGACGGACTGGAGTGGGGTATGGGACATGGCATATGGATATCGATGAGATTATGGGACTATGATAATGATTGAGATCTATGAGGGCCACGGAATATGAGATTAATGATGGAGATGGATACCAACGAAGTTATGTATATAGACGACGATAATGACCGATGAATCGCATCCCTTTACACTTTCAAAACTCACTCTTTACCAGCCATCTCGTGAAGCCCCAGAAGTTCAGAGCCATCAGCAGATCGCCTTGCGTGGCCTTGCGATGTAGCTAAAGGTTCGAAGGAGGAATAGATTTGCTAGCTGCTCGTTGATACCTGCAAAAAACTCAAATTTCTACGACATGCAACAAAAACAAGACCTCATACTCCCCCAAACCAGTCTCGGGAAAGCCCCTTCCAAATTTTCAACTTCTAGAGATTCGAGAAGGACCGCCGCAACCATACTCCGCATGATTATGACCATCATCGTCGAACAGTATGTCAATTGAGGACTCGTAATCTGTGACGATGGTCTCAATACGATGGGGAAATTGTAGCATATTAACATGAAGCCGCATCATCAGTTATACATCATCTCACTAGGCGGTTTGGCCTAAAGCCGATGTTCCAACGAGAGCACTATATCAAGTAGACATTTCCACTTAGCTAGACAAACAAATTTGATATTAATACCATACATTTTACCCTGACCATTGCCGCAACTGATAATTATCAGCACCATCACTCATTCTGGGTTTCCACTCATTAATCACTTGATCTGAGACCCACTGCGCTACCCCTCCTACGGTATTTCCACTCAAATCTCCCTCGAAAACGTATAGACAATTTTACTTATTGCTGAGACGCCTCGACCGCTATCACCAACTTTATTAGCGTAACCCTACTATACTTCGTTATAAGAAAACACCCTCCTCACTATAGCCAATATCCAGAGAAACGTGATCATCTTAGTCGATGAGACAAACTAGGACGATTTCCTGGAATCCACTAAGGCCACTATTATAAAGGAAGACATCTAGAAATACATAAACCCTAAAGTATCTACAAAGGAAGTTCCGATCTTAGATTATAACGAGCCAACTAAGCCAAAACCCTCGGAATTTTATGTCTTAATCCTAGTCCCAACAATTAGTAATATAGTAACAATTACACGACTTATCAAATACTTAGATTTTAACGAAAACGAGAGAAAAGCCTTGCGTTAAAAAATAGGTGATTATAAGTACCGGAAGAAACTCTAAGATAACTAACGGTTGGCTCTTAGCGGCATGCGAAAGCACATTTATAATACTATAAACAAAAACAACTAAATATACTGCGAAAACTATAAAGACCTACATGAGATAATACTCAACTTATAATAAGAATTTGCTCTTACGAAATAAACACGGGAATAACAAATTACTACCTCATGGAATCAATTGGTTATAACTACTAAAAACTCAATAAATATGGATATAACCCTTAGGCAATAGCATATTATCCACGACAAAAAGAAGAAAATCAAGCACTTTAATATAACCGGTAATCGACTTCACTATAAATTCTTAAATTTAATTCGAGATATTACACTCGACTTTACTAGTTTTAAGCTTTCCAAATTATTAAATAAAAACGGATTACTTTCTACTAATTTCAAAACGCTCCTTCGCAAATATCATAATTAGAGACACTATAACGTAAAACTAGCACGCAGAAAACACAATGCGTTTACCGCAATTTAAGACTAAGATAATTCTCCTTAACTAGTAACGCTTAACGATCGAGACGCCTTAAGGAGACTTATAAGTCCTTGTATTTGCGGAAACCTCTACCGGTACGAAAACTGCCTATATATTGTCGACGCGAAGTAACCTCGGAAGTAGAAGCCAAATTCGGAGAAGTAAAGGCTAATCGAGGAAATATGCGAGAACAATCGGAGGATTACTAAGAAAATTAAATTTCTTCGCAAACGGAATAACAAAACGGCAAACAGTAATAGTAACGCTAATAATAGCTCTAGAACAAATGGGAGCAAACTACTACTTTTAATCGACGCAAATCCGAGGAGAGGTTATACTATTTATAATACTAGCACCTCGAGTATAAACATTAACGATTTTCTCGGGACGGAGAAACTTATTGCCAAGCTAATAAATACACGGTTTTCTGCCAGATTCGACGCTAATAAGCTAAGCGAGCCAATCACCACGTCGCTTTCTGCCACTCCTAACAAACTCGAAAACATTACAATTCCAATTAATGCGGCACTCCAATACTCTCTCTATGCGGCATTCCTAATTACACAACGCGACTATAAACTTAAAAACAATTTTATCTTAGACTTTAAATCGACGATTTATATTTGCAATAACTATAAACGATTTAACGTCTTCCGGCCCGCCGGGATTAATAAAGTAGTTTATACCGGCAATAAAAAAATAACTATTTTAAAATACGATATTATTATTATTATCACAAAATACTTTAGTTTCCCTCGTAGCAAGCTTATTACGTTCAAGAATATGGCGTATTATCCTAGTTTCTAGATTAATATTATCTCCCTATAGTATTTAATGCGCCAAAAAACCCATTAGGATATTAAGCATTTAGTTCTTAAAGAGAATAAATGTATAATCTATTATACTCCTTTTCGTTATAAGTAATATATACTCGAGTATAACCCTCTAAATCACGAACAAATTGTTAACGCTACTCAGAATTCTCACAAACCCCTAAATCAGGCTATAGGCATTACTAAGGATTAATATAAACATCTCGGATACCTTTATTACGAAGTAATTAATCACCTCGAAACGAGTACCCACGGAGCCAAAGTTATTACGAAATACGATCGAAGTTATATTTACGAGACTTGCAAACTTAGAAACGCTAAAGAAATTATCTCTAAATGCCTTTATACTTATAGTAACTAATTATTTTATATTCTTTGCGTAAATTAAATTTATATAATAAAAAGATTTAATGATAAAAGTAAAATAATATACACGTATTATAATTTTTACTATATGCACTTTATTTTTGCGCTATTAGACCTCAAATAATCTACTATCGTTATTACTTTCAAACGACTAATTAAATATATTAAAAGAAAATAAAGATTTACGGTTATAATTATAAAAATAAACAAATAAACTGGATTTAAAGAGTAATAGATTATACTAATTTAAAATGAAAAAAGGATTAAAATACAAGAAATAACACTTAATACTTATAACCAAAACGGTTTTGCGGAATGTATTAAAGGAGTAATTATTAGCTGGTTAAAAGTTATAAAGATTAGCGCCAAATTACCTACTCATTTACACTCGTATATTACGATATTAATTAATTACCTTTTAAACAGATTACTTACGCGATAATTAGACTAAAAAACACTACTCGATTTCCTTTAATAATACTTAAAAATTAAAAACCTAAAGCTAATTATTACTTATTTACGTGCCTACGGTTATAAAGCGTTTCCACTAAAGAAAAACATCCCAAAACTCGACAAATTAAAAGCACGTAATTAAATTAGCTAATTAATTAGCTACAAAAGAACGAATATTTTCCTTATATAAATTCTATTCCTACGACGAGTAATTGCTACGCGCGACGTTACGTTCGATAAGTCTTTTTTCTACGACCCAAAAAACGAGATTACTCTCACGGAAATCGAGACTCTACAATTAATCGAGATTATAAAGCTAATAAACATTCCCGAGGTCAATTACGACGACTTTATCCTAAAGCTTCTTAAAGTAGGAGCAAAATACGAACGCTCGATTAATACTCCCGGTAATACTATCGTTATTAAAGACACCTCTAAAATACAATAACCTCAACAGCTCAAAACCCCAGAGCCTACGCCAAAGTTTACACCAAAGCCTACGCAATTTCCGGTTGCAACCAATGTTCCCGACGTCTCAACATCACAACCATTACTTGTCTCTGGGCTAGACTAACTATCACAAGATAATTTTACCGAATGTACACATACTCCAAATGATCTTACTATCGACCCTAATAACGGTCTATCGAACGACTTAATCTCTACGGAAACATCGGAATCTCGTGATACAACTCAGTTTATAGTATCATTTGCCGCACTTACTTACCCGAAGAAATTAATCCATTTAATCTCAATAAATTTTCTATAAGAGTATATACAAACAAGGAAACGCGTCCGCAAGTAAATAAAACGTTTCCACTTTATCTAACGACTTTAATACGCGTCAACTTTCCATATTATTATTGTACTAATAATTAATTAGATACATCGGCGTTTATATAAAACCAAACTCCCTTTAGCGCCAAAGAACGTCTATAATCTCAAACGATACTTTTGTTACGACTCACATGATCTAGTGGACCATAGGCTCAGTAAGCTCGCTTACAGTAGACCCTAGGATCATGGGAAACACGGGACTTGGAGTCACGTGATGGAGCCGCTAGAGTCTCAAGGGACTCCAAGGGACTCCAGAGATCCACTGGGATCCAAGAGTAGGAAGATTCTATATAAGTAGATGGGATTCCCTTAGATAGGAGCTTCGTGCTCAACTCAAATACAATATTTTAACACCATACTTAGTAACTAGGCTTGAACGTTACTCTTCCTTGGAATTACCTAGTCCTTATCACATACAACCAACCTTACAATTAACTAGTCGAACCAACCGTTACACTTTGAGCACCATTTCTTGTGATATTAGCTAAGTATTCTACTATATTTACCGTTTCGTTATTATCTAGGAACACTCCGAAGCCCACCCCACTAGAATTTGTCGTGGAAGTATCGAAGAAAATCAAAAGTCGCGAACTCGATACTTTCGATAGCACTAAAAGCAAACTTCGGGTATATTTAATGCAATGTGCACTCTACATTAAATTCAACGAGAATATGTTCCGAACGGAGGACGAATAAGTCCTCTAATGCACAGGATATTTAACTGGGGCAGCCTTCGATTGGATTGAGACGAGTCAATAGGACTACTTCGACTACGAAAGGCAAACAACGAAATAGGACCCTTTGACTAAGGAGATCTTCGGCACGTTTAAAGGATTCAAAGAGAAAATCACTAAAGTGTTTAAGAATGTAAATAAAGAGAAAGTCGCAGAACGCAAATTGTCCAACTTGCGCCAAATCGGAGCAGTATCAGCTTACGCAGCGGAATTTCAATAGTATATGAGTAAAATCACGGGCTAAGGGGAGAACGCTTTTATAGTTCAATTCTACAAAGGGCTGAAAAACGCGGTGAAAGACGAATTGATGCGCCGCGATAAGCACGACTCGATATAAGCTATAATAGACGACGCTATCCACTTCGACAATAAACTGTACGAACGAGCGCTTAAGAAGAGAGGGTACTACTCCAGCAAGTTCAAAGGAGGAAGTAGTAAGAATAAAAAGAGCTTAGGCTCTTATAATTACTACAACTCACTAATAGAGGTCGATACTATTTTCAAAGGAAAGAAAAAACAACTTTCTAAGGACGAAATGAATCGACGTCGCGAAAAGAAGCTGTACTTCGAATGTGGCTTTCCGAGACACATGGCTAGCTTACACGGAAAACTTAAACCGTGGAACGGACGCTCGAAGAAATAAATCAATGCGATTAGACGCGGAGAGTACAACGAACTACACTAAGTGTATGCGATTACGAGGAGAGTATTGTACAACGGAGAAAAGATAGACGAGTAATAGAACGATTCACAGGCCACTTAGCCAAAATTGGAAGACGATCTAGGAACGTTTCGACCAATCCCCGAAGAAGACTTCCGAAGGTTCTAAGAGGAGCAAGTAGCAAACTTCGCTAGACGAGCGGCAAGGGAAAGGCTCCCAAGGGACAACTAATAGCAAAGAATCGATAGAATAAACGATGACGTGAACGACTTAGTAAGGCAATTCGACAGAATTAGGACTTTAGTCAACCGCCACTAATTATTTGTGGAAAGTTCCGAGTTAGAGGACGAAGAACTACCCAGGTACGACGACTGGGGACTACCAGGGTCTCCTGTAGCACTAAACCTTTGGCCAGAACACTACCTACGAGTAGGGCAAAAATGGCATGTTTGTCAACGGGAAGATAGCCTCGTAGCCTGCACTCGCGAATGGCAGAACTTGGACGGGGGAGCTCGGTACGTTGAGCCTCAACCGGACACGGGAGGACCAGAGTACGGTTAGATATACGAAGTCGTGTACTAGGATCACCGACGGATTGGATGGAGATAACGTAACGGCATTGGCTGTTATATACAATAGCTACTTATACCGGACGACGCTCTCTTTATACCTAATTATAAACCTATAGTAGGGCGATACTACGAGGTATTCGCGGAAAGCGCGAGCCGAAGGATGTGGCAAGACACAAAAAATGACTCTACATATTATAAGGAAACCTTCGAATAAGCAATACAGTCACTACTTAGTGTAGGACGTGTGTTTCGACTCATCTACGCTAACGGATCAGGCCGCCGGTGGGAAGACGTACTCAGTAGGCAGTGGCACAAGGAAGTGTGTGCTATTGGCGGAGGCGCCGAACAATTATTTTGTATAGTACAAATAAGTATGCACAAGATCAAAGTAATGATCGACTCGAGAGCAACGGGCAATTACGTGTTAAGGCAATTAGTATTGGACAACGAATGGGCCACAATAGTCAAGTCACGATTATACTCTATTATCACGGTCGACGGAAGCCCTTTGAGTTCCGGATAAGTCGACGTAGAAACAGTACCGCAAATTATAGTCATACGACGAGGACATATTGAGAAGATAAGCTTCGACGTAGCTAATATCGGTCACCCACTTATACTCGGAATACCATGGATTAGACAGTACAATCCAACGATCGACTGAGTTAAAGAAACGCTTACATTTAATAAATACTAAACTTGCAAAATCTCGTTCATCGAAATAAAAACGAATAGCTAAAAAGAAGTTTGCGCCACTTCCTTAAAAGAGTTAAAATACTATACTTAGGATCCACTATTAAAGCAAATACCAATAGAATACCACGAGTTTTTGAACTTCTTTAAAGACGAAAAAAAGATCGAGGCACTCTTTAAGCACGGGCAGTAGGACCACGAAATACCCCTATAAAACGGAAAGGAACTACCGTATTCACTTATTTACTAAATGTCGGTAGACGACTTAAGGACGTTTAAAGAATATATCGACGAGAACTTGGCAAAAGGATTCATACGACTATCGGCTTCGCCAGCGGGCAGCCCGGTACTATTCGTACTAAAGAAAGATGGGTCGAAACGATTATGTATCGATTACCGAAAAATCAACGAGATTACTATTAAAAATCGATACCCATTACCGCTAGCAGACGAGCTACGCGATAAACTTCAAGGAGCCAAGGTCTTCAGTAAACTGGACTTGCGTGGAGCTTACAATTTAGTCCGAATAAAGGAAGGAGAAGAATAGAAGACAGCGTTTAGGACAAAGCACGGACATTACGAATACCTAGTCATGCTATTCGGCCTAATTAACGCGCCAATTACATGCATACGCATGATAAACACCGTCTTACGACTATTCCTAGACATCACGGTTATCTACTACTTGGACGACATTTTAATATACTTTAAAACGCTCGTTAGACACATTGACGATATCAAAGCAGTATTGACTGCTTTAAGGGATACGAACTTAGTTTGCAAATTTAAGAAGTGCGAATTCCATATGGAAAAAACAAACTTCTTGGGCTATGTAGTCTTAATCGGAGGCTTATCGATGGATCCTGCGAAAGTATCGATAGTGCTCAATTAGTAGGCACTTAAGACAATCAAAGACGTATAGTCTTTTTTAGGATTTACGAACTTCTATCGACGTTTTGTGAAAAGGTATTCTGCAGTGGCAGCACTTTTGATAGCATTAACGAAGAAGGATTAAACGTTTAAATGGACGAACGAAACCTAAGGAGCCTTCGACCAGCTTAAACAACGCTTTACGGAAGCACCGTTCCTTCTCACGTTCGACCCAAATAAACATATCGTTATCGAAATAAACGCATCAGACTTTGCAATTAATGCAGTGCTCAATTAGCCCGGCGAGCAAAGCAAATAGCAACTAATCGCATATTACTCTCGTAAAATGTTACTAATAGAATTAAATTACGAAATTTATGATAAAGAGTTGCTTGCGATTGTAGAAGCGCTTCGGACATGGAGAGTTTATTTGGAAAGATCGAAATATTAAGTATAAGTGTATACTAATTATAAGAACTTAATATCTTTCACTACAACGAAAGAACTCAACCGGAGACAAGTACGTTGGGTCGAAACGTTAACTACGTATAACTTCAAAATTTCATATGTCAAAAGATCGGAAAACGGCAGAGTAAACGCTCTTAGCCGGAAATCAGAATATTAGGACGACGTCAAACTTCCTTTACACGCGATACTCAGAGAAGTTGAAGGCGGCTTAGTATTCAATGGAGCAATAGTTGCTACTATTTCGAGGTTAGTCGATACGACGCTTATCGATAGCTTCAAAGAAAATTACGATAAAGACTTTATCGCAAAGATAGCTTTACAATAACTTATAGGGCCTTTCACGAATAAGCATGGGACTTTACGGTTTCAAGGGAAGCTCTATGTTCCTAAGAACCTCCAATTAGAGTTCATTAAAGTACAATACGAACTCTTAGCTTATAGATACTAAAGAATTACGAAAACCGTAGAGCGGATTTCTAGGAACTTCTACATTTTAAGACTCAAAGGGAAAGCCACCGAGGTTATTAGTAAGTGCGATACGTGTATTCGGAATAAGGCCGCGAGGCATACTCCTTATAGCAATATGCGATCACCGAATACACCTCCAAGTGCTTGGAAGTCTATTACTTGGGACTTCGTAGTAAAACTACTACTTTCGAGAGAACTAATATCGAGTATCGAATACGACGCTATTTTTGTCATCACGGATAGGCTCACAAAGTACGCATATATAATTCTATACTCTGAGACATGTACGGCAAAAGATTTAGCCTATACATTCTTGCGAATTGTAGTAGTTAACCACGGGGTATTAAACGAGATTATCTCAAATAGAGATAAGCTTTTCACTTCGAAATTTTAGACTACTTTAATCGCACTATTAAGAATCAAACAAAAGCTTTCGATAGCTTTCTACCTTTAAACAAACGGACAAATAGAACGATTAAATCAAATTATGGAAATATACTTCCGTTACTACGTCAATTACTAATAAAACAATTGGGCGGAACTCTTACCACTGGCACAATTCGCGTACAATAGCGCAGCAATAGAAAGTACGAAAGTCTCGCCTTTCTACGCCAACTATAAGTACGAACCAAAGGTATATTAAATACCGCACTCGATGGAGTCGAAAGCACAAAATGCCCGGATTCAAATCGACAAACTAAAGTCTTTACGCGAGAAACTTGCAAAAGATATACAGTTTGTGGCTACTAAGTCAGCACTATACTACAATAAGCACCGTAATATAGAACTTACGCTTAAAGAAAGGGACAAAGTTTATTTAATTCGTCGGAATATTAAAACGAAACGATCAAGCGATAAACTAAACTACAAGAAAATTGGACTATATAAAATCAAGAAAATCAAAAGTCTAATCAATTATAAGCTCGCTTTACCCAGTAATATGAATATACACCCGGTATTTTATATATCCCTCTTCGAATTAGTACTATTGGGAGCACCGCGAGCTCTAAAGATTAAAATCGAACTAATCAATCTAAACGCCGAATACGATGTAGAGGACATCTTAGATTGCTAATACGTCAAGAATCGAGTCAAGTATTTGATCAAATGGCAAAGATACTTACATTCGGAAAATACATGGGAACTCGAACGGAATTTCAACTGCTTTGAGAAGTTTGAGTCGTTCTACCGTCAAAACTTAGGGTTGCCTAGAAAGCAGGGTCCACGTCTTAGTCGGCTAGACTAAGGACCGCGGACAAATTAATCGCGTCGGAAAAGATAGGCCTAGACACGACAGAGCCTTCGCGCTCGCGCCGTTCTTGCTCCTCTTTCTCCTTCGCTTTTGCAGTATTCAACTCGTCAAGAAAACGAAGGCCTCGAGCAGCCATTTTAGAACGGCGCTTACGAAGTAGACGACGTTGTTTCCGGAGACGCAATATTTTCGCTATTGCCTCCTCCTCTTACTTCTCTAGCTTGCGCTCTTGCCGATCGATGGCTTCCTAATCACTTTCCCGAGGAACGTTTCTCTCTTAAGTGTCGGACAAGCCATCATAAGAACGTTTGCGACGAACGCACTCAATACAACGAGATGATTTTTCGGAAGCCATTACGCACTTCCGGTTTTCTTTTGTACAATGCGAGTAGGGTGTCATTTCAAAACCTGCGTCCTCAATGTCGCGGGCAAGTTTGATTCTTTCTTTATGTTTATGGACGCTGTCTGGGGACATGTTGAGGAAGGAAGAAGGCCGTAGCTTTGGGACGATGTTTCTTTACCTCGCTTTAAGCGTCGAGACTACGCTAGCTAGAAGAGGGATAGTGTTACGACTCACATAATCTAGTGGACTATAGGCTTAGTAAGCTCGCTTATAGTAGACCCTAGGATCATGGGAAACACGGGACTTGGAGTCACGTGATGGAGCCGTTGGAGTCTCAAGGGACTCCAGGGGACTCTAGAGATCCACTGGGATCTAGGAGTAGGAAGATTCTATATAAGTAGATGGGATTCCCTTAGATAGGAGTTTCGTGCTCAACTTAAATACAGTATCTTAACACTATACTTAGTAATTAGGCTTGAACGTTACTCTTCCTTGGAATCACCTAGTCCTTATCACATACAACCAACCTTACAGTTAGCTGGTCGAGCCAACCGTTACAACTTTCATTTTATTGGCTTTTAGGCTGCCATATTACAAGAATACGCTAAACTCATCGAGAAAAGCACGTTCGAAATAGTCGATAAAGTAATACTAAGGCCAACTAGTCTATTACTTATATAAGTACTCACTTATAAGTTTAATATAAACGGTTACCTCCTCAAATATAAAGCACGACTAATTACTAAAGGAGATCTACAATAGCACAAGCCTAAAGAAACTTACGCGATAATGTTAATAGCTCGAGTCTTTCGAGTTTTAATGGCAATCGCTGTTTACTTCGATTTAAAGATAGAACAATTTGACGCTATTAACGCTTTCGGCCAAATACAAATTAACAAGTTAATTTACACTAATTTCCCCGATAAATACAATATCTTTAACAAGAAACTCAAGCTTAATATAGCCTTTTACGGCTTAGTGCGGTCACCGATTCTGTAGTTTAACGATATCTCCGCTAAGTACAAAACCTTTGGCCTAAAACTTGTGCCCGAATGCGCTTATCTCTTCGTCAGCAACAAGCTTATAGTCTTCTTCTATATCGACGATATTTGTATCCTATATCACTAGCGAAATCGATTAGCCTACGAAGAATTTCGATCGAAGCTAATGGCGGCATATGAGATAAGAGAGCTAAGGAAGTTGAAGTGGTTCTTAGGCATACGAATCGTAAGAGACAAAATAGCGCGCAAAATCTGGCTTTACTAAAATACGTATATCGATAAAATAATTAAACGGTTTAAGAAACTATCTACGAAGAAAGTACTTAAAGTTCCTATTGACTTTACGAGAATCTTCGTTCGAAATCAAAAGTAGGCCATTCCTACGGAAATCGAGGCCTACCAACAAATTTGCGGCTCCGAGACTTACTTAACTATAATCTCCCGACTAAATATAATATACGTCACCTTATTACTAGCAACGTTTCATACGAACCTAGTACTTGAATACCAATAAGCTGCTAATAACCTATTAGACTACCTCGAGAATACGAAATACTTAGCTCTTAAGCTCGGGGGTATACGCGCGTCTACTTTAACTCCAACGATAAGCTCGATCGTAGATCTCTAGAGAGCTATAAGCGACGCCTCTCTAACTGACGACCCCGATACTCGCAAAAGCACCGGAGGATATATCTTCCAACTATTTAGTAATACGATCGATTGGAAAAGCGGTTGGCAAAATACGGTCTTTACGTTTACAACGGAAACAAAGTTTAAAGCTCTCGCTCTAGCCTGCACGTAGCTACTATAATGGCATAAGTTCTTTAGCGCTATTAGCCTAAATCTTCCTAATGACGACGTGATCTACTGTGATAACCTATAAACCGTTCGTCTTATAATAAAGGACTCTCCGAAGCTTATCACAAAACTATAATATATCGATATCCACTAGCACTAATTGCGCGAGCAAACAAAAAACGGAGCTATTAACGTCAAATGGATCGGCACTAATAAAATGATTACAAACGGATTTATTAAAGCTTTATTACGTTAAAAGTACGAATCTTTCTTTAAATACTTTAATCTTATTGATATTAAGCATTTAATTAACTTTTAAGAGTTTGTTATTAACCCCGTTCAAGCAATCATTATAATTGCCATTACTTTACTATAATGAAGTATATTTCCGGGCAATCCAATATTGCTTATTTCGATTATAATATCTAAGTGCATTCTCGACGCGCTCGACGCGTATTTCCATTATATTCCGATTTTCATTTACTCTCGCGTTTTAATATTAAATTACTACTATTTTCGAGATTACGCGATTTCTTTGATATTCTTTTTAAATATAAACTATATTCGTAATATTATAATCTTTACTCTTTTAATCACTTTACTGCTTTCTTACTTAGGCTTTATTTCTACAGCTTTTAAACACTCTTTTAAGTTTAAAAAGACCAGCAAGTTAGCCTTCTTAGGGGGTGTATTAATTAAGGACTTATAATTTGTGACGATAGTCTTAATACGATAGGGAAATTGTAATATATTGGTATAAAGCCGCATCATTAGTTATATATCATCTCATTAGGCGGTTTAGCCTAAAGCCGATGTTCCAGCGAGAGCACTATATTAAGTAGACATTTCCACTTAATTAAACAGACAGATTTGATATCAATACCATACATTTTGCCCTGACCATTGCCGCAACTGATACAATAGATCTTACAAGGTCTTCATAATGTATCACATCCCAGATCTATATCAAAGATCGTAAAACATACAAGATTTTTGATTTTGGTGAAATAGAGCACAGCCACCTTCCCCCTTCTTCTCATCTCGCAGCGTTGAAGTCCTCCTCGACTAAAGAGACTCTTCGGCCGAAAGTCTCGGCTCGTCAACTCAACTACTTTAGGTTAAGTTGTTACACTGACGTCCACATCAGATTCTAGAACGATCAGATAGCGGTAGGAACCATTTGGAGCTCGAGCTGGATCCGGGTAAATGAAGGAGGCTCGGCAAGCTTGACCGAGAAGCTAGGGGTGCAGAAGACGCTCGTCGATCTGAGAGATTTCCCAGGCCGTGTCTGTTCATGGATCGAGGATTGGTGCCTTCGGCAACAGAAAGAGTTCGTTTACATGATACATTCTAGCTCTACCGCTCTGGGAGATGAAGTCATTGCGAGAGCACGTGATAGCATCACGTGAAGATCACAGTCTTCAAATACTCATCTTGTCAGCATCCAAAGTCGTTCTGCCTTTATTCATATGTCGAAACAGAGCGCTTTCATTTGTTTGTCTAGCGAGCAGAGCCTTAGAGACAGGATTGTAAGTATTTATCACGTGCGTGTTTATCGCCTCTTTCCGGTTAGCTCAGGGGCGAGAGCCTTAAAATCACTCACATTCTTTCATGCACTTCCAAACCCAGCAACTCACAGCCTTCTGGAAAAACACCCTGCTTCCTGCCTTCTCTCCAGATTCAATAATAATGCGAAACTCAACCTCTGGCCAGTCTCGTCGATTTTCGAAGCATCTCAATGTGATGTGTAGCGCTCATCTCTTGGCGGATAACGCCTCAAGTTCCACGATCCCACATTGAATATCTGATTGATTCAGATATCCGTCTCCAAGCTCAGCCTTACAAGTCCACAAGGCAGATCAACGTCTGATCGTTCTGGGCCCCTTTTCTTTCCCCGACACAAGGCTTGAATGTGGCTGAAATCAACGGGAGGACCCTGAAACCTAATGGCTGGAAAGCCATGTATCAATTCAGATCTGACCCAATCATAACGATAAAATCTGAGGGCTTTCTTGGGTTCTCAGCCCCCAAACAGGCAGTCTGGATACCTCCGTAAGTACGCATAAACTCTCGATACCTTTCTTTCCAGAGAGTGGTCAAGAACAACAATGTTCATCTGAAGGGCATCGCGCAGAACAAAGTCCGTCGAACTGTCCGAAACCCCGAAGATACTGTCATCTTGGTCTCGTATTGACCCAGAACTCAGACGGACGTACTCGAGTACAATGCACGAAATCCTTGGGATCAAAGTCTCGACTTGAAAAGATTTGTTTTTCAATACTGTCGCAGAAAGTCCTGCCTCGAAAAAGCACTCCCGTCAACACACAAAGATTGGACCTCAAAACACAGCCTCATATTCCTCATTGGTCCAGATCATGCAGGTACAACCCCAAAATTTCAGCTGTGGCAGCCTCCTTGTCCTAATTGGCTAGCCAAACCAGGCACGACTGCACGCCTTCGGATTTTAGGAAACCTTTCTCCCTCGACCAAAATAAATTCAGCAGTGCATGGGGTTTGTCCGTTCGCGCCGAGATTGTCGGGCGTATATACCAAGATGGCGCTGTCAGTGTTGTGTCACGCTTTCGCAGTCCTTTCCCTTTGCTATTTTCTAGGCAGAAAATATTGCTGCTATGCAGCCTATTCCATTCGTTTGATTGTATAACTGATCTTGTTCTTCTCACAACATTCTTTCATCTTTTTTTTTATTTCGTTCGTTGTTCAGCATGGTGTTTTCGAGGAAGAAGAACGAGGATGAGGGGCGGGAGGGAGAAAGGAAGGTCAAGCTCTCACGTGGGTGATTCATGTTTTTCTCGAGCTGGAACCTACTGACTATATTCGTAGGAAGAGGGAACCCCTCAGTGCGGCCTATGCTCACTCGAATCTATGGCATGCTTGGATGCTTGGCCGTGACACTCTTTTTCATCGGTCTTATGGTATTCCTCGAGAAGACCTTGCCAGATGGATCAAAATCTGAGTTCCATCCTACATGGCGCAGAGATAATTCCATCGCACCGCGTATGAAGGCCGAAGTGGGCGAGAGAGGTCTAGTATTTCGTGCGTGTCTACCTTCGTTCGATATTATCGAGGCTAAAAGTATGCTTAGCGCCTGCCACAGTGGCTTCAGCAGCACCACTTTCCACGGCCGCCTCAGCAAAGGCCGCATTCACGCTTGCTCCGGTATTCAATCCTTCTCTGATCGTCGACCTTCCCTGCGTTACTACCCAAACAGACTGCTCTACTGTCAACGTTCCAGGGAAGTTGCGCGCAAGATACAATGAGGTTCAATGTTCCACCTACACGGAGACAATCGCATGTTCGCCGAGCCCCACACCCACAACCCCGCCGTTCAGTGTGATCACCTTCAACCCGATACTCTTCAACCCGTCTCTCTTATTTGGAAGCTCTTGTTCGAGCACGGAGGTTACTTGCTCGACTGTCAATGTTCCAGGAAAGCT
Organism: Phialocephala subalpina; assembly: GCA_900073065.1. Taxonomy (NCBI): domain Eukaryota; kingdom Fungi; phylum Ascomycota; class Leotiomycetes; order Helotiales; family Mollisiaceae; genus Phialocephala; species Phialocephala subalpina. The sequence continues at coordinate 337,959 of FJOG01000006.1, read as the reverse complement.
TCGGGCAAGATACAATGAAGTACAATGTTCTACACTCACCGAGACATTCGCATGCCCTACAACGCCTACCCCCACTCCTACACCGACACCGAGCTTGATTCGAATCATTTCAAATCCTGATCTCTGCTTTACAAGTACGGTCTCTTGCACAACATACAACCAAATCGTGAAGCTTGGAAAAAGGCAGCTTGAGACAGACTGTGCCACTTCATTCTTCGCATGCCCTACACCGACTCCCACACCTACACCGAGTTTAGTTCGAATCTTCTCCAATCCTGGCCTCTGTTATACCAGTTCAGTTGCATGCACAACCTACAATCAGATCGTGAGGCTTGGGAAACGGCAGCTTGAAACCGACTGCGCGACTTCATATACTGAGATTCCATGCTCGACATCTGTATCGACAACCTCGAGCGTCTCAATCACTTCTCCGCCGATTATTACAAGCCCTCCATCGTCGAGCGCTTCAATCGGCGTTGATCCATGTGTTTCTAGCTTCGAGGAATGCAGCGACTCGGTTTGCTTCACTTATTACTCAACTGCAGCTTCCTGCGGAGTCACTACAACCTCAAGTCCGCCTATAATCACGAGTCCTCCGTCATCGAGTACGTCGGTCAGTGTTGATCCATGTGTCATAAGCTTTGAGGAATGTAGCGATTCGGTCTGCTTCACTCAATACTCGACTTTAGCTGGCTGTGGAGTCACGTCCACATCGAGCCCGCCAATAATTACTCCGACTTCAAGCGTTGATCCATGCCTTACCAGCGCCGTTTATTGTACGGACCAGTTTAGACCTACACCAACGGACTGCTTCACTGAATTTTACCGGCTGTTCGAGTGCGACATCACGTTTTCCTCAAGCTCACCAACAATCACAAGTCCCCCGAGCTCTTCATCAAGTGTCGACCCTTGCGTAACTCCCATTGTCTCTTGTCCAGACATCATCTTCAAACGACAAGGGTCTACGGATTGCGTTACCTCCTATTCGACTGCTGCGAGCTGTATTTCGTCGTCGACTCCGCCAGTGATCACCTCCAGCGTTGATCCTTGCCTGTCGAGCATCGTTGAATGTGGCTCGGAGGACTGCGTCACTGCTTTTGTTACCGCAGAGAGCTGTCTTTCTTCGACAATTCCCCCGTCAATCACACCGACCTCGAGCAGTGACCCGTGCATAACACCCATTGTTTCTTGTCCTGATATTATTTTTAAGAGACAATCACCCACGGATTGTGTGACTTCTTATTCGACTGCGGCTAGCTGTATCTCCTCGTCGAGTCCGCCTATTATTACTCCGACCAGCAACAGCTCCTCCATTACTCCAACACCATCGATACCCATATTGCTGGTTTCCAATAGCTCTATCACATCGTCTCCAACGCCAACTAGCAGCGTGAACACTTGCTTGACGAGCACTGTATCTTGCACCACATTCCCCATCATTGGCAAAAGACAACTGCAAACAGATTGTGCAACCTCATTTTCTATCTTGTTCGGCTGTGGAAGCACGACCTCTTTCCCAACAATCACACCCAGCAGCAGCCTTCCTCCTTGCATGACCAGCACGGTATCCTGTCCAGACATCATTGGCAAGAGACAATTCAATACGGATTGTGTTACCTCATTCTTCACAACTCCAGGATGTGCAAGCACTTCGAGTACTCCTATCACGACGACGTCTTCTAGTCCTCTTCCTTCCTGCATGACGAGCACGGTCTCATGTCCAGATATCATTATCAAGAGACAATCTGTCGCTCTGACGGATTGTGCGACATCTTTCTTCTCAATTCCTGGCTGTGGTGTCAACTCTACGTCCTCCACTTCGAGTCCGCCAATAACTCCCACAACCAGCCTTCCCTCTTGCATGACGAATATCGTCTCATGTACGACATTTCCTGTGATTGGGAAAAGGCAATTGGAGACTGATTGTACGACCTCGTTGGCCACAATTCCTGGCTGCGGCATTACCACGACCTCGAATTCCTCGAGCGTTTTAGTAACACCCACAATCACCTCGAACTCGTCCAGTATAATTACACCTACTCCTTCCTCCAGCATCAACACTTGCTTGAATGCCACGGTCGTATGTACCACAGTTCCGCCTTCGCCAAGGGTTGGATTCGCCATAGCAAGCATAGGTGGATTCTTCACGACCGTTGCTCGGAGCGGTGGACCTGAGCCGGTCATTACTTGTGTGACCGACTTCAACTCGATAGATGGCTGTGGGATTACGATTACATCAAATAGCTCCAGTTCGATCACGACACCCCCAACGATCACCCCGAGTTTGAGTACCAGCGTGCCTTCTTTGACACCGACAATTTCCGTCTCCTCGAATTCCTCTTCGTCGATATCGAGTACATCCAGCGTTGTGAGCTCTAGCACCTCTTCGTCGCCTCCGGTTCTCGTTGTTACCCCATCGACGAGCTCTGCGTCTGTTTCAGTCTCATCGCCGAGCATATCGAGTTCTTCTAGCTCAAGTTCTTCCTTGACACCGTCTTCGTCGCCTCCTGTGGTTATTGCCACGCCCTCGACAAGCGTAATATCTTTATCGAGTGTATCGAGTCCTGGCACAACGCCTTCGAGTACTTCCAGTTCGGCTCCGTCGCTTATACCCTCTTCCTCACCGCCGATAGTTGTTGTCACTCCATCCTCTGGAACGGTCTCGATACCATCGTCGTCAGTTCCCAGTATTTCAAGCACATCTGTTTCGATACCAGTATCTCCAACATCAACACCTTCCGTGTCCACCTCGCCTCTACCAGTGACGGTAGCTTCAGGAACGCCATCGGGTCCCTCAACAGCATCCTCAAGTGGACCTGTACTTCTTGTCCTTCCCCCAAGTAGCGTTTCGCCTCCATCAATTATAACTCCTATAACACCATTACCAGTGATATCGCCAAGCTCGATTGCCCCTCTGATTACCCCAATCGTGTCTCCGTCCGTCTCTCCACCCTCGGCCACCTTGTCACCAAGTATGTCGCCATCGCCAGTTTCCACGCCTGCGTCGATATCCCTTGCATCTACGGCAAAGACACCACTACCAAGCAGCATTATTTCGGAGTCTTCTGCAACTCTGCCGACCGCCCACCTGATATCGACACCTTCCCCAACTAGCAAGCCTTCATCCACGGACTCACTAGCGAGTCTCCTGCAATCCGACCAAGCAAGTACCACCGGCACCCTGCCACCAGGAAGCCGTGTAACACTTGGCCCCTCAGGTACTGCCGGAGGTGGAGGTGGTGGAGGCGGCGGCGGAAGCAACCCTCCCTCAAACAGCTCTGACATCCCAACAAACGCAGGCCTAGACATCTACCCCATATCCCAAGTCGTAGTTGGGAACTACGTCCCCATCATCGTCGGTCGAGCATTCATCCAATTCCTCACACCATTCTACCAAACAATGCTGCTCCACGAACCCATTCGTCAACTCACAAGTCCAGGTGGAGCACCATTCTCCACTCTTGCTGGCTCACCCTCCATCGCTCTCCCAATCAACGCCGCCCTCTTGATCGCGAATTTGGGAAGTGGATTTACAGCCGGAGCAACGTTTCTGGATACTTCGTACTGCACAAGCGTTCCCTGCCCACCTAAGCTCAGTTCCAATCCTTGGGTCATGAACGTAATCATCACCACACTCATAATCCAAGCGATAGCAATCCTCTTCATGCTGTCACAATGGTGGAAGAAACCCAATTCCCTCAGCGCAGATCCGACATCTATCGCGGGCGTAGCAGTAGTAATGGGCCATCCCACCATCGAACAAGAATTCTCCAACGTCCCGGCAGACCTCACCACCGCGGAGCTCGCTCGCCGCCTGAAGGGACGAAAATACAAACTCGGGAATTTCCAAACCGGATCCGGGATTGTGAAGTTCGGAATCATGCCTGTTCCTCCTTCAGAAATTGCAGCAAAGAAAGCTGAGAAGGGACCTGGGTTCTTCTCAAAGCTAGGAGGCTTGAAAGAGAAGATTCCGTTCATAAACAATTGGAGGAATAACCGGTTTTATTTTGATGCTGTGTTTGCAATGTTGTTGCTTGCGTTGCTTGGGCTGACATGTGCGGCGCTCAGCAAGGTGGATCAGACGAAGATTGTGTTTTTGGCGACTGCTGCGGCGTCGGGGACGGGTATGAGGATCTTTTTTGCGGTGTTGGGGACGATTGTTGCGGGTTATTGGGGAAGGTTGTTCCGAGGTACGTCTTCCCTTCCTCCCTCTCCTTGAATTTTGAATGCTGACTTGGGATGACAGACATGCAAACTTTCACCCCATACATCGATCTCGGTCGTGGAGATGCAGAACCAGATCCAACGATCTTGCTAAGCAGACATATGTTCCCTGTAACAGCTTTCTTCCCTCTAATGTGGAACGGACACTTCACAGCCGCTTCCGTAGCATTCACTGGCCTAGCTGCAGAGTTCCTAATCATCGCTCTTGCTGGACTCCCCTATCGACCCGGCCAACAACGAGGTGAATTCCTCTTCTGGAGCGTCCTCAGTCTCGCCATCCTGACCTTGATGGTCATCCAACTCCTGATCGTGAACGTATGGAGAAGGAAATTACCGATGTTGACAAGACCACCGGATACCATTGCAAGTGTAATGACTTATGTAGCAGGCACGGGTATGAGTAGGGATTTTGAGAGTTTGAGTATGGTGAAGACGAAGGAGCGGGATAGAGCGATTAAGGAGTTAGGGAAGAGCTATGCTTATGGGTGGAGGAGGGAGGAGGATGGGGCGACGAGGTGGGTGGTTGATGAGGTGGGGAGGAAGGAGGGGTCGAGTTTTCGGAATAGGAGGGTTGACAGTTTTTGAGCGGGCGTAGGATGTCGTGATAATGAATGTAATTATATGATAGAATTGAATCTTAGCGACACTTTCAATTTCCTAGCCTCACTTGAACTTTCTCGGCTGTTTTTTTCAAGGACGATCGGTGACCAATATTCTAACGCTTTGGTAGATGTAGTATTTCAGCCTAGTCCGGCAAGTCTGATTGTCCTGGCAATGTTGGGAGATTGATAACGCTGCTACCATGACATGCAATTCCCGATCCCACTGTGTCAAGTGCATTACTTGCGACTGCACTTGCTGACTCGATGTACTAGCAACTCGAAATGAAATTTGATAAGAGTATTGCCTGTAGAACGTGGGACAATGATCTTCAAATATTATCAGAGGAGTTTCAAAAATCATATATGAAAATCCTAACAGCAAATAGCAGGTGCGGTTGCGCCGGTGCATGCTGCTGGCTCGCGAATTAGTGAGCTCTGGAGCGAGGATACGACGCGTCAAATCTTCACGAAAATGAAGGTGGCTATTATCAAATTAAAGTATGTAATTTTGTGACGCTTGTTTGACATTTTGGTCACGAAGTTTTCGATGAACACTGTCGGCAACGCTCAATCTCCAGGTCGACTTTGCTGAGGTAGACCAGCATCGTCACCAGCTGCTTTAGCTAGAACACGACGCGTCAAAACTCGACGAAAACGGAGGTGCATGTCATCCAATTGAAATTCATGCACCAGCAGTACATAAAGAACAACTTCATCGTCGAGTTTTGATCGAGCACATGCGGCGTTGAAAGTTCACGGTAGCTGTGCTGTGCTGCAGTGCAGTGTTGATGTACTGCAGCCAACCAAAACGACCACACGCAGCATGGAACAATGGACGTGATTGTAGATCATGGGGAAACAGCCACAATTGCATCGAACAACTTTCAGTGATGATATCTCAATCGGCAAGATCTAAATGTCGGTTCAATGGGGACATTTTGATGTGCTATCACCTTCACCCGGCTATCATGCATCACCACCACGAGGGGCCAACTCAACCAAGAGATGCACCAACAACACAATACGCATGCAAAGAAACTAGAGATTGATTTAATTTCATCAATACTGACTACTTGCTAGCCAGGTTGGCCTCTTTCCCACAGCACCACTTGCCCCTCGTACCACCTTATATTCTCGTCCTCTCCCTATGAAAAGAAGCTTTCTTCTCTTCTTTTGGCTTCTTTTTGGCTTCTTTTCATAGGGAGAGGACGAGAATATAAGATGGTACGAGGGGCAAGTGGTGCAGTGGGAAGGCATGAAGTGGTGGTAAGGAAGGCTTGATGTGATTGTAGAGAAAGGAGTTGTGCGGTGCTGGGCCAAGAAAGGAAGCGACGTCTAGCACTGCGACATGATCACGAGGTTCAGTCTTGAGATCGGAATTTTGAAATGAAAGGCCTTGGTCTCTCTGAACTTTCAGAGGAGATGTGCAGTCAAGCAATGCAGACCAATAAAAGTGATAATATCAAACGCATTGAGTTGAAAAGTTGCATCATATTTGCATGAGCTGGGAGTCCTTCGAAGAAGAGAGCCAGACGCCACATCCGAAACTTCCTCGATGGCCGACAACACTCAGACTTCTCTTCCAACACCTCCAATACCAAGTATAAAAGCAGTCCTGAGCACAACGAGAGCACCCAGAATCCCCTTGTTTCCCCAGTCCCCACTTCCCCAGCTCCCCACATCCCAGAAAGCTTCTGGACTAGCAGTATATACGCCGTACAGAAGTCCCACATCAATTAAATCAATGGAGAACATGAGAATCTTCCAGAGCTTGACGTTCAATCCGTTTGGAGCGTCTTTGAATTGGTGAAGTAGGAGAATCTGCAAGGCGAAGATGCAGATGCTGTATGAGCCGAGGGATTTGATGAGATGCTCTGCTAGAGGACTGATTCGGGTCGCTTGTATTCCAGAAGTGAGGATGCTAGGCACGCCATTCTCGAGGAAGTATTGTTGATCGAAGAACGCGAGATAGATGCCCGAGAGGCAGATGAGGGGGTCGACGTAAAGGAAAATGAGTTGATAAAAGAGAGGAATGTGAGCCACCATCTTGAGATTTGATGAGCAGGCCTGGAGCGTTTTAGACTGTCATTAGGTTCAAGATGATGATGATTTGAGAAAAGTCGAACATTGGAGCTCCGGGATGAGAGAGGATCTGACCGTGTCTGACTTGCTGTTCCATAAGCGGACTAGCGACACGTGATCAAGAATTTCGTCACTTCAGCCTCGCGAGCAAACCTTGTAAACTTCCCAGCCTCGTCCTCCACACCTCAATGCGACAACGACGACCTCGACGCTAACCAGCTCCTATATTCGCCATGAATCTATCACTAGTCGACCCCTTCGTCCTCGCGCAAGATTACCCAGAGTCAACAACAGGTAGTCTCCGCAGCGGCCATGCAACCTGCGTCCGATTCAACCGCAAAGGCGACTTCCTCGCTGCTGGTCGAGTCGATGGCACAGTTGTGATCTTTGACGTCGAGACCAATGGAGTCGCGCGCAAGTTGAAGGGTCATACGAGACAAGTACAGTCTCTAAGTTGGTCGAGGGATGGCAGATATTTGCTCACGAGCAGTCAAGATTGGAAATGCAATATTTGGGATTTGCAAGATGGGAGTATATTGCGGAGCGTGAGGTTTGAGGCGCCGATATACATTGGGGAGCTACATCCTTGGAATCAGTAAGTTTTCCTATGTCGAGAGAGAAGTCAGGCCTGACGTGCAATAGCTTCAAGTTCGTAGTGGCTCTCTACGATGACCAGCCCCTTGTTGTTGACGCTACCGATCGCGAAGCTATCAAGATGACCCTTCCCTCCGCGCCGAAAAGAACGAGATACGACGAAGACGAACCTATAAGTGATAAACAGGCAGCACAAGATGCGAAACAGAATACCACTGTTGTTGTGTTCACTGCTTCTGGAGAGCATGTTCTGTCAGGGACGAACAAGGGCTGGCTGAACATCATAGAAGTGGCAACGAGGACAACATTATATTCCACGAAGATATGTACCGGCGTGGTCATCTACTTACGGCTTACGAGCTCAGGCCGAGATGTGGTACTCAATGCATCCGACAGAGTTATTCGGACGATACAGTTGCCCAACCTCACCGCGGCAGACCTAGATCCAGACACGATCGACATGGAAGTCGAGCACAAATTCCAAGACGTGGTCAATCGATTGAGCTGGAACCATGTGTGCTTCAGTTCGACCGGGGAATACGTCACTGCAAGCACCTACAATAATCACGACATCTACATCTGGGAGCGAAACCACGGCTCCTTGGTCAAGATTCTCGAAGGGCCTAAGGAGGAACACGGTGTTGTGGAATGGCACCCTCATCGGCCATTGATCGCGGCATGCGGGTTAGAGACAGGAAGGATTCACATCTGGTCCATCGTTCCTCAACAACGATGGTCTGCCCTTGCTCCGGATTTCGTGGAAGTCGAGGAGAATGTCGAATACATCGAACATGAAGACGAATTCGACATCCACCCTCAAGAAGAAATACACAAGCGAAGATTGGATCTCGAAGACGAGGATATCGATGTCTTGACGGTGGAACCGGTGAAGGGTAGTATTGTAGAAGAAGAGAATCCGTTTAGGATGCCGGTTCAGCTGGATCTAATGGATAGTGAAGGCGAGGAGGAGTTCATTGCTATTGGGAGAGGTGAGATGAGGAGGAAGAGTCCGACAGATGGACGAGATTATACACTGGAGGGTGATGCGGCAGTGGGTAGTGGTGATGATGCTAGGAAGAGGACGAAGAAGAGGCGTTGAGATTCTGTCAATTCGCAGGAAGCAAGGACATTGTTGAGCCTTCTTTCTCGAGAAAATTTCGCATTTCTTGAAAGCTCTTCTCTCATGGGGATTCGAGACGTAAGTCAGCGGCCGAATATTTCCAAGTATCTCAAGTTCTTCTCGGGGCGAAATGGCGTTACGGATAGGATCTGGGATACCATATTGCATAGCGGACAGGATCGGGGGCAAGGCGCGTGCATGATTTCCAGCAATGCAAAAGCGATACTGAAGCATCTCTTGGAGGTTCATAGATTTGGAATCAAACTTCCATAAACATCACGGATTTTAAGCTGTGCTGCATGGCCGAGTGATCACCAATCATCTCTCATGTACCCGACCAAGTTCGCGATCCTCTCACCTGCATGAAGCTTATTCAACATCCCGCCAACACCCAATCTGCCAACATGAGTCTAGCCCTACATCCTTAATAACCGGTTTTGAATAGCTAAAATGTCTGATAAAAAGGAGATAAATAGTTCCGACATGCCTCCTGCTCGGCTCTCACTCTTGACTTCGCACCTCTCTTCAATTACGACCTCGAGACCCCTCGCTTCAACGACCAGAGCAAGCTTACCTCGATCACGTGCGAGCTCTAGAGGAAGACCAGCCATGGCGCCAGTCGAGGTGAAAGAGTACGATTACATTGTTATTGGTGGTGGGAGTGGTGGAAGCGGAACGGCGAGGAGAGCTGGTGGGTGGTATGGGAAGAAGGTTCTTTTGGTGGAGAATGGGAGGAGTGGTGGGTGTTGTGTTAATGTTGGGTGAGTAGATTTTATTTTGAAGAAAGTGCTCCATGAGAGGAAGTGGTAGAAATTTCTTGTTTTGACTTGGGAGATTGTGCGTTGAGCTGAGGCTATGAAAGTGTCTGGGACTTTGTTCTTCCCCGATGAAGTCAAGGGACTTCAACGATAACCAGACGTCTTCTTCTCATTTGATTGAGCCTCTTCAAGCCTCCCTAGTTCTAGCAAAACGCTTGTCAAGTATCTTTAACCAGTTCTTAGAGAACGTTCTAACACCTCACTAGCTGCGTCCCCAAAAAGATAACCTGGAACTTCGCCAGCGTCGCTGAATCCCTCCGCGATTCCGTCCACTACGGATTCCAAACCCCCTCCAACATCCCCTTCTCTTTCCCCGCCTTCAAAGCCAAACGAGACGCCAACATCGAAGGCCTCAACCGTGCCTACGAGCGAAACTGGTCCAGAGAAGGCATCGAGCTCCTCCACGGCACCGCTTCATTCACCAAAGACTCCTCCAAAGAGCTATCTATCAACCTCCAAGATGGCTCTGGAAAAGTTAAAGTCAAATCGGATCATATCTGTCTCGCAACTGGAGGTTACCCGATAGTGCCGAAGGAAATTCCGGGAGCGGAATTTGGGATCACGAATGAGGGGTTCTTTGAAATTGAAGAGCTGCCGAGTAAGATTGCGATTGTAGGTGCGGGTTATATTGCTGTTGAGATGGCGGGGATGTTGAATGCGATGGGAGTCCAGGTGGATATGTTTATTAGGGGCGAGACTTTCTTGAGGACGTTTGATCCGATGATTCAGACGACTATGACAGAGAGGTATGAAAATGTGGGGATTAAGATCCATAAGGGGTACAAGGGTTTCGAGAAAATAGAGAGGATTAGTGACGGGAAAGGGGATGGGAAGGTGTTGAAGTTGTATCTTGAAGGCAGAGAGGTGATGGAGGTTAATGAGTTATTGTGGGCGGTGGGAAGGAGGCCGGAAACTGAGAGTTTGGGGCTGGAGAATGTGGGGGTGAAGGTTGGGGAGAAAGGGTATATTGAGGTTGATCGGTTTCAGAATACTAATGTTGAGGGTATTTATGCGTTGGGGGATGTGACTGGGCAGTTGGAACTTACACCAGGTATTGATGTTCCGTTCAGCTTTGGATTTTGGCTGACTTTGATGCAGTGGCTATTGCAGCTGGAAGACATCTCTCAAATCGACTGTTCGGTCCGCCGCATCTCAAGAACTCCTTCCTCCCATATGAGAACATCCCAACAGTAGTGTTCGCTCATCCAGAAGTCGGCACGATCGGTCTTACCGAACCGCAAGCAATTGAAAAGTACGGGAAAGAGAACATCAAGGCCTATCACAGCAAATTCTCTGCTATGTTCTATCATCTCCACCCACCAGAAGAGAAAGACAAGAATCCCACTGAATTCAAGATTGTATGTGAAGGACCCGAAGAGAAGATTGTTGGTTTACACTTGCTTGGTCTAGGTGTGGGAGAGATGATGCAAGGATTCGGTGTTGCAGTGAAGATGGGGGCGAGGAAGAGGGATTTTGATGCTTGTGTTGCTATTCATCCGACCAGTGCTGAGGAGATTGTGACGATGAGGTGAAGGGATTGAGTTGATGCTGATGATAACACTGGATATTCCATCTTTGCAATGAATGACGATGAAATGTACACAAGCCAGGAATAATGAGGTATCATGTAATTATATCTCCGAATTTGTGGGGATAAGACATCGTTGCTTACTGCAGAAACAAGAAGCCCTCCGAGAGACAAGACCCTAGGGTGCAAACGTGTGATTCATAAAACTCCTCTTGCACCAAATATGATGTGAATGTCAAATACTCTCCTTCAAGGATAAGACTCTATCGAACGCTGAGCCGCTACTTCGTAGTTGCCGGGCAAAAGTGAATGGCAAATGAATTTACGGAACAACTCACGTGCTTCACGTGATGAAAGAAATTGCTGATAAAGGGGCTTTTGATAGACGAAAGTATCACTTTGACGATACGCTGATATTGAAGCAGCTGCATCGCCCCCTTATTCGGTCGCTGCCTATCGGAAAAGATTTTTCGAACTTCGGTGTTGCCTTGAAACAAGGAGAACAAGTCACCACCAGTCGAAAGGGATGACTCTTCGGCGACAACCACGCTAACGAATAAGCCGTCTTACTATATCCGGCCTTAGCGCAGTTGAGGCTCCTCGAGACCAGAAAGGAACGGCGAGATTTGCAGAGAACGCGACATCCTCCATCCAACTTCATCAATACCAACCCTCAGGAATCGCGTGTAAGATATCGCGCATTCCTTCCAGAAGGTCTTTCTCGAGAGAAAGAAGGTCAACACATTCATTTCACCACTGCCGTCGCCCTCGCTGGAGCACCCTCGAAGATCCTGAAGGCTTCCGCTGGCCACAGGCCTTGGCTGCCTCCAGCCCCATCGCATCGACGACACTCTTTTCCATCGCGCGCATAGATTTCCTCTGTCTGTATCACCAATCTGCGGCCTTGTCCCTTTTCTGCGACCTCGAGTTACGTCTGCGCTGTTGCGATCGCGCCCCGAGTCCCTTCCTTGCCACCCATTATTCGCCGATCAAGAATCGAAAACCATCAAGATGGCGAACCTCAACTTCGCGCACTCGGATGCGCCGTTGCGCACGATTCAGGAGATACAATTTGGCTTGTTATCGCCGGAGGAAATCAAAAATATGAGCGTGGCCCATATTCTCTACCCTGAGACGATGGACGAGAGTCGCCTGAAGCCACGAGAGAGCGGTCTCAACGATCCCCGACTTGGTTCTATCGATCGACAGTTCAAGTGTGCTACTTGCGAACAGAACATGTCGGAGTGTCCTGGTCACTTTGGTCATATTGAGCTCGCAAAGCCTGTTTTTCACCCTGGGTTTATCAAGAAAACCAAGAAGCTGTTGGAGATGGTCTGCCACAACTGTGGTAGAGTGTTGCTAGACAGAGTCAGTTCGCCCGATGAGGGTGGCAGATCTACTTGTTCTTGTGCTGACATGAGTATCTCAGAGTAATCCGGCCTTCAAAGCAGCTGTTTCCATTCGAGACCCGAAGCGTAGGTTCGATACGATTTGGCGACTTTGCAAGCCCAAGATGATCTGCGATAGCGACGTTTCTGCGGACGATCAGGAATTCGGTGGCGATCCAAAGGAAGCTGTGAAGCGCTCTCATGGAGGTTGTGGAAATACTCAGCCCGAGGTGCGCCAGCAGGCTCTGCAGCTTTGGGGTACATGGAAGATGCCTAAGGACGAGGAGAACGAGGGAAACCAATCCGAGAAGAGACAAATCACTCCAGAGATGGCTCTGAACGTCTTCCGAAGCATGTCTACTGCTGAGATTCGCGACCTTGGGTTGAGCAACGATTATGCCCGTCCCGACTGGCTGATCATCACAGTCCTTCCAGTTCCTCCTCCGCCGGTTCGACCAAGTATTTCTATGGATGGCACAAGCACTGGAATGCGTGGAGAAGATGATTTGACATACAAGCTCGGTGATATCATTCGTGCGAATGGAAATGTCAAGCAGGCACAACAGGAAGGTTCTCCGGCGCATATTCTGCAAGATTTCGAGCAGCTGCTGCAATATCACGTTGCTACATACATGGACAACGATATTGCTGGTGTGCCGCAGGCTCTGCAGAAGTCAGGCAGACCTGTCAAGTCTATTCGAGCCCGTCTAAAGGGTAAGGAGGGTCGTCTTCGTGGTAACTTGATGGGTAAGCGTGTGGACTTCTCGGCTCGTACTGTCATCACTGGTGACCCGAATCTGTCTTTGGACGAAGTCGGTGTCCCGCGAAGCATTGCCCGGACCCTTACATACCCCGAAACCGTTACGCCTTACAACATTGGCAAGCTGCATCAACTTGTTCAGAATGGACCCAACGAGCATCCTGGTGCAAAGTACGTCATTCGTTCTGATGGGACTCGTATCGATCTGCGACATCACAAGCGTGCCGGTGCCATTTCACTTGAATACGGGTGGAAGGTCGAGAGACACATTGTTGATGGAGATTTCATTATCTTCAATCGTCAACCTTCGTTGCACAAGGAGTCTATGATGGGTCACAGAGTCAAGGTAATGCCATACTCGACTTTCCGTCTCAACTTGTCAGTCACTTCGCCTTACAACGCCGATTTCGATGGTGACGAAATGAACTTGCACGTTCCCCAGACCGAGGAAACGCGTGCTGAGGTCATGAATCTTTGCATGGTGCCTCTCAACATTGTCTCGCCTCAGCGTAACGGACCTCTTATGGGTATTGTCCAGGATACTCTGGCCGGCGTTTACAAACTTTGCCGACGAGACGTCTTCATCACCAAGGAGCATCTCATGAACATCTTGCTCTGGGTTCCAGATTGGGATGGTGTTATTCCCCAGCCAGCCATTCTCAAGCCTCGCCCAAGATGGACTGGAAAGCAGGTTATCAGCATGATCATCCCAAAGATTGTCAATCTTCATATGTCAAACGATGCGCGTGAGGATGCACCATTGAATGACGACGGACTTCTCGTTCACGAGGGAGAATTGATGTTTGGACTTCTTGCAAAGAAGAACGTTGGTGCTACCGGCGGAGGTATCATTCACATCATCTTCAACGAGCAAGGATGGGAGGCAGCTATGGCATTCTTCAACGGTTGCCAGCGTGTCGTCAACTACTGGCTTCTCCACAATGGTTTCAGTATCGGCATCGGTGATACGATTCCCGACAAGTCTACTATCGCGAAGATTGAGGACGCCATCCAAATTCAGAAGGATGAAGTCGCTAAGCTCACTGCAATGGCCACTGCCAACCAGCTAGAATCACTTCCTGGTATGAACGTTCGTGAGACTTTCGAGTCTCAGGTGTCGAAGGCACTTAACACTGCTCGTGATCAAGCTGGTACAAGAACACAGAAGAGTTTGAAGGATCTCAACAACGCTGTTACTATGGCTAGTTCAGGTTCCAAGGGTTCTACCATCAACATTTCTCAGATGACAGCTTTGGTCGGTCAACAATCCGTTGAGGGAAAACGTATTCCTTTCGGCTTCGCTTACCGAACTCTTCCTCATTTTACCAAGGACGATTACTCTCCAGAATCTCGTGGCTTTGTTGAGAACTCCTACCTTCGAGGTCTGACACCCACCGAATTCTTCTTCCACGCAATGGCTGGTCGTGAAGGTCTTATCGATACTGCTGTGAAGACTGCCGAAACTGGTTACATTCAACGTCGTCTCGTCAAGGCTCTTGAAGATGTCATGGCAAAGTATGATGGCACAGTCAGAAACTCTCTCGGCGATATCGTTCAGTTCGTCTATGGTGAAGATGGTCTTGATGGTGTTTATATTGAGAAGCAGAAGGTTGATCACATCAATCTGAACGACAATAAATTCGCTGAGCGTTATCGTCTCGATGTTATGGACGACCGCAACCCAATCTCTTCCGAGCTTTTAGAATGTGCCCAGGATCTTTCTGGAGATCTAGGCGTGCAAGAACTTTTGGACGCCGAGTGGGAGCAATTGAACAAGGATCGCGAGATGCTTCGATGGGTCAATTTCAAGAAGAAGGACGATGAGATGATGCAACTTCCTATGAATGTTGTTCGAATCATCGATAGTGCGAAGAGACTTTTCAAGGTCGATGACTCTCAGCGCAGCGATCTTCACCCAGCTGAAGTCATTCCTCAAGTTCAGCAACTGCTGGATCGCATGGTCATCGTGCGAGGGGAAGATGAATTGTCTATCGAAGCCCAAGAGAACGCTACCTTGTTGATCAAAGCCCAACTGCGATCTCGACTTGCCTTCAAGCGTGTTGCATTGCATATGCGATTGAATAAGCTAGCATTCGCCCATGTCATTGGAGAGTTGGAGAGTCGCTTCACGAGATCTCTTGTCAATCCTGGTGAGATGGTCGGTGTCTTGGCCGCCCAGTCTATCGGAGAACCAGCCACCCAGATGACATTGAACACCTTCCATTTTGCTGGTGTGTCGTCTAAGAACGTCACTCTTGGTGTGCCTCGTCTCAAGGAAATTCTCAACGTCGCTACCAACATCAAGACACCTTCCATGGTCGTGTATCAAGAGGGAGAGAGCGCTGGGCAGGAAACCGCGAAGCTGTTGCGAAGCGCTGTCGAGCATACAAACTTGAAGTCTGTCACTGCCGCCACTGAGATCTATCATGACCCCGAGATTACCAACACAACCATCGAGGCTGATATTGACATGGTCGAATCTTACTTCATCATTCCCGAAGATCATCACGACGCGCCGGAGAGTCAGTCTAGATGGCTTCTTCGTCTCATCCTTGACCGCCAAAAGATGTTGGATAAGGGTCTCAAGGTCGAGGATGTTGCTATGAAGATTAAGGAGAACTATGCGAAGGATTTGGCCGTTATCTTCAGTGATAACAACGCCGAAGAGCAGGTCATTCGTATCAGAATGATCAAGCAAAGCGACTCGAAATACGATGATGATGCCGACGTCGAGGAGGACATTATGCTCAAGCGTCTCGAGGCACATCTTCTCGACACCTTAACTCTCCGCGGTGTTCCAGGCGTTGACCGAGCTTTCTTGAACAAGGAGACTAAGCTCATTACGACTCCTGAGGGTGGACTGCTTGCCAAGAAGGACGATCCTCGTTGCGAGGAATGGTATCTTGATACCAGTGGAACATCACTGGCTGCCGTCTTGACAGTACCAGGTGTCGACACTACCCGCACATACTCGAATCACTTCGTCCAGATTTTCGAGGTCTTTGGTATTGAAGCCACCCGTGGTGCGCTCATGCGTGAGTTGACCCAGGTGTTGGCTTTCGACGGTTCTTATGTCAATCATCGCCATTTGGCTCTCTTGGTCGATGTCATGACTGCTCGTGGTCATCTTATGGCTATCACTCGTCATGGAATCAATCGTGCTGATACCGGTGCTTTGATGAGATGTTCCTTCGAAGAGACGGTCGAAATTCTGCTCGAGGCTGCTGCTGTCGGTGAATTGGATGACTGCCGTGGTATTTCTGAGAACGTTATGCTGGGCCAGCTTGCACCCATGGGAACTGGTGAGCTTGAGGTTCTTCTGGACCCCAAGATGCTAGAGACCGTCATGTCTGACAACGGAAGAATGGGTCTCATGCCTGGTCTTACTATGAAGGGCGCTGATGGCGGTGCTGCCACTCCATACGACTCATCGTCTCCTTTCTCCGAGAGCGGATATGTTGGTACACCCAACTACGAGTCACAATTCTCGCCCCTCCAAGCTGGCGGCTCGCAGACTCCCAGCGGTTTCGAAACATCGTACACTCCAAATGCTTACGGTCAAGGTGGCCAGAGCCCATACTCTATCCGCAGCCCAGGTGGTGGTGGGTACTCGCCAACATCACCATTCAGTACGAGCCCAGTCTCTCCTGGCTTCTCGCCTACCAGTCCTGGCTACAGTCCAACTTCGCCTATGATGGGCGGTGCAAGCCCTGGCTACGGTGCTTCTTCCCCTCGGTTCTCGCCAGTCTCGCCGGCGTTCACACCAACCTCACCTGCATACAGTCCGACATCTCCGTCCTTTGTTTCGCCGACGAGTCCATCATATTCACCAACCTCTCCAAATTATTCGCCAACATCACCCAACCTCCACGTCTCTCCCAGCTCGCCGAACTACAGTCCTACGTCGCCGAGCTACTCACCCACATCTCCCAACTACAGTCCGTCCTCGCCTAATTTCTCGCCGAACAAGACTTCCCCGGGTCAAGGCTTGTCGCCAACAAGTCCAGTGTACAGTCCAAGTTCCCCGAACTGGAGCCCGACCAGTCCTGCAAATCATGCACCAGCGACGTCCCCCAAATACTCTCCAACCAGTCCCTCTTACTCTCCCACAAGGTCAATCGCACCATCTCCCACCTCTTGATCATTGCTAATAAATTCTCAGCCCCCAATTCTCACCAACCTCCCCACGCTCTTAAGCGCCATTTCAATGTACAACAAAATTCAGCGTCTCTCACCAAAAGAAAAAAGAAGATATTGCATTTCGGCGTTTGGGATTTTTCTACGTCGATGCACGTCGTATACAAGATTTGATTTCCAGTTTCCGTTTTTTGACAGCAGCAGCATACTCGATTCATTCACTTGAGATTGAGTGCTTGCGATCGATCATGGCGTTTGGGATTTGCATTTTCAAAGGCAAGGAAGGAAACTCTGTGTGGAATTTTAAATAAAGAATGATATGGAGGGAGGGAGGGAAAATTTCGAGCACGGTGAGGGAGGAAGGGGGGGTGGATGGGGCAGCACTGCGTGCGAGCATGCTTGTGATTTTAGATTCGCGTTGTCACTTTTCAAGGAATCGAGGAGGATGAGGAAGCTCAGATTGACATTGTAAGAGAGGCGGGAGATGAAGAAAATGGAGGTTGGAGAGGACGGAGCGCATGATGGAGACGCTTTTATGATGACTTGATCACTGACTGATAACTGGATAAAGATCATAGATGCAGAACTCTAAATGCATTTATGAACATGATTCTCCTGTCGCTTGAATCCTGTGATTGGCAATGACTTGAAACAAGATTGCCCCTCGTCCAAGGCTGGAGTGGTGCCAAGTGGCAGCACATGGATGTTCGGGCTACTGTACTTTGAGATATTAGAATTGAAGATTTTCCTTGGCGATCTTCTTACACTTCTATTATCAAGTACTATATCACTCAAGCACAAAGCATATTCAAGTCTCAACATACCCCTTTGATACCAATAAAGGATGGATGTCATTGCTACCCACTGCTCAATACTACTCATACCGAAAAGCCTATTAGGAAGTCCTTCCTCCAGTCTCTAGTCTGATACTCTGCTGTCCTTTACCTCCATACACATGCAGTCCTTGATAACGATGCTAAGGAGCTCCCAAAGAGAAGTTGAGATGTACCCACACTTCGTTATTCATCACAACAACAATAGCCTTCCATCAATACTCATTTCTTCACAGGACATGCAACATCCCTCGTTCCACGTTTGGACCTTTCCGGAGACGCTCTTCCTTTCTTCGTGGGAGATGGGCTGTCGTCACCCGAGACGATTCGTCTTTTTGGGGGACTGCCAGGCCCTCTACCTCTAGCCTCCATCGCAGGAAGCTGTTCGTATCCATGAACGGATTGACCTCTGTAGGCAGGGACATCGGGCCAATTCTCATCAACTGACGAGCCGCTGCTCTGCTGGTCAGAGACGACCTCTCGGATAGACACGTTGGGCGCTTTCTCAACGGACGCTCTTCCAGCTCCGTCGACATTCTCGATATGGACAGCTGTTCCCTTCTCCCAATCGCTCCAACGAGTCTCGAACTCCAATATTGTGCTTCCCATTTCAATATCGGAATTTTTATGCTTGCATACATCGACCAATGATTCACGATTCATCATTTCCAGCTCTTTGTGAATGTCCCGCACTGGGAGTGACTTTTCCAACTCCGTCTTGTACTCCTTTGCCAATTTCGCCATAGCTTTCTGACTTGACATACCCTGCCTGATCATGTCATTGTACCTATGGACTCGCTGAACGGCAGCCCTCCGATTTTCCTTGATCGACTTTTCCGCCTTTTCCCTCTCCCTTTCGTCAAGCAACTCGTGTTCGATGGCATTAGCGGCTCTCCTCAATGTTGCTAGAGAGATATCAGTCCATTTTGGGAGATAACCCTTGTAGAACGACAGAATTTCATCGTCGGTCATTGTCCCTGCTTGCTCCAGAAACTCAGACGTGTGTTTGTGGCGTTTGATGTTCCTCAAATCTTCTTTGATTGCCTGGTAGCTATCGACTGAATTCTTGCGATTGCGATTTACTCCTCCCAATTCCAATTGTACCTCTGACAGAACATCCTTCAGAAGATAGGCCCGAGTATTTAGACCATCGGGAAGGATCTTTTCGTGCTTGGTGACGTAAGAGTCCAGTGCCCTTTTCTTGTCCTTTTCGAGAGCATCCTGCTTGTAAGCCCATGATCCTTCTTGTATCTCGCGCAGCTTCGCGTCGGCCCAGAGCCTGCCCTTCAAAGTTTCTATAATTCCCCTGTACTCCTTCATTTCAGATTGTTCTACGGAATCTGGGACAATAGCTGCACTTGTGTTTCCAAGAATGGCAGGACGTGATGCTGGTGGCCGGGTCGTAGACAGTTCCCCCATCTTGCCATACAAGTAGTCCCCAGCTACGTCGGATATTGAGGCCTTGGAGCTCGGAGTCACAAAAAACCCTCGTTTAGCATCACCAATGCTTAGTTGCTTGGACGCTTCGCCTGCCATCGTGACTCGAGTTGAGGAAAAAGTCCTAGGATCGATGGGAGATTCTGATTTTGAGAGACCTGTCGCAAAGAAGGTAAACTGAACGCCTGCTCGTTGTCGGATGGAATGACGATCGCCGAGTGGATTGCCTTGGGACAGATTGAGGGATGATATCTGTATCGATAGGCTTGCGGCGCAGAAATTTCCTGTGCGCGTCGAGAGATCTTCGAAAGGTGTTCAGTATCGAATATAGTATCTCGCGAAGGTCTGTACGATGTTGGACGTGGTAGGTGAGATATTCCCTCTTGCAGTTGAGGCTCGACTGGAGCGAGAAAGGCAGCGTCGATAACCAATGGAGGCGATGGTGGATCTGTGACCGTATCTGAATTCGACTCTGAATCCGTAAGATCAAATTTTGGCACAAGCTCTACCGCGGAATCTCCCGTTTCCTTAGGCCCCTTCGATGCGAAAGGTGGTCTGCAGGACTGATCCGAAGTCTTCGCTGAGGGATCGAGAAGAGAAACGATGTCCATGAGGTATCTGGGTAGTGGTTATGCGTGGCTAGCCAAAAGCATCAGCGACGTCTATGATGCATCAGTGAGGTGCAAGCGCAATGATAAAGGACATGGGAGACTTACCAGTTGCAATGCTGTCGTCATGATGATGTTGTGATGATGGAAAGAAGAAGAAAAACGAACGAGGATGCAAACAAAGAAGCGCTAGCCTCATCGAATGAGGAAGGAAGCGATGTGGTGTTGTTGTGGTGGGAAGGAGGCTTGGAAGGGAAGGGGCGGCGCGAGAACACAACCCCAACGAACGCAAAGAGCCGCGCACCTAGGTAAGTCAGGTAGGACGGAAAACATTGAAAAAAAATGTCTGGTGTGGATGAGGACATTTCCGCATCAATTCCTAGGTAGCGGGCTACCACGGCAGTAGTATTTGCTGTTGCTGAACGGACAAATCAAGTTGAAAAGTCCTCTCGATGTGGTCCCATATCAGCAAAGCATCAACAGTCGACAGAAGTCGGCGGTAGAGACTTGTTAATTGCGTTTGGATATCAGTGATATCGCGACATTTAAATGTCCTGTTCTTCATTTCATACCGACCATGAAACCTTATCAGCAGAACTCCATACCCAAACTCCGTACCTACTACCTACAACTCCTATGCTCCTCGCTCGCTCACTTCTGCAATCTAGAAGGTTGCTCATCGATTTGCCCAAAGCGTCTGTACCAATGCCTGTATCACCCGCCTGAGAAGTGGTCCACAATTCCACGAGAAGTGTCTCTCGGTGACTTACGTCATCCCCTCTTCCCATGCTTCACATACGCTTCGTCTTCAAGTTCTCGAAGTCTTCTGGGCGGATCGTCGTATCTTATTCTGGGTCGCTCCTTTCCTCTTTCGCTACCTCTTTCGCTCCGCCTCGAACTTTCTCTACTCTCATCTGATATCGTCAGTCGGCTTCTTGGCAATAAGTGATGAAACTAACAACTGGCCCTGGACGATCTCGTCGAAGATGACTTGGAACTGGAACCTCCTCGACTTGATCCCTTTGACTTGGACTTGGATTTCTCTTCCTCCTTATTTTTGGCATTCGCCTTTGCAGGTGGTCCAGGAAGACCCCAAGATAGCGGTGGCAAAATAACGGAAGTGTTCATCATGCTACTCCCGAATCAGCGTCGCAGCGTCTTATCAACCACCCTTTTCGGCTCACATCGAGAACTTGGTGATGCCCTTGGCAGCCACAACACTGTATTCGAACCTGCTCTTCCACCCACTTGTGGCATTACTATTTCCAAATCTCGCTCCTTTGAAGTCCATCCCCTTGAAACTCAAATACGTGTTGTTGCTCGTCGACAAGAAGAATTGCGGCGTTCGGTTCCCCTCTGGTCCGTCGTGCGGCAAAGCAATCGTGAAAGAGATCTTGGACATTGCCCTCCTCGGAGTCCTCTCTTTTCAAGTCGTCTCAAGCCACACCAACAGCTGGCAGTATCAACAGCAAAAACAAAACATCGAGTCTGGGGAAAGAAGTTAAAGCAGAACAAAAGCAAGATTAACTTGAGATAACAGGAAGGAAATCAAACAGGTACACCAACCCAATATAATATTAGCCCCCACGTATTCACTCCATCGGACTCGGCTTCCTCCCCACTCCTATCCTTCGACATTGATTTCCAAGCCGGACTCCTTGGCTCGACCAACCCAGTAAGGACGTCACCTCCCCCGTCTCTCTCTATTCATATTTCGTCAACGCCAGGATCCGCAGACCAAAAATCGCGGGTGAGGCGGTCAGCCACATCTGCTCATTTGCCCCATCATGCATTTCTACCCAAGATCTTCCGTTCAACTGCTCCAAGCGAGGACGCGAGTCGGTGTCTCGACGTCAAAATGGATGATCCTGGTAGCAACGCTAATTGCGGGACAAACCCTATTCTCACCGCATTTTGAAACGGCTTTCGGGTGTTTTTGAAAGGTTGATGAAAAGGCGCAATGAAATGGGTGTGACGCAGAATGACGATCGCGAGAATGGGGAATTGTCGTCTGAAATCGGCAGCGGCTTTGAGCTCATCGCTTAGTGTCACGTGAGTCGTCAAGCCAACACTCGATGGCAGTTTAGAGAACGTTTTCAACTATCTTTTGAGAAGAGATTATCAAGTAATTATATTTCGTCATCTCTCAACGATCCAGATGGACGATAACATAGATTTTGACAAGGAACTTCGACGTACATGTGCTGCACGTATACCTCTGCCAATGAACACTTTGCAAATACGGTCTGAGTGTGCCAGATATAACACTCAATGATCAATATACCATGCAAAGTCTCGACAAGCTGTTATTTAACATCTCAACTACCGAAAACTCTCAGTATTCGCAGTCCGAGGACGAGCCCAAATCTCGATCCCTCGATCCCTCGTCAACCACCGAACACAACGTGCACAAACGCCACCTTTTCCAAGAGAGCCACATGGCAACATCAAACTCTCCTCCAAAAACATCCACTCGGGTTGATCGCCTTTGTTCCAACAGCCGCTAACACTTTGACAAGGGATACTAGCCCTCGTGGAATTATTTCGCCCCTTTTCGTCAATGCCGGACTTGGCGAGGAAAATAGACGAGGAGTACCTTGTGACTTTCAGGGGGATGGGCGTCAGTAAATGCGATGGCTACAAGTGGCTAAGATGTAGGCAAAACAAACACAGACCAACTTGAATGCCCTAAGAGTCCCCAGATCTTTCAATTTTGCGAGTTTTTCCCCCACAGACCCATTTCTGCGACCCGTCATCATCATCTCTCTTTTGCTTTCATGAGCTGTCTGACTTGAAAATCTGTTTCGAGAGAAATGTTTGATTGGGAGCAAATAGCCAGCATTGAAGCGATGCACATCTTTCTGACGTGTAGAAGAGCAGAAAGTTTAGAACTTCGTTTGGTGATACTTCCTGGCGTCCTACACAGGGTGAGATGAATATTGCGCGATGCACTTTCTGAATATTCAAAGTTCAAATCGGTTCCTTTCAGAACCAAAACTCCAAAGCAGCAAATACATCTAGAGTGTCAGAATCGGAAAGTATAAGGACATCTCGATCATCCAGCTCGCGGATTGGCTCCACTCACAGCAAACAACTAGGCAAAGAGACTTCCTCGCAAAGCTGCACAAAACATCATGACACTTCTCCAAATAACAAGAACAAATGATGCTGTTGGCGAGGGCTTACCCACCGGTTATCACAGGACACAATAGCCCTCCTGATGGAGTCGAGCATCGAGTCTGCAACCCTCGTGTCCCTCCTCGTTATCACTCATGGGATCTGGCGACATAACTTGAGGACTACGTCCAGTTGTTCTCGATCCATAAAAGGGCCCTTCGTTATTTGCAAGCTCGTCTAGATCAGTTGCAGCTGCAGCTGCAGCGCTACGCCCAAAGACGCCACATCCATTCTTCATTTCAACTTCATTACCGTTCTGAGGATAACATCGCTTGGCAGTTGCTTCCACTCGACAACTGTGACAGTTTCCTTCTAGATGTAGAAAAGGAAGTGGTATTTTCTTTCCCTGCCGTCTAGGAACCTAGACGGAGTATACACTTATCATTATCATAATATATACTCTATCAATCCT
>FJOG01000006.1:273166-313808 GCA_900073065.1 Phialocephala subalpina | reverse complement strand
CTCTATGCATCCGTATGCTTGCACATCTTCTCCCAAAGATAGAACTCCTCTCTCACCACCTCTAAAGCTTCATTAAAAAAGTAAGAATCCAACCACAACAGCCAACAACCCCACACTCCCACCAACCAAATTCCTCACAGCCCCCGACTTCTTCACAACAGAATTGAACGTCGCCACGTTGCTACCACTTCCAGTTCCCGGTCCGGAACCCATAGTCACCAATCCAGGACTTGCCGGAACCACAACTTTAGAGTTCACCTTTGCATCGTACGCAATCGTACTCAAAGCATCATTCCCCATCAGATTCCCTCCACTCCCACCACTACTTCCATCAACACACTTCGTTCCTCCCCATGTAACATTCGCAACCCTATTCCACAGATTACTCATATCGAAAATATCCTCCGCTTCATAAAAAACCCTACAATTCGCAGCTTCGTATACAAATTGTAAGGGGGTTTGAGAAGTGTCGCCATCTCGAATGTTATTTCTGAAATTGACTCGACCGCCGGAGTTGAGGCGAGTCTTGGAGCCTAGGGGTGTCGAGTCTGAGAGTGAGGGTGGGACGGCGGCATTTGTGGGTAAGGTGGGTGGATTCTTGAGGATGGAGGTTACGACGGGGATGCCGTCGCGGTAGAATTCTAGTTGTTCGTAGGGGAGTTCTTGTGCTCCTTTTGAACCGCCGACACCTTGCATGGGCCCTGTTTGTGCTCTGCCTCCAACTGCGACTATGGGATGTTAGTTTTGGATCTGATTTTGTTTGGACAATGGAGCTTACCAGATCGTACACCACCTTGAGACTTCATGAACTCGGCGAAGATAGCACAAGTTGATCCGCACCCTCCATCAAGCAACATGACAATGTTCTCAGCTGTGAAAGCCGCAGTCGGGATAGAAGGTAAATCTCCATACCCATACACCGAGAATCCACTCGTCATCAACAAATCGCTCAAATTCGCTCTCGTCGTAGCCATGAAATTATCACCATAAATCCGATCAGGGCCTGCGAGATCCTTGAACGTTGAGAAATGAGTCAGGTTAACAGTCGACGTTCCCTGAATCTCCCATGGAGGAGAGAGTGACTCGTTGTAGATGCCGGCAAGAGAGTACACATCTCCCATATAGTCGATCCAAGGACTGGTTCGCATTCTCGATCCTCCGTAAGGCACGATGGCTGGGAATAATTGTTTGAATGCATCGTATCCGCTGAAGACGTCACCTCCCCCGTTAGCGCTGAGATCAACGATCAATTGTGTGGCGCCAACGGTCTTGCATTGTGCTAAGAACTTTTGGATGACTGCTTGCTGGTTTGCTTGAGCTGTTGTGCTGGTTTCGTTGAGGCCTACGAAGGCAGTCATAGACAGGACAGCAACTCCTGAATCAAGGAAGAAGCCAGCGGTATATGGATCCTCGGGGTGGACGATCCAGGGTGTTGGGTAGCCAGGCATTTCCAACGACGTTGATGATTGCCTCTTGTTTACCATCCTTCTGGTCCATTTCGTGAGCTGTTCACGATCCTCGAGATCCCGCTTCTGATTTGTTGGCGCGTTGGGTAGAACTTCTGCTACTTGGAAGAGCGAAGCTCCGTCGGTGATATCCGTGAAATCGATTTCTGGAGAAATAGCTGCATATGTGAAGAACTCTTGTGTACTTCCATTTTCGAAATTGTACGTGATCGTATCATTGTCGAAGCCGAACATCCATCCACCGGTATAGTACTGGCCAAATTGTTCTCGGAGAGCTGCTGCTGGGTTGTAGAAAAGTCGATTGTACAGAGCGTCTGGATCCTGAAATTGATCTGTTGTGACGGACATCTTTTCGAGGAATGTAACAGCATCTTGGCCTTCTATTTTTGTGATTGGAGAGGGTGTCCAGTCCGTATTTTCGTTCAAATACTGATCTATGTCGCCTGTTTCGAAATGTTAGTGTTTGGTCGAGGCAATCATAATATGAGGAAAAAACATACTGAAGAAGTAGACCCCGGGAACACTCGAATTAGAAGATATGGACACAAGCGGGGTCCTGGTCTTGAAAAAGAAGACTTCCAACAAAGGCAGCGGCAAGTTGAAATGGAAATCGTGAGGAAGGACATTGATCAACGTCCAAAGATCCTTCTCAAAACTCCATTGATTTGTATAGACTCCACTCTTGAGATTGTTTTGAATCTGAGTGAGTCCACCAAAGATATCAGCACCTGCCAGGGTCCAGCCTTTTGGAGGATCCTTCAGGTACGAGATTGTGCTTTGGAATTGCATGTGCGGTGTGATGTAATCAATGAATGCGCTGGAAAGATTTGCGTCCAATGGAACGGATTCTAGACATGCCATAGCTATCGAAGGCTTGACATAGAGGGTAGAAGTTGCTAGGATCTTCGTTAGCAACTAGTCAATGCCAGCAAATTGCTTGACCTACCCGCGCTATTCGCCCATGAAGCACTGGCAGCGCTGATAGACGCGCAAGGAGTACCTATCAAGTTTAGCTATCGTGTTCTATCGTCGCTCGAAATGAGGATATACCTGCTGCATTTGCCAACGCGGCGGCACCTAGAATCAAAGCTGGTATGCGCATCTTGGCCGACATTATATCTGAGGAAAGAAAGTGGAGAGATCGGACGCGATAGCGACAACATTGTGGGGTGGGAGAGCTTGAATTGATATCTCCAAAATAATGGGTGAGACTTTGTGAATTGGGCTTGGCAGCTGAAGCATGGCTGCAGCAAACGAGATGTTCTGATGTGAGGCGCAAACTTCAGGGGTCTTTTGGACGAATGATATTTCGAAGGTCTCGATTAAACGCGGAGAATTTGTTTCGAGGGATTCTTTTGGGCGGCTTTGAGGCTGAAATAAGCCTGGAGCCATGAACATAATCTGCCTGACGCCACAAGCGTACTTGGCACATCCGAAATAGCAGTCAAATGCATCAATAAACTGTACGAAGTACACCGGGTAGGAACGCGGAAGGCAACAATTTTGAAGGGATAGGGAGAAATGACTGGAATGTCTCGAGATTCTCAAGTACATTGTGGAAGACTTCGACGACGAAGAAAGTTTCCAGCAAACGCAGCAACAATGAAGCTTCGTCGTGAATGTCTCAACTGAAAATTTTGACAGGGTCAGGATGCTTTGCCCGTCTCTTCCTACTCAGCCTTACGCCAAGGTACGAGACGCCGCATCTGGTCACACTCATGTCCAGATGTGTGGAAA
Source organism: Phialocephala subalpina (assembly GCA_900073065.1). Lineage (NCBI taxonomy): Eukaryota > Fungi > Ascomycota > Leotiomycetes > Helotiales > Mollisiaceae > Phialocephala > Phialocephala subalpina. The sequence continues at coordinate 310,605 of FJOG01000006.1, read as the reverse complement.
TCAGGCGCTTTCACACTTTTGTACCTCGGTGAGCATCCCGCTCCAGAGGTGCAGATTCGAGGGTCGAAGTGATGGGTATGGTGAGCCAATCGATGTTGTGAAACTTCCACAAGGTACAACGAGATATATCATGCGCTGGCCATCCGGGCTGTGGTGTGAGGCTGGGGCGACCTTGATTTTGACGTGAAAATAAAATGAAGCCGTTAGACAAACAGAAATAGGGGTAACCTTAGCTATGGGAAACATAAGGACCATCTATGCGAATCGACTTATGTAATCTCACTAGACAACCCAGAACCAACGACATCTCGACTCTCCCTTCAATATTCCTTCATCGAATATTGATGCGAAGTAATGCAACGTAAAGAGAAGTCCTCTCGGTGCCGATGCTGCAGTAGTCGAGATTGGCCCGAAGCCTGCCATTAGGAACTGAAGGGACTGCCCCTCGGAAGTCGTGCCTCTGTTCCCAGAGATGTTGCATCTCCAGCAACAGTCATTGTATACAATACAAATTGCTATTGGCAGACTCAAAATCACGTTCTTTCACTTTCTTGCCAGTTTTTCTGCCTCATTTGAGGCGTTTGAGCACGGGTCACATGACTGCAGGCTTCATTTGTATACGGCTAGAGCATGCAAATGCCAGATCAAAGTTCAAAGCTGTAATCTATGTATGTATTGCGATGTCTAAAAGCTCGCTTTGCAAACCCCTTTTGATTTTGATTGATGGTTTATTTGCAATGTCATGTGACTGGGTCTGACTTCGGGAGTGGCTAGCATCCCTTCCAGAACAAGCACGTCGTCTCTCAAAAGGCATGATGAAACATATCGGAGGTTGGACGTGAAGCGAAGTAGATAAAGCAATGTCCAGTAGTGTTGCAAACAATCAACCTTGAAAAATGTGCTTGCCAGGCTCGACAATGTCGTGTGTACCGCCGAAAACGTTGCATTTTTGATATGGGATGGCCCCCTGAGACCGGTCTTCAAAACTAGTTGAATCGCATAATATACCGATGGGAATCAATCCGTCAATCTGTTCAAGCATTCATGGCCCAAGTCTGTTCTACTGTCCTTACATTCAGAGGTCGAGGACGACTCATCCGTACAGCACGACCTGTAACTCGTCCTCTCTTCATGAATCCATTCACTACTTGACTCTCGACCGAATTATTCCGTTCGAAGATGAGCATGTTATAAAAGCCGGGAGCTTCGGTCTATAAAAGTCTACCTCCTCCCAAAAAATAAACACTCCAACATCAAACAATTGCCGTTGATTTGAACAGTACTCTGACTACCGACAACAACCACATCAACAAGAGAATACACCACCTTTTAATTTGTAGTGGTCTTCTTGTAATTATCTGCTTGTTTTTAATATTCTTGCACTGTTTCCAAGTTCGTACTCAGTTTCGGACTTTCTTACAGTGTCCCCCTGCTCCCTCAATCTCCCTCCTCGACAGACGACTCACGCACTTCGACAAGTTCCGACGAGTCACGTACTTTCTCTGAAATTTCGGCGTGTACACTGCTTCTAAAGCAGTCTGACTGCTCTTGCTAACCAAATAACATCAGACGACTTCGATCTGCGCAATCAATCTCGCAATTGTCGAGTTCTGCTTCGACATTGTCCTTCAACGGAACGGGGCTTTGTCGCTTCGCGCTGGCACCTCGACGCGCCGAACTTTCGAATATTTAGCTGACCATAAACCTCGATCCCAACTTCCCAACCCAACCTTGCGCACGACAACACAAACCCCCTCAAACTTTGCATGAGAATTGTACTACCATGGCGCCCCCAAAGAAGAACGCAAAGGGCAAGGAGTCCTCCGTTGTACCAGATGTAACTAACGAAGCAGAACAACAAATCAAGAGCTTCCTGTTCACTATCAGAGACAAGAGCTAAGATCAACCCCCCCCCCCCAATCGGCCACCTCGCTTAGCTCACCGCTCCCACCCACCCACGCACTTTAAACATTTATTTCTTAATAACCTTCTAATAGATTAACTCCAAATTTTGCAGACGCTAAGAACCGACGATAAAGCCCTTATATACCAAAGAAGACGTCTAAAGAGCACTTAAGGAAATAGTAAAAGGGAAGTCTATACGCAAAGCTCACTTGGATTAGGGGGTTCTAAAGTCTACACTTCAGGACAGAATCAGTGGCCGTATTTCTCGAAAAGAAGCCCAAGAACCTAATCAAAGGCTTTCCCCAGTTCAAGAACAGCGACTCACAAATTGGGTTCTAGTCCAAGAAGCTTTAGGCCAAAATCCTACATATATATAAATTAAGACTTTTGCGGGGCGCATTTTAACTATCAGGAAAGATATAATACCACTTAGAAAACGATAGATAGCTAGTTTTATTTGACGGAATCCTATTTTTAAGACTAAAAAGTAATTCAAAATCGATTTTATACGCGTTAATAATGTTATATCCGATATCATTAAAGTATAATTCCAAAAATTGGAAGTTCTAATTATTAAGGCTATTAAAGCCGAGAACCATTAGAATATAAACGAAGCTAAGATCATAGAAAGCCAAGGACAAAATGGATTAGTGGTTAAAAGTATCTATAAACGCTTTATTCAGAAAAAATAACCTAGTTTTAAGGTTTAAATATTTTTTATCGAGTATATCTCCGTAATAGGGGTTATATTACTCCCACTTGTAATATTTAAGGGCAAATTAGTATAATAGTAATAGTTTTCTACCAAATTAAAGGAGTTCAAAGGTTAAAAGTTCACTATAACCGAAAACGGCTAAACATTTAATGCTATTACCTTAGAATGGTTATATAAAGTGTTTATTCCTCAGACGGTTCCACGTGACCCATTAGAGGCTTAACTTCTTATTCTGGACGGCTATAAAAGCTATAAGACAACGGAGTTTATATTGGAATACTATTCGAATAATATCTACCTCTTATTTTTACTTGTATTGTGGCAGGGCAGAATGGCAAGGCGGTGTATCACGTGGTTTGGTGAGGATATATTAAGAGATCTGGCATCTTGTATCTTAGTTCTTTAGGCAGCTTTCTACGTGGTTCGCAGACACTAGAATTGACTCTAAGAGGTTTACCCCTCCACAGTATATACTTCATATATACTCTAACTACTCGATTTATCGGTATTTAGTCCTTTGAAATAAACTTACCGAAAATAGCTTAGTTTCTTGTTTCTTTTGATTGATTTTATACCTCTTGGAAAGCGGAATTTCTTGAATTATTATCAGAAAGCTCGAAAGAATAATTTGATAATAATTAATATCAAATCAAGGTAATAAGCTTTAAGATTATAATCGGTTTATATAATTAAACTTTTAATAAATTAATTATTACTTGAAAATAATAATAATTAAACTAAGGAAACTAAATAAACTTTAAGAAAAGAGCTTATATTTAATTAGAACTTAAATAGATTATTTATTACTTGGGAAACCCCTCAAAAGAGTAAAAATATAAGGAAATAAACTCGTTAAATTACGAGACTTAAAGATATTAACTTTGCAATTTGCAGAGTACTATTTAGGAAGATTATAAAGGGCATAAATAAGAAGGATTTTATTATTGCTTAATAAGAGCTTCAAATTAAACAATTAGAAGCTAAGGTAAAACAATTAGTGCCTAAGAAACGGCACAAAGTAAAAACTAGTCTAAATTCCAAGTTTACAGGGATTAAAGCTATTAAGAAAGCTCAAATTGAAGTTAGAGATCGCCAAATTGAGGCAAAAGACTCTAATGTATCTACAGATAGTGAGTCTACATTATCTTATATAGAGATAAAAGAATAAAAAAGTTATAGTGGTTCATAGTAAAGTGGCATGAAATAAGCGAGGTGGCCGACATGGGGGGCGGGGGGGGGTTGATCTTATGCGCCATTCTGCAACAACCTTGTAGAAGCTTTCAAGTATCGAAACAAACTCAACGGCGACCATCTTCGACAGGAGAAGAATAACTTGATGAGTGATACCTTGCATGTTGGTCTTGCATTTGAGCAGGAAAGCGATGCATTCATTGATATAATTGAGTCTACCATCAAAACCCAAGCTGAGTAAGTCCAATCTCCTGTTCGCTAATAATATATTTCCTAAACACATCGCCTTTCGAGGACGAGGACATTGAGGCAAGATTATCAGTTGCGCAGGAGGACATCTGCTAATTTCCTGCGTCGCAGCGTCTTCTTCAACCAACTTAGCCGTACCACTGGCGTTCCCACCGCTGACAATGCCCAAGCCGCTGTCAGTGACGGATCTACCAACATTTACACTCCAGCTGTCCTCGACAATGCCACGAATGACACCACCCTCCCTGGTACTTCGACACCAACCTCCTCAAGCGCGTCTACTTCCCCCGAATCTACCTCTGACGAGGTCGTTGAAGCACCGCTTGCACAATTTCGCGTTGGCTATGATCCCAAGCTTGGTCGCAAGCCCACCAACATCGACGAGGTCCTGCGAGCTAGCGATTTCTACCTTGGTGAATTCAAGAAGAACCTTCGTGTTGCTTTGCTCATGGATCTCGGCAAGTATCAACATAGTATGCACAAGAAGGCTGAGAACATGAAGGCTCGCCTCCGCAAGATTAAGAAAGAGGGCTATGAGCAGTAAGACACTAATTCCTGAACGATAAAAGCAGACTGCTGATAAAGCTTTAGCTTCGAGAATAGTCGGGAGCTCGGGGAGTGGAATCTGTTGAACTTGTTGAAGGATCTGGATGGTGCTGAGGTAAGTAAATCCTGATAATGTCCCGAAAGTTCTGGGACAATGATAGCTAACGTATCTCAGCATGTCGTCAACGCAATCGCCGAGATTCACAAGACCAATGAGGCAGAGTTGGCCGAAGATGCTGCTCAAGCTGCTATTGAAGCTGAATTTTCCCCTCATGCCGGATCTACCCACGAAAATCCTCTCTTCATTACTGACAATCGTCACTCCGAGCATTTCCCTGGTCCCATTACCGAACATTATCATGAACACGAGGAGACTGCTTTGACTGAGAAGGTAGTTTCTTTGAAGCAAGCTTCAGAGTCGGTTGCTGTTTCGGTGGAGAAGGATGGCGATGACGATATCATGGGCTTAATTTTCCGTCCACTGACGTACATTGATGCTGATTCAGATTATGAGGATATGGCTGCTGACACATCTGGCAGTCTAGATCCCTTCACCACTCTTGACAAGAACAAGGATGCTGAGGTCGGTAGCCCTGCCCCAGTCTTCTATCCACCAATCTACGTTGATGACGACGAAGCCATGGTGGTCGATACTCTAGTCAAAGCCACCGCTCCAGATCTCTTCAATACAACTAGCGTGAGCGAGGATGGTGCAGTCGGTACTCCCATGGGCTCTGCAGGCGAGAACAGCCGTATGTCTTTGGACTTCATCTGTTCGCCATGCAACCTGTTCGCCGAGACTCCTGGCACTGGTCAAATCAACGGTCTCCCCGTCCGCAACACCGATAGTAGCCCTGCTAAGGAAGGTACCCCTACTTCAGTCACCAAGAAATTCGCTGCGCTAGTGGAGAGATCCCCCATCAAGAAGTCCGTAGTCAATGGTAAGTCTAACAACAGACGCAAGACTTTCATGGGTTTCATCGATGACTCTGATAATGAGAACGACGTCTTCGGCCCCGCCAAGAGTCCCGAAACCTTTGGTAAGACTGTTGAGAATCCCGCCGTCGACCCCGATAGTGATGATGAGCCTATTGTCTCCACCAAGAAGTCCAGAGCTTCGGGCAAGAGTATTGGCAAGATTGTTGAGAAACACGAGCCCACACTCGGCTATGATAGCGATGGTGAGAATATCGGCCCTGCTAAGAAGTTCAGAGGTTCTGCAAAGAAGGTCGTCATCGAGTCTGACACGGAGGATGCTGCGACCAACAAGTCGGGTTCCGTCGCTTCAGCTGCGGAGAATCGCCGTACGCGTGAGGACTCTGGCACTGGCTCTACATCCCCTCTCGTCGGAAATAAAAACCCTTCCCACACACTCGCCAAATCCATCGAAGACATCGACGGCACCTTCCCCAACGACGACGCCTCCAGCTACGCATCCACAATCCCCAACACTCCCGTCCAAGGACGCAAGCACGCCCGCTCCCTTTCACCCTTTGAAGATATCCCTTCCACCGCCCGCAACTCTCACACCTCCCTCTTCGGCTCCAGTAACTCGCACATCTCCAACTCCCGCACCTCTCTCTTCGCCTTCTCCAACGAGAACACCCGTCATCCCGTCCGCACACCCTCATACTCCCCCATTTCACACATCCGTCTTGTCACTTCCCCAGTTCCTTATGTTGCTTTAGACTTGGCAGGCGGTGACCTCTTCGGAAAGCCAGTCGAGAAGAAGCGCAAGGTTGAGGGATCCCAGGTTCATGATGTTGCGATGGGTAGGGGTTCTGAGCGCGAGGCTAAGAGCAAGGGCAAGTCTAGGACTAAGATTATTGCTGAGGCTTATGCTAAGAAGTAAGGAGGGGTTATTTGAGCAATCATTATAACTTGCTTTTCATACTGTTGCTTGGCGAACATCTTGTTTTTGCTATGCGAGTTGATATGAAAGAATTGTATTGAAAGGAAAGAAAGGGTTGATGCTTATACTCTTTCACTCTTAATTTCTGCTTTCTGGTTCATTGTTTGGTGTTGGCTGGTCTTACTTGACTTGGCGTGGCGGTCAGCATTCTGTTGGTAGCGCAACTCAAATAGGAAATTAAAAAAATGCCAAGATTAGCTTTAGCGCTAAGACCCCTGTCCACACCAACTTTTGTCTATGTACTCGGCCGCCTAGTAACTTCTCTCAGGTTCAATCATTCGTACCTCATGGACTTCCCTTTCTAGAAGCATTTTAAACAATTACATGTTTAGGACTGTTCCACCGAGTCTCTATTAGTGCTTGAATTATACAACATGCAATGCATTCGTCCCCGCGCAAAATAATACCTTTTGTATTCCCTTCCAGTCCAAGATCGACATCAGTCGACTTGCGATGGCCATAGATACTTGTGCAGAGAGCCGCGATCCTTGATATGGGGTTATTAATAACCTGCCGCACTAGCACGGATGCATTTCCCCAGTCTTCCCCATAATTGTAAGGAGTGCCTTCTCCATCGATGGCACGGAGCTGATCGAATGACTTGACACCCCGGCATCTGTTTGTGCGCGGGCAAGGTACCCTTCCTGACGCCCAGAGGATAATTGATACCAGAGTTGCTGGTCCAATGCCCGAGACCGATCCCTTGGAACTCGTAAAGCGGAAGCTCACAAGCAGCTCCTCAACTGTCTCCTTAACCACCATCTCTATCCTTAGATCAGGCGTGCTCGGGCTTCCACAGCTCCCAAGATCGGATATCATTCTCGGTTTTGGTGCCTCGAAAGTGACACGCGGGTCGTGTGCATCTTTGACAATGGAATAACACGAGCCCGAGCCCGAGGCCATGATGACGCCGGGAATGATGCTAAGCAACTTGCTTTGCTCTGGACGATCTGCTAGTTCCGCGCTACTGGTGATCGTCAGGTAGAAGCACACACCCCGCGACGAGAACATCGATGTGCCGCCCAGCGGGCTCACTCTATCTGTCGGAGCCCGCTTCTGCCTCACGCTCACGTTACTTCTTCCAGCGAATAAGTTCTCCGCAAAAGTCATCAGGCGATCGATGTTCAAATAGGCAAGAAATGTCGCAATTCTTGATCGGCCGAATAAATTCGCCGCATGATCCTCCCAGTCTTGGTACACGGCATTGATGCCAACCTTACTCAGTCGCATATTTAAATCATAGTTGAGGAGGGAGAGGCTCCAGGAGAGTATTACCATTGCTTCGGCGGCGTTAGCAATACACTGGATCACAGGATCTCCCTCCGCGCCTCGGCATGTTGACCGAACGCATGGGCAGCTATTCGTGAAGTTCATAAACGCAGTTTCGTAGTTTGACATCGCTTGATGTAGTGACACCCGGGTGAACCGTTCAACTTCCGAATCCAGCCCTACAAGTTCCGGAAAAGTGTCGCGCGCGAATTTCAGCAGGCCAAGCGCGCGGCTATCCTCATGATAGCCTATCCATTGGCGCAATAAAGAAGTGACACCTTCGTTGGGGTTGGCATCCATAGCCTTATCGAGGCCCTGCCCTAACTCTTCATCGAGCGCAGGATCCGCAATCGCGACCGCCTCGATAATCTGAGAGATGCTGTTGAAGAGAATGCCCATATGGATTTCGGCTTTCGCTATATGGCGGCCGGCGGAACCGAACCCATATCTCACGATTTCGTTCCACTCCAGTCTCCCTTGGAAAAGGTTGTTTCGTGAGGAGATCAGAGCATCCGCATTCTCCACAACATAGGACTTGGCAGAGGTTATTGTCCCGCGCTCGGGAGAACCACCGCACGTTACAACGACGTGGACCTCGCTTTGAGAATCAATAGTCTGATACAAGATAGTCCCTTCGGCGTCTTGAATCCGGATGTGAAGACCCAAGAAGAAGTAACCGAAAGCTGCCAGCCAGCTTACGGTGGCGTTCCCCGAAAGATTGATCGCGTGTAGTTCTCCGCGCGATAGTTTGGAGAAGGCATCGAGGATCTCCGCAACTTTTCTAACAGCCCCGACCCCGATGGGTTGGTGGCCCGGCCAGCTCTGAGTGCCCGCCTGACGAGAGAAGAAGTCGACCACGCACTCAAAATTGGTCCTGGCGAACACGCCACTGTAGGTGCTCAGAATCGAGCGCCATTGGCGGATAGAGGGGCGAAGGTGCCGCGGAGTGTTAAGGACGTCAGTCAGCTCGGAAAGAATCATGGCAGGCGCTTCCAAGCTAGACGAAAGCCCGGACAAGGCACCAAGCAAGGCGAGGCAAGCATAGCCGTTGTCCATCGCTGCGAGTTGACAGATAGGATGCTGAACATTGAACCCAAAATATATTAGGTCTCCGATAGCCGAGCATGATTTCAAGCTGTCCAATGCATTGTGCACGCGGTCTCGGCCATGAGGGGAGAGGTGAAAGTTGCCAGCCATTGCGTGGCTAACAGCGACTGTTCTGACATCAACATCGCCAGCGGCCAGACGAGCGAAAATTGAAACGGATGCTGTCAACGTCAAGTTGCCCAGCGCAATCCAGTCGACAGAGCCTTGCTGACTCTGAGAGAAAGTGAGACTGTTTGCATCAGGGGATAAGGGCATGATCGGCAACGCTGACCCGAGAGACGAATTTGATACCAAGACTTGAGCGGGTATCGTGTAGGAAACGATGATCCAAGACGAGGATAGAATGTTGGATGCTGTAAAAGTTATATATGAAGAAAGCCAACCCTTTACCTACCTCCCAAACAGTGTTCCTTCGATCCCTACGACAAATGAGTTGTAGTTGCAACCATCAGGAATAGACTTGTCCTTGGAAACGGACTTTGTGCACCGTGAGAATCTTGTGATGTCTCACCGACGTGGCATTATCGTTGCACATCGGTTGGCTGGAAATTTGGGCTGATTCGGATGTTTCCGTGAGAGACATTATTAAGGGAACATTCCCACTTAGGTAGAAGGGCAGATTTGACATCAATACCATTCCTTTTGCCCTCACCTCTTCTCCAACTGATAAATGCGTACGTAGCCGAGGCTGCCCTGGCTGTGTGGTACATTAGCTGGGCGTGGAATAGGCGGTTTGGCCCAATTAGTAGTATGTGAAATCATTCACAGTACACTAGAACACCGTACACGTGTAATGTTGCTGGGTGATGTGGCGTCTGTGCCGCCTTACTGCTGCCTAACCACCTGGGCGCTACGCCCCGTTTTCTCTGCTGTGATATCCAATGAACCCCGCATTAGCCTTAGGTTATCGTGTTCTCTGGGTTGCTCTATGCTTCTAGAAAGGAGGAACGGCTTAGAGGGAAGTTCATCGAGCTGCCGAGCAATCTTATTACCAGTACAATCCTTATGGGATTATACTCTTGCACTTGAGGTGTGGGGCGGACTGCAGGGGGGTTGATCGCTTCCCGATTTGGAATTCTGCCATAGCTACTCGCACTTGAAACTACGACTTGAATTCTAATCGCAATTATAGACTTAGAAATTATACAAACTACTCAAATTTGAAATAGATGATAGAATCAATGGAACACTATCTATGCATCTACTTTGCGATTAAATCGGCTTAGTAGTTATTAGTAAATCAATTAATATATTTATATGGTAGTTTTGATATTCCTATATATTGACGTAATAAACCGAATCGAGGTTTTTCTGATTGCGCTTTCCCCGATCGAGGGTTTTCGGGATCACGTGTGGGGGGAGGGGCCGTCCACGCCACAAGTTTAAGAGTATAATTCGTGAAGAATTGCACTCTTGGTAATAATTATTATACTTGAATATTATATTTAATTATAAACTTGGCTTTCTTATATACTAATAACTTAACCTCTTAAGAATAACAAGTTCATGGGTTGATTAATGATATATTGCGAAACAAGGCGTTGAGTTGGAGATTCACGATTATTGCGGCGTATTGGGACATTGTCCCTCGTCGAATGTTCCGGATTTCCCAGGGCATTCAACACCTCCTCAAAGTTCAAATCAGTATGATCACTTCACGTCTTTTGCACATCAGCTTTGACTGGTTCCTTCCACAAAATCCATCCATAGATTCTTCTCTTCGGCTCTCTTCTTTCTCTCTTTCTTTGCAACGCTTTCTCTCAGCCCAATCCAACTCAATATACCAGGCATAGAATACTTTCTTCCTAAAATATATCATTCAACCCAAACCTAGCATCAACACTATATATTAACCACAATATAAACTATCTATCTAACTTCATCACCAGGCTCAATAACAGCCAAACCACCATCACCACCCCACTTCAACCGACTTTCTTACTTTATCTCAGAGATGGTAAAGCAGGTAGAGCAGCAGGAAAGAAAGGCAACGACCCATCTGACTACAAGGACTCCGATTATGATGCCTCTGGTTCGGATGATGATTCTGATGATATTTCGGAGGGTGGCTTTGAGATGTGAAGGAAGACGATAAGGTGAGAGTGACTGAGGAGAGGGATGAGGATATTTTCGTTGCTTTTCTGAGATAGAGTAAGACGAGATGTAGATGCAAGAGAAGATAATTAAAATCGTTGCGTTGAAGATGTTTTCTAAAAGAAGCTGATGTGAAGTGAAATTTTGTTGTGGTGAAAGTACTGTAGAAAACTATGAAAATCAAGAGCCATGAAAGTTGAGACCCATGAGCTAGCTCGCTCTGATATTCATGTATCGATTGATATGATGGAGGTGTACCGGTATCTGAGTATGTACTACAATGTATAAGCAAAAATTCCTGATTTCTCGGCATCATTACCCCTTTGGACATGATTAGAAGTTGCGTCTAGTACAACAATACCAGACCTAAATCCAGATACAAAAGACTCTCATTGTTTCGACTCTCGAAAGATAACATGCCCGATGATATGATCTCAGTCACAAACATAAACCCAACTAGATTCCATTTCTTTGTCCTCATCCAGACTTCTGAAAGATAAGCCATCTCCTATGTCCCCCCTCCTCCCTCACTTTTCCCCTTCAAAGCCCTCTCAACCACCCAACAAATAGTCGCAAACATCACAGACAATACCACTAAATAGAGCATAGATCCCACCATTATGGCCGCTATTTCAAATGTTCCTGAGTATTGAAGAGTAGGCGCAGTCATAGTTGGACTTGCGATAGGTGTAGTGGACGATGTAAGTAAGCGTGAGGTGGTGGTTATGGTTGAGAATTGTGCAATGACGGTGGTGAGGAGGATGGAGTTAAGAAGGTAGAGGTGGGGGATCTTCATGTTTTGGTGGTGGGTGTTTGACTTGATGGTTACTTTGATGTTGGACTGTAGTGATGAAGCTTTCCATTTATTGCTAATGTAAGCATGAGTTGGTAGTGGGCAAGTTTGAAATAGAAGATATCGTCGAACTTAACTGAAGTTGTGAATGAGCAGCAGGGATGTAGTCAGCCCTGAGAGAAGATGAACAGAAACATAATTTACGCCTGATATCCTCATTCACTTGCCCTGAACGTGTCATGAATGAGGAATACTCGATTTTTGTTCGCATGCCATGTAAAGTCTGGCAAGATTGGCTCACTACCGGAACCATCTACTACCAACTCCACCACCCATACGCTGAGGGGTTCCCTTCCTTTATTCACTCCATGTGCTAACAGTGGCTTCAAAGGCAACGAGTAGGGAGGAGGAACCTCTTGTTGCCTTGCTTCTTCCTGTCTTGCCTCTTGCTGAATTGCCTACCCTAATCCTCTGAATCCAATTCCAGCCGACAAATTCCATTTCAGGATAAACCTCAAAGTAAGATGAAGAAGAATATGGACGTGAGCACTATGCCCGCTATGGACCACCGACAGAGAACTAATGGTGGTGCAAGGTGCGTTTCGTTTTGCAAGATCTGGATGTCTACAGGTTGGATCGCGAGTGGGAATGCTGTAGTTGAGCTGACGAGAGTTGATGTTGCGATTGAGGGACGAGGTGGACGTGGGGTGGATTGGTCCAGAGTATTGGTTCTGCGAAGACGCCGCCCAAGAATAGGGAGTTGATGAGGCTGGCAATGGAGAGTTTCATGTTGTATTTCTGAGTGTTTATGTTTGGTTGAGGATGAATGTACCGAGAAGGCATTAACGCTGTTGCAATATCCAGAGAACAATGAGGTTGGTTGGTTGATTAGTTCCACTTGCCATGGGCTTCGGTAAGGCCGAAGACAAGGCTTAGGTAGAGTTCTTGAAAGCATGGTTTATTCATGACGAGGATTCCCTTCACCTAGTGAGCTTCTTTTATGCTTCAAAGCTTTTCTGGTTTACATTTTGACAAGGCATTCGAGACTCGACTTAATGTATTCCTATCCGTACATTCAGCACAATCTCTTTTTTACAAGCGTCCCCAGATCACAATGACAATTTGAAATGCGATCCAACAATTGCTTCTGATCTGATTCTCCTTCCCTGAATCATATCTACTGATTCACTTAACCTGGCCATTTGAACATCTTACCTTCTTCTTTCCTCCTGATCCTCTACCCATCTATCAGGAGTAGCTGTCCTTTTTCACTTTCAATACCTTAACCCAGCTTGCCAAGAGACAAGCTACCCTCTACTATCTACAACAACGGTTCCACAAATTCTCAACACAAATATAGATTAAGACGATGCCTACAGTTGCAGACCCTAGCACTATGCCTATTATGGCGCCGGTACCTAGACTTGTTCTATCACTGCGCGTCGACAGTCTCGTAGGTAATGCGATGCCTGAGAGCTGTGCCATTGTATTTGTAGTCGAGAGACATGTCCCAAGTAGTGAGGAGGGCGGAGCGAAGGAAGAGGTAATAGTCGGGAGTTCGGAGAAGGTGAGGGTGAGGAGGCAGAAAAGGAATATGATGGCGAGTTTCATTTTGTTCGAGGATGCCTTTGTCGTTTCGGGTACTATGTTGATACTGGATCGTAGCAGGTCCGCGTTTGTGCTGTACATTGGATTGCAGGCTCGATAGTTGGAAGGTCGTGGCAGCTATATAACATTAGAGTTGTCGAGTTCATCAGCGGGGTGGGAGTCAGTGTACCTGCACCGGGTTTCTGAATGCTCTCAAATACATCGTAGAATTATCATCCTCGTACACTCGATTGATAACATTCAGCTCTAGTTCTGATGGTCTTTCGGCGCGTTAGTCTGAAGCACAACCTAACGCTGACCAGCATTATCAGATCTCGCGTGGTGGCAGTCCAAAAACCAGCACTTGCAATCCAATTCACTTACCGGTGAGACACTGAGACATTACTGTGGAAGTTTGAGAACATTCAGATCCGGTCTCGTTGATGTTTAGACGCGTCGAGGTTTGGGTTCTCGCTGGAAACTCCCAACTACAGCCGAAATGCAGCAACGAGTGACCGATCGACGTAATCAAATGAGGACATCATTCACATCCTGATAGAATGTCTCAGCAGTGCATATGATCCGTATGCATTGCACGTGGGTCGCTTTCTCGACTCATGGGTTGAATAAGAACAGCGACGACAAGGTGAACAGAACAGCAGAGCAGCAGAGCAGCAGAGCAAACCAAGGCAAGCAAGTATAGGCAGGCCGCCTTCCACTCACCCCACAACTCTCCTACCACACTGATCCTGCCCTTATATTCTCGTCCTCCCCCTTAGAAAAACGACTCTTCTCTTCTCCTTTCTTTTTGGAAGAGTCTTTTTTCTAAGGGGAGGACGAGAATATAAGGGCAGGATCAGTGTGGTAGGAGAGTTGTGGAGTGAGGAAGGCGCTTGTGTTGTGAGGAAGGAGTGCTAGTTAACAGGGAGCTAATAGGCGGAGTGAAGTTGTAATGGGAAGGCATACTGAGTAGTAGTGAGGTCTCGTGCCGAATCCCGATATTTCTGGGAAGGCGTGAAGCGTTGTGAGGAAGGTGGTATAATTACGCGTCCGCTAAGAGCGACTGCAAGAGGAAGGGACGTTGAGACCAATTATCTGCTTAAGTACCTCGTTGTTTTTAAGGTTGGTATAATTAAGGACCGCTATTGGAAAATACCAACACATGTTTGTAGGTAGGAGAGACACGCTTGCAACGGTGGCGGACTTTGCATTGAGGGTCTCAAAAGCCTCGAGCAGACTCGTGAGGACGGGATGCTTTATCGATAGACCGAAGGCGGACCGGGAAAGAAAGGAATCGTAAACACACACATTTGAGCCTATACAAGGGCCACTACCTGAAGTATACGAGCAAAGCTCCGAGAACGAAGGAAAGGAAGAGACCCGAAGAAATGAAGACCTCCTGAACATTAGTTGCAGTGGAGATGGCTACTGCCAGGCATGTAGCTAATGAAAGATTAGTAGCAACTTATGTTTGCTCGCGGATCGCCGTTTTCCTTCGAGATGTATGCTTCTGATGACTATCAGAATGTCCCGATATTGTTGGGATAATCAACTGCCTGCCACGGGTCGAGAAATATTTTCATTCAGTCTATCTGAAATGCGCCAACCTTCCAAGTCAGTGCGACGATTTTGGTATTCCTTGAATGTCCCAGCCTAGTCCAGAACTCCCAGGCGCCATATATGCAGTATGTTATACAACCTCTCACTCTTCCTTATCCATGTCGACATCTTCGTCCCCTCCGAACAGATCCTCCATGTTGCCACCTTCCTCATCTTCAACGCCTTTCTCCTCTGTCTCCAGACCCTCCATCGAGTCTCCCGCAATCTGCTGTGTATCATCATCCTCTGCAACCCACTCGCCCTTCAATCCCCAAGGCACACCCGTCAACACGAATCTCTCACTAGGCAGCCTAACACCCCATTCATTCTGCAGCACTCTCGGCAAAGCGACCTTATTCCTCGCCTGCGCAGTCTCCAACAGAAACTCCTTGGCCAGTCCTCCACCTCCATTTCCACCGCCAAATTGATATTGTAGCCTACTCTGAATTGCCAATTGAACTGCCTGCGGGCTAACTTGTCCGTTCTCGTCTTTCATTCCACCAGTAGGTGCGTCCCTAGCACGTGTTTGTTGTGAGACGTAGGCGTCGGAGGAAAGGTGCAGGGCATCGGAGAGGATGGAAGATGAGTGACGATAGGCGAAGTCGAGGAGTTGGAGGGGGACTCGTTCTTGGTATGCTGTGCAGCCTAGACTGGAGAGGAGCATGTGTATGAGGCGGGCATCGCGGGGGCGTTTGTTGAGGCCATTGTCTTGCAGAGAGGTGAGAGGTACTGTTGGGTTTGATATCGTAGCTGGTGCTGGCTGGGAGGGTTGTGACGCGGCGACTGTGGGTTGGGAAGGAGGTGAGGTGTGACCGTTTGTTTGGGGCGCGTCTCCGTTGACTTCAGCCATGATGACGAATCTGGCCCTAATGTGTGGAGTATGATTCTTAAAGATGTTGTCGAAATAGTTCAGGGAGTCGTCGCGCTCGACTCGATGGTTTCAAGATTGTAGATTGAAGCCGAGGAGCTCGAGAGGCTGGTGGCTTTGTAGATAGTTGGAGAGATATTGTTGTGGTCTCGGATCGGGAAGGCTTGGTGCAATTTCTATGATACTATGTCCCACTAGTATCTTGCGGAAGGAAACGAAGGTGATGGCGTCGGTACAAGTCCCGGCGCAAGATGCTTGAGGCTCGAGGATTGAATGTCTTCCGTCGCGTGGAACATTCAACCCCCTGTCAACCGCACAGACCACACCTTAAATCCAAAATGCACCATTTCCATTGTGGCTCGATTGGCCCCACTTTAAAATCTGCCCCTCCATCGCCCGCTGTCGGCGAATCTAAGAAAAATATCAAGTCTCGAGTCACCATACGCGCAACTATAATTTTCCTTTCAATTGTCCCTCCGTATCTGGTACAATCACACCGGGCACTATGGATACAACTCTACCCCTTCCGTTCCTCCCTAGCGTGGACCTTTCCACTCCTCCAACAGCGGACGCGGACTCCGAATTTACGAGCAAGCAGTTATCGTATCTAGGATGCATCTTCTTCTCCGCGAACGACTCGAACATCGATCAATTGCTCGGTTTCCTTCAGGGACATGTCTCAATTGAGGCCTACGTCGACGTTTCCGACATTACGAGTACAGAGGATATCGTCACGATCCTGGACTCTGGCGCTTCGAAAGTGTTCGCTACGGCGGGCACACAGCTCAATGTCCTGGAGAAGTACGGCGATCGAGTCATACCAATTCTAGCCGCGGAGGAGGCACATCCTACGCTGCCGTATGCCAATGGAGTTCTTGTGCGAGCTGGGGACATTCAATCGACGACCCTCAAGCTGGAAATCCTGACTCACCATAAGGTGGCCCCTGTTTTCCTGACTACACCACCAAGCAGGTAAGCCTTCTGGAAGGATTTAGACCCTCTATTGAGCCCTTCAGGAGGGTCAAAACGCACTTTTGAATGTTCCGGCAGCCCTGGGACAATGGCAGGACAATGGAGGACCGTGGGGTTGGCTGCAGAAATATGCTAACTCGAGACTTGTGACACAGTCCTCAAGAATTCGTCACATTGGCAACCGAGTCATCTGCCATCTCGATCATACCTTCCAATATCCTTACAATCTCGGGACAATCAAAGATACCTGTGCCTGCATTGATCGCTTCATCATGGACATCAGATAGACCAGACGAGTTAATCCCCACGGTGGTCACAGATGAGAGAGGAATTGCTCTGGGATTGGTGTACAGCAGTCAAGAGAGCTTGGCAGAGTCGTTGAAGACTGGCACAGGAGTATATCAAAGTCGAAAGCGAGGACTGTGGTACAAGGGAGCGACTTCGGGCGATACACAAGAGCTTCTTAGGGTATCTCTGGACTGCGACCAGGACTGTTTGAAGTTTGTAGTCCGTCAAAAAGGTCGTGGATTCTGCCACCTACCTCAGTCGACATGTTTCGGCGAGTTACATGGCATTGCAAAGCTCGAGAAGACATTGATTTCAAGAAAGGAGTCAGCGCCAGAAGGATCATATACTGCCCGCCTCTTCTCCGACGAGAAGCTATTACGAGCCAAGATTATGGAAGAAGCTGAAGAGCTATGCGATGCCACTACAAAGGAGAATATCGCCTTCGAGGTGGCCGATCTCATATACTTTGCTCTGGCGAAGGCTGTTGGTGCTGGAGTCAGCGTGTCTGATATTGAGAGAAGTCTTGATAAGAAGAGCCGAAAGGTGAAGAGAAGACAAGGTGATGCGAAGGGACAATGGGCCGAGAAGGAGGGAATATCCACGAACGGCACGAATGGTAATTCAAAGTCTCCGGAAGTGAAGGAGATTGTGAAAGAGGCAGCTTCAGTACCCAAGTCAGCCGATGACAATGCGGGATTGAAGAATGGCCGGATTACAATGCGACGCTACAACGCTGCTACAACCTCGCCGGAGGACCTCAAAGCCGTTCTACAACGCCCCTCACAAAAGTCCACCGAAATGATTATGGGCATCGTTAACCCCATCATCAAGGAAGTACGAGAAGGAGGCGATAAGGCGTTGCTATCATACACCCACAAGTTCGAGAACGCGACTTCACTTACGTCTCCCGTTCTCAAGGCACCATATCCACAATCCTTGATGAACCTCGCACCCGAGACAATCGCAGCTATCGACACCTCATTCGAGAACATTCGCAAGTTCCACGCAGCACAAAAAGAAGACAAGCCGTTGCAGGTCGAGACTATGCCTGGTATCATCTGCAGTAGATTTTCAAGGCCGATTGAGCGCGTTGGATTATACGTTCCTGGTGGAACTGCTGTCTTGCCATCTACAGCTCTTATGCTTGGTGTTCCTGCTATGGTTGCTGGTTGCAAGACAATTGTCCTGGCTTCACCCCCTCGTGCCGACGGAAGCATAACCCCAGAAATTGTATACGTTGCACACAAGGTTGGCGCGGAATCGATTGTCCTTGCGGGTGGTGCTCAAGCCGTTGCAGCAATGGCATATGGGACTGAGTCTGTGTCCAAGGTCGACAAGATTCTGGGGCCTGGGAACCAGTTCGTTACTGCAGCAAAGATGTATGTCAGCAATGATACCAACGCCGGAGTCAGCATCGACATGCCAGCTGGACCTTCAGAAGTTCTAGTCATTGCGGACAAGGAAGCTAATCCGGCCTTTGTCGCCTCAGATCTGCTGTCGCAAGCAGAACACGGTGTTGACAGTCAAGTAATTCTGATCGCCGTCGACCTTTCGGAGAAGGAGCTAGCTGCGATTGAAGACGAGCTACACAAGCAAGCTACGGCTTTGCCGAGAGTCGACATTGTACGAGGTGCTATTGAGCACTCAGTGACCCTCGTGGTCAAGGACATTGAAGAGGCGATGAAGCTGAGCAACGAATATGCCCCAGAACATCTCATTCTGCAACTGAAGAACGCTGCTGAGGTGGTGCCTTTGGTGGAAAACGCTGGATCGGTATTCATTGGGGAATGGACGCCAGAGAGTGTTGGAGACTACTCTGCTGGTGTGAACCACTCATTGCGTAAGTCTACCTTTTCGCCTTTTCTAGTGTTCCGGAGCCTTTGGGGCATTCAAACCCACCCAAAATGGCGAGGTTCAGATCGGAGTTTGCATCGTGCGCACCACTTTCTTCTTGGGGACCCTTCTCCAGGTGTGAAAGTCCCAGATTTTGCGGGGCATTCAAAAGTCGAGTTTCGACCTCTTCAAGACTTCCTCCTATCCATTAGTGATGGATAAGCGATGTACGACTGAGTTACTGACATTCTGCCAGCAACATACGGCTACGCAAAGCAGTACTCCGGAGTAAACCTCGGCTCCTTCACAAAACACATTACATCCTCCAATCTTACAGCGCAGGGCCTCCGAAACGTCGGTGGAGCCGTGATGCAGCTCGCCAAGGTCGAAGAATTAGAGGCACACAGGAGGGCAGTCAGTATCCGTCTTCAGTATATGGATGACAATGGTATATAATGTCCCGGAGAGGGAGGGATTTTGATGATAGGAATGAAAAGTTGAGATATCTGGCTTTCGTGATTTTGATTGCATGTGATGTGGGCGGTGAGGTGTGTGGATGTTCTTGATTTCTGGGGAGATTAGAAATGGGGTGAGGAGGCGCAAGGTGGTGTGGATGGGAAGTTCCCAGGTGGTGTCAGAGGCTGGGCGTCACGAGTGGGATGCTGGTGGGCTTGGGGTGAGAATGTCCCATCTACCTGGGGTGTTGAAAATGCTTCCAAATGCGACACCTGGAAAGGATGCTCCGAATTATTTCTCTGCTGATTTTCCCAAGTGGGACACATCTGATTCGACGCGAGTATGTCCTGCATCTAGTTGGATCATTGAGATTGTTTTTCGAGTGGCATTCTCGTCAAGGGGACTCTGGCAGATCTCCTGCAGATATCTCCAAGTGGAATGTCCTATGTTGGCGGTCATGATGTCCTAGCAAGGCTGGGTGATTCGAGCACCAGAACAGACGTCCCTTCAGGCTTATGACCACTATTCTGCGGAGCGGCTCGTGCTCGAGATCCAGGGCCTTCTCGCTAAATATTCAGGCTTAAATCCCCTAAACTATAGCGCGTCGGGTACCCTCGCTCAGGTATTTTTGCATCCCCACGATCTACTTCAGAGGCTCAGCCCGAATGCATCACTTCTGTTCATTCTCGCATTCGCATTCGCACGCACATCTTTTAGGCATTGAGTTCCTAGTTCTAGATTAATTCTCAGCCTATCACACATTCTAGAGGGGGGCTTACGGTCCATTTCAGGCTGTACTGGCAGTCTCTTGATAACTGTGCCTTAAAGGGACATTTAACGTTAGCCAAGGCCCCGAAAGCTCACAATTCCAGTTAAGTCAAAGTTATGGCCATGTTTCTCGTGGTCTTTCTGATAGCTTTTGCAATTATCGCCACTGCTCGACCAAATTTCGCCTCCGAAGCCCGACATTTCACCAGCCTAGAAGACATCGCGCCTTTTAATGACTATATTATCGTGGGGGGAGGGGGGAGTTCCGGTCTCACAGCCGCCGGCCGACTAACAGAAGATGGAAAATGTCTGTACAGCCTTTCATTGTGCCGTTCACTGAGCGAAGTCATTAACGATCCATCATAGTCACCGTCCTAGTCGTCGAGTGTGGATATTTCGAGCAATCCCTCAACCCAATCGACTTTAACATTCGTCACTTGACCGCAATATCTAGTCGCATGGCATACAACATCACCTCAGTTGGCAATAAGATGCGGGTCTTTGAATTGGATGTTGTGTTGGAGGTAATTCTGCAGTGAACTGACATTCACCGTTACAGTCAGAGGTATGGGAAACGGTCATACTTGAGCACCGTTTCAGAATTTAAAAGTTTCTGCTAATGTTCATTTCGGGCCTCTTTATAGAACTACCACTTCAATTCCTTCACGCGTTTCTCGTCGTCAGAAAAGGGGTTCGCTTCGCACACCGCTTCAGGCACTCTCAAGTCGATGGCCGCATTACCGAGACGCCTCCCTCAACAAGGAATGTCCAGATGCGATCGAAATAGACCAGTTCTTTAGCAGGAGTTGGTGTATGTTTTCGAATCGATTCCTGAGACCGACACGGAGACTGGAGACCCCGCCAGCCACTCGCTATTACCAAAATAGAGACCCACATTAGCACCTCACCATCAAACAACATTGCCATTTTCAAATGCTCAACATAGAAGCTGCAATATTTCTGGGACATCGAGAGTTCGGGAACGCTCTTCCGAATCGAGCGACTCGCAGGAGAACCCATGCACGATGCTGGCCCAGCTTCGCCAACCGGCAAACCCAGCGTGACCAACAACATTCGCAGCATCCAACTTCCAACACTCTCATCCAACATCTCAACGTAGCTGAAACAGTCACTGTAGCCAACGGTAGCTACTTTCTGCTGGAATTGCGTGTGACGCGAATTCCATCTGCCTCGGCCTATCTTTAGCGTCGCAGGGCACGAGACACTTCCAAGTTCTCCATCGAGGAAGCTTCGACGATCTCGGATTTGTTCTCGAATTTCTTCTTGGGCTCACGAATCCACTTTATTCCTAGCGGAAAAATCTTCATCGTCGGTTTTTGATCGCTAACCCGAACGATGACGATGCCAAACGCTGCTACTGATGAAGAAATTAGAGCTGCCTTAGAGGACGCTTACTTAACAAATGACTTTGAACGTCTACACGCCCTCTTGACTAATAACGAAGTGACGAGCATCTGGTCTGATCCTTGTGGAAGGCTGCGGAATGTCGCTACCCAGTGCATCTTTGTCGCAGGGAACGATGGTGATGTCTCGAAAATCAGCATTATATTTCAAATATGGCGCGAGAACCCATATTTTGTTGCTCCAAGTGGCGAAGAGTTCAACCCTGCTCTAGCTCTGGCTCATGGGATTGAGACCCTCAACCGTGATCTCGTCAACGTATTGCTCGACAATGGTTGCAAAGTCAAGTCTATAGTTGCAGAAGAAATTGCGGATCTGAAAGTACGAGATGGAAATTGGGCGGCTTTTACATTGATCCTGCAGGACTTGGTCGATCATGGGTGGGACGTCAATACCAAAACGACACCTCTGAAGGGCGAACTATTTTGGGGTATTTATAGAGGACCTGGATCACAGAAGAACTTGCTAACACTTGCTAGGTTAGCTACAAACAACCTTCCGGTATTCCACTGGCTTCTCGAACCCGGAGCAGACCCCAACATCGCCGATGGATTTGATGGTACACCGATGGCATATACAGCCATGAATGGAACGTCATATATGATAAAGCAACTCTTTCAATATGGTGCCAAAGTCGACAATAATGCTTTGCACCATGTCGTTGGGCGATCAAAGATGGACCCTGAAAGGATACCCATCCTCGAAATATTACTGCAACACGGAGCAGACATCAACGCTCTTGAGACAGGCTTGGAGAAGCTGCCGTCGTCCAACGCTTCGGCACTACCGCCACATACAAGTACAGTGTTGTATAAAGCAGTCAGGGACCGACATTGCCAATTGGTGAGGTATCTGCTGAGCAAAGGAGCTGATAGTGAGAAACGAACAGCTGGCTTCAAGGGACAAGGCATCACGCCTTTAGAGTGGCTTCGGCTTCAGAAATGGAAAGACGAGGAGCTACAAGTACTGCTAGAAGGTACCCAAACCAGAACTACGATCCGAACCAGGAATGAAGTATCATAAATAGAAGTCAGTCAGCAGACAATGAGTCTAGAAATGCAGCAGAATGACTAGATGATGGGCGAAGAAGAGTTGAGTAGGACATTAATGATAATAATATAAACTTCAGTGTTGCGGAAGCTGAGCCTTGGAATAGCTGACTATAGACTTAACTGTCGAGGGCAAAGTGTTATTCCGTGATGTTTCTCAATTTGCTGAATCTAACCAAGGACGCTAAGTGATTTCCGTCCGATCCCATGTTCTAAACGGTAAATTTATTGCTCCGCAACCGCAGCCTTGTCGGAATCTTGAAATCTCGAGACCTCGCGAGGTATAAGATCTCGAACTCCTCTCCTCATTTTTCTTTGAACAACAAACCTCCACAATGGCAACGCGCAATCCACCACAAACCACGACTTTGAAGAGCCACTTCAAGTCTTTTTTAAGGGTAATTCGAGCTACGCTATCTGCTTTCTTATTTGCGCAAATCTCCCCAAATTCTACCGATTCACCTTGGCACCTTGTCGCGACCTTGGTCAAAGCGCCTGTATCAGTTGTTTTTACTCAACACCCTCACCATTAGGCAGTCGAAGAAGCACCAAAGCAAGCGGTATTCAGTCTGGAAGTCTGCATTTGGCACCAAATCGACATCGTCGATTCTCTTCGGGACACACTTTCGATAAAGCTTCGAAGTTGAGCCTGCGAACTTTACAGCATTAAGCATCCAGGTAAATTGCATTGAAGCGACATTGAAGATGGATCTCGTTAACACGTTCTTCAGATCGCATGATTTCGAGGTCGATTTCACCATGTCGACAACAGTCTCATCAGCCGAGCGCGCGCGCGACCCCCATAGAACAAAGCGCCAGCTAGAAATTGAAAACCAGGCCAAGGAGTAGAAAGAGAGAATTGAGACAGAATGTGAACGAAGGGTAGAGGAGGCGGATGCTAAGGCTAGAACTGAGAGGGCTGGGGTTGAGGAAGAATACGAGCGGAGAGTACAACAGGCAGAAGACTTCAGAAAGATCGAGATGGCGAAGATCATGGATGAGTGCCGCGGCCCACAATCTCGAGCATACAAATGGCAGGGACTCGAGCTCCAAAAACTCTACAGCCGTCGAAAGATTGCTATGCGGGAGGCAAGCGAAGCTTGGCAGAACGATAGAGATGCAGCAGGCATGGATAGAGCAGATGCCGTCGTGCTTTTCTTCATCGAGAAACGCGACTTGAGGAAGATTTTGAACAACCATCATGTCGTGTTCATCCCAGTTAATGCGCTTCCAGTCATCTACACTTTTGTCAATGACTTGATAAAAATGGTCAAGAGGTTTGACCTCGAGAGTCTACAAGCTGATATGCGCGGCTGGTACATTGAGTTCGGAGGCTCTGAACAAAGCAAGAAGTGTGCATCTGCTTGCTTTGATTACTTGAAGGTAAGAAAGTTCAACCACTATCAACTTAAGTTGGAGCTTATTGGTCGGGGATTTTCTGTGATTAAGTCCTGGCCTCAAGGTATGTTCGCTACAACATGCCTCCAATATGCACATCCAAATCAATCCTGACTGACTACAATTCAGAAGCACCCAGTATCCCCCGAAAGGTGTCACAAACTTCGTCTCCTGATCCTGAGTCAGCCTCGAACTCCGTAGTTGCCTCTCCTACTACTCGAATGCCTACATTCGAAATCGATATGAAGGATCCTCAGATCTTGAAAGAGTTCAAGGAATTCTTGAACTCTAAAGTATGTTCGATGTTTAATCAGTTCCCAAGAAGATACTGACATATCAAAATAGTATCCTGAAAGGTATGGCAATCATCGTCTAGAGGAGGAGGAAGGTGGTGAGAGCGAGGTTAGCGAGGTGGATGTCGACAAAAAGAAGAAACCCGCAAAGAGCGAGGATGATGACGTTGTCAAAGGCCCATCCATGAACTCCAAGGGTACCAAGCTTGCAGTCATTCGACATCTTCATGAAACCATTGACCTCACGGAGGACTCTGACTAATGCGGTCAAGAGTAATTTGGTGCTTCTTCCGGCTCTCGAGCCCCGAAAGCAGCGTGATTATGAGAGATAGATAATGGTGGATCTTGTAGCTTTAAGTAGCATTGCACAGCCTCAGAATGTCATGAAAACTTGCGCTCTTGCAGCCTTCGAGACTCTTCTGTAGTCCCATAGATTGACACATAGTAGATCACCAACGCAAGCAATCTTTGAGATTGCCAATGAAAACCTTCAACTACTACTTTGAGTCTTCATACAACAATGCGTGAGTCATGATCCAAAAGCCGCGTGAAGCAGTGGAGTACATGATCAAAGTCTTTAATCTGTAAAACACACAAAATGTTTAGATTTGTTCTTTGTTTCTCGACATTGAGAGCATCATTCGAGAAAATAAAGGTGCTGAGCCGATTAAATTCCTTGCTCCACTTTTTTGTTTTCGGATATTCGCTTGAATTGTCTATATAAATTTAAATGAGCATTTTTCTGCTAGAAGAACCGTAAGTGCTCACACTTATGAAACGGTCCCTGGGCTTGGTTCTGACTAACTATCAACTGGCCTGCTTGAGAGAGCGAGGTTATGCCCATGCACCGGTATTGCTTCAATTTCTTTTTTGCCTTTTATTCTTGTTGTTTGTTCTAATTATTTTTTGTGGGCGTGATTCTGTAGAGCTTTCTTTTTTTGGCACTTTTGGAGCTAGAAGCTAAGCGAGGCAAGTCGCGGAGAAATCTACTCACGCTCATCAAGCCTACGTCCACAGCCTGCAATTTTTAGATAGCGAGCTGCATTGATTTGCCCATCGAGCTACTGGTAGTCCGGACGCCGAGATGCTTTCCGATGTTTTGAGGCTCATACTGTAATGCGAGATTAGTCAGGGATATAGGGGGAGAATGACAGAGGAAGGACTTCGCAACCACGAAACCGGAGTTCGGACTTTGCAAGATGTGCGTCCCTCGATGTTTCTGAAAGACAGGAGGAACCTTCGTGCACTGAAATAAAACAAGAAATCAAATGAAAAAAGCAAACGAAGCCAGCTCCTACATGAATGAAAACTTCTCATTTCGTTCGCAGGTCACGTGCTGTATAGCAATCGTTCCTGCCCTGAGAATTCGAACCCAGCAAATCCCCTAACTTCTTTGACTATCTTGTCGACACTCAGCTTGCGCCTCCAGGCCAGAAGAATGTTTCTCATCAATCACACACTCTCCCTCCTCACTATTCAACAGCCCTCCAAGCTTCCACTGCCTAATCTCATGTCCTTTCCACATCAACAACCCCACAAACAAGAACGAGAACGCCTGCAAAAATGCCATCATCCCATAAGCCCAATTGAATCCCATCAAATCCACCCAAGGATTAATATAAAAAGCGACACTCAACCCATATCCAATACGATACAGATTCAAAATGATCGCCACCTCAGCAGGAGCGGTTGTGAAGATCTCACATGCATAATTGACTGTGATCGGAGTACAGCATAGAGAACCAAAGGTAACCATGACTTGAGCGACGCCGAGAGTGATCCAATGCCAGTGATTAAAAAGCGCCGCGCCGAAGACACCGAGTCCGATGGGGCTGCAGAGGAGGGCGGGGAACCAGAGGGCGTGAAGGCGGTATTCGGGTTTCCAGGTTCCGCCGCGGCGGGAGCAGATGTAGAGCGGGACGCGGTCGGAGGCGAGTTGGCCGTAGAGCCAGGCGAGTGAGATTCCGACCCAGTGCGTGAATGAGACTAGGGTGCATGTGAGTTTGCTATCTTGTCGCAGGTTGTGAGGAGGGACTTACAAAGTGCGTTTTGGCGAGAAGTGAAGCCGTATCCTCCTATTTTCTCGGGTTTCTGCAGCCAGACAGGCGTGATCGCATTCATCGCGATATAGAAACCGAATGAGACGAGAGTGAAACAGCCAAGAATTATGGTGACGGGCGTGAATGCCACAATGAATGGGCGAGCAGCAACTTTGAGCTACAAGAGCGGTCAGCCAGTCTGAAAGTGGTATGGTAAGAGGTAGAAAATCAGATGAGACTTCGAGGTCAGGCTTACAAATTGGAGCCAGCTCGTCGGTGGGGCAACTTTGGTCCCGGGAAAGAATGTCGCAACTCGATTCGCGATGAACGCTTTGGGGGGACTCTCGTGGCTTGCTCCAGGATCTCTGTCCCATCCAGTTTCGTACAAGAAGCAAAAGCACATTAGGAATGAAAAAGCTACAAGAGCAAACTCATACCACACGGCTGCCGTCCACGATCTGCCAGCCGCCACGAAAGCTCCAAGTGTCGGGCCACAAACAGTACCAAAATCGAAGAAGAAATGGAATGCCGTGAATGCTCTCCCGCGTTGATGGAGAAAGAACAAGTCGATCAATATGCGTGGTCCAAGAATTCCCGTCACCGAACCAAAGAACCCAGCTAGGAATCTCGAGCCAAGATAATGGGCATAGTCGTCAGGGCTTGTCATGCATGCTCCCCAAATTTGAGCGATCATAAGCCCAAACAATGACCAGAAGACTGCTGAACTTCGACCAAATTTGTGAGAGAGTGGGAAGAAAACGAAACCTCCAATAGCCATGCCTCCAGTTGCACAGGAGTTCTGGTACGCCATCTGAGTTGTCGTGACACCATAGAGTGCTGATTGCGGCTTCGGAACCAACTGTAGTGCAAGTCCACTCGAGTATCCAGCAAATGTCGCGAGGCATAATGTGGCAACAATTGGGATTTTCCGTCTCACCGGCCAGTTCTAAAAACGCGTCAGCGCCAGCAGAGAAGCATAGCAAGTAACGTGTACCAAAGGGTCTCGAGGGTCGTCGCTAGGACGAGGAATGAGCATGATACCATCATCTCCAGAAGATTTATGAATAGCTGGACTGGAAGTCCCATCATTATTGTCATCCACATCTGCAGATGCCTGATTTTTCAAGTCCTCCATCGTAAGTTCGTAGGCCGGGAGGTCCTAACAATAAAGAAATGAATTTAATCCCAAGAGATTGTAAGTTAAAGTAGAAAAGCTTTGCTGGCGATCAGCTATATTAAAGTTCAAAGATATCTTATCATACGTGGAGATCCACCTTAAATTTCAACGGGCCTCCATTCCACGCGCGTCCAGGGAAGCTTCTGGGGTATCGACACACTTGCATTTCGGACCCGAGAACCTTCGTCCGCTCGCTGCCAATTGAATGTCGAGAACCGTATTCTCCAGGGACCTAACCGATGCAGAAGGAGGAAAGCAGAGATTACAAGGTAGTTGACCGGCATATTGAAATAGCACACAGGGGATCAAACCCTATCCGGGCGTCTTGCCAGCATCCAGAGCGTCACTCGGTGACTCTTTCAGATGCTTAAAAGCGCCTTGCGTAGTATGCTGTGCCACTCAAAGACAATACAACAGCATGTGCAGCATACGCTACTCAAGTGAGGCCATTCTGGGCGTTTGGCATCGCGATAAGTGGCGTGCAGATCTGCCGGTGAAGGTTGTGAAGATGGAGATGAGGTACGCGTCGCATGTACGAAAATGCACCACATGCGGCTAGGGCTATTTAGCGTGCTGACTCAGGGGAGTGTCCTTATAATACTCGCTAAACTTTTAAGATATCATATTTTTGTCTCCCACAACCATCACCTTTCTCTCATATTTCGCACTTTTTTGAGAATTACGAAGATGCTCATAGTTGATAAAGTCACTGCTTTGAGCTGAGGTGTAGGATGAATGATCGATTATGAGTCGAAGGGGAGATATATTCACATGCAAGTCTCATGCAAGTGCGGGGAAAGGGTCGAATTAGTCTTCCTTGAGCACCCATTCAATCATTCATCGTCAATCTTATGGTAACCTCTAAAGGCCATGTAAATGGCCTGTATCCTTCACTTGAGCTGCAAGTATGAAGTTTCAATGAGTATTTTGAAATCTGTTGAGGTTGATGGAAGCCCCTCGTGCTTCTCACATGTTATCGGAGAAAAGACTTAAAGTTAGGTTTAACCAAGTCTCTACATTCATTAAACGAAAGCTAAAGGCTGTGTCAAGTCATTACTACTTCAAAGACAAGACTGGACTTCGCCTTGGGCGCAGTTCAGGCAAGTCATTCCATAGTCATGTGATCATCCCTCCATATATTACTCTACCCTAGAAGCTCACTGCATACAGTTCGATTTTATTCACGAGATGGCCGAGACATCACAAGCGATCTCACCTATCAAAGCTTGTTTGTAATAAAGTTCTTAGAAGTACCCAGCTAAATTCCGTATCCTCAACCAATAGCCAATCCTAGATCGACAAGATACGAGGTGCATCGGGGACAAGGTTATTATGAGCATGCCCTATCCACACCTGGTTGAAGAGGCGTCGTCCAATCACCTAGAAATACTTCCCCGAGCTCAAGTGCGAGCTGACTTCGCCGTTGTGACATTGAAAGAAGTCCTATTTGCTCGTTCGGACCCGGAAAATTCGAATAGGGAACTACTTGAGTAGAAAGTATCTCGAGTATAACGCTGTCTGATCAATTCACTCTCAGCATTTGTACCAAGTGAAAAGTGACGATCTTAAAGATGGGTGATGCAGGACCAAAGGAGGAAATCTTCACTTTTGACCAACTCCTACGACGGCGAGCAATTGACGAAGATCAAACCGCTCTCCTCGCATACCCCAAGAGCAAATATGGCGTTGATGACTACGAGCTCGTCAACGGGGAGGCCTTGAATAGATTCGTGGATGGAGCTGCCAAAGCACTCATTGAGAAAGGCTTCAAGCCGGTTGTAGGTATCCCGGTCTGCCATCACTTCCCCCTCAACTGAGAATAAGAATAGGAAGAAGAAACACTAGTCGGCATCTTTGCACCATCAGATCTGGACTATGTAATCACGATCTACGGTCTAGGGAGACTTGGCTATGTCTCGTTCCTGCTCTCGCCCCGTCTTCCAGCTTCGGCAGTCTCAAGTCTTCTCTCCACTTGCAAGTCCCAGACTCTCTTATACGGACCCGATAACAGTTCCTTCGCGGAGTCAGTTGGAAAGCTGCTACCCGGGCTACACTCACTACCAATCTTGACACGCTCGGAATATTATTCCAAAGTCCATACTTCAACCCCACAGTTCGAAAGAAAGAATGTAGACTTTGAGAAAGAACATCTCAGAACATACATGATGGTTCATTCTTCCGGGTCAACCGGCTTGCCGAAACCGATCAGAGTCACTAACAAACGATTGACAGTGACTTTTATAACAGCCACGGCTCTCACTGGTTTTCAATCTGTACCTTTTAATCATGTGCATGGGCTTGTGACATACACTCAGCATATCTACATCAAGAAAACATTGTAAGAAGCTACCAACTTGAGGAAGAGAGACTTGTTGCTAACAGGCAGATATCTTATGAATGGCCACGTACCTCAAACCCACGACACAGTCACTGCAGCAATCAAAGCAGCCAATCCAGGAATCATATGGACTGTGCCCTATGTACTGAAATTGTTGGCAGAGAAGCAAGACGGGATCGATGTACTCAAGAAATGCGAAATCGTCAGTTCAAGCGGAAGTCGATGCCCAGATGACTTGGGAGATTTGCTGGCAAGTCAAGGAGTCTTCATCGGCTTGACATTTGGATCGTAATTACATCCCCAGTTTACATCCCGCAATGAACGACAAGCTAAAGGCCTTACAGGTCAGAAACAGCAGTAATCTTTTCCTCTCTGACCCGCCCACGTGGCGATACGGCATGGAACTACATGCGAGTCATGCCTCACGTCAAGCCGTATCTGCTCATGAGACCAGTTGACGGCGAGATATGCGAGGCTATTGTTCTTGATGGTCATAAATCAAAGGCTGCGACGAACTCGGATGATCCTCCGAATTCGTTCCATACTTCAGACTTGTTCGTCGAACACCCGATGATTCGTGATGCTTGGAAATTTGTAGGCAGGTTGGATGATAGGATTACGTTGTTGAATGGAGAGAAGGTATTGCCGCTGCCGATTGAGGGGAGGATTAGACAGCATGCTTGGATAAGAGAGGCTGTGATGTTTGGTGAGATCAGACTCCTCACCACCATACCAGCGCGTGTTCGCTCACTGATAGCGTCTAGGAATTGATAAACCAGTGCCAGGACTTTTACTGTTCAAGTCCGGAAACGCGACAAATTTAGACGACGAACAATTCCTCGATGAAGTATGGCCAACAATACATGAAGCAAACACCCAAGCAGAAGGATTCTCCCAGATCAGTAGAGACATGGTGGTCATCGTAGGATCCGACGTCGACTGCCCCTCAACAGACAAATCATCCATTAAACGAGCACAGGTATATCGCGACTTCGCAGATGAAATTGAGGAAGTGTACATCCGAATGGAGAGGCAAGCAGACGGGCCCTTGCTGCAACTTTCACAGAAGGAACTGGAGACTTGGATCTTGGAAAGATTTCAGGAACTTGATGTCAACATCCCAAATGCTGAAGCGGACTTCTTCACTTCTGGCGTCGATAGTTTGAAAGCTATTCAGATGAGAGGACTGATTGTCAGACATATCGATGTCGGAGATAATACTTTGGGATCGATGGTGGTGTATGACTGTGGGACTATCAGAAATCTCGCCAAGAGGTTACAAGAACTCCGACAAGGCTCAGCTGCAATTGAAGATGAAGACGGAAAGGAGCTCAAGCTGATGGAAAGTCTGATCGAGAGATTCTCAGCGTTTGATGTACCAGTCGGAGACCAAACAATACCCCGCGACCCACTCAGTCATGAAGGAAATGTCGTCGTAAGTTATCTGTCCAAGTAAAACAGAGTTCCGTGATGATCTAACCTCCTCAGATCCTCACTGGAGCAACTGGTTCCCTTGGAAGCCATATCCTCATCCAACTGGTGTCCTCACCCAACGTCACCAAAATATACTGCCTCATCCGCCCCTCCGGTACTGTCTCCGCTCAAGACCGCCTAGCTTCCGCCCTCAGGGATCGTATGATGCCACTGGACCTCTCCAAAGTCACTGCCATCTCTTCAGACGTCTCAGCTCGAGATCTTGGTATTTCTTCAGGAGTTCTTTCCTTCCTCGGAGCTTCAACGACGCACATAATCCATTGCGCCTGGGTTGTGAACTTCGCTCTTCCAGTATCGAGCTTCGAATCGCAACTCCAGAGCCTACAAAATCTTCTCGCTTTCACACTCTCCCAGTCCGATCCCGCTCGTCTACTTTTCTGCTCTTCAATCGGTGTCGCGACATCTTCACCTCCACTTTACCCCGCTATTGTCCCCGAATCACCAATTCCAGACCTGAGACACGCGAGTCCAACAGGGTACGCGCGCTCCAAATTGATAGGCGAAAAGATTGTCGAAAATGCAGTCATAAGACATGGTGCGAGAGCAACGGTACTGAGGATCGGACAGATTGTTCCTTCGAAAGAAGTCGGAAGTGGAGTTTGGAATGTGAATGAGGCAATCCCGTTGATTGTTAGGAGTGCAGCTATCTTAGGTGTTTTACCTAATGTTCTAGGTCCAGGTGGGGAGGATGTGTGTACGTGGTTGGAGGCTGATGTGTTGGCCAGGTGTATTGTTGAGCTTGCTGATGTAGAAGGAGGGCCAGTAGCTGGAGAGCAGGTTGTCTACAATCTCGTGAATCCTAGCTCGTTTTCTTGGCGGGAGGAGTTCCTTCCGGCCTTAAAAGCTGCAGGGTTGAAATTTGATGTTCTGAGCTGGGAAGATTGGCTGGAGAAAGTTGAGGCAGAAGAGGACATAGAGATGAACCCGAGTAGGAAGCTGCTTGGGTTTTGGAGTGGCAAACGCAGGGTTGGCGAGCAGGGCACGGAAGGTGAGATCCAAAGAGAGGTGAAGTTTGAGACGAAGGAAGCTGTACTAAAGAGCAAGGCGTTGAGAAATGCGCCGAGAGTTGTAGATGGAGATCTGGTCGGGAGGTTGGTGGAAGCGTGGAAAGAAGTATGGTGATTCAGAACCTTGAGGAGTAAAGCAGTCGTGAACAAACAAACTTTCCAGATATCTCGGAGACTATGATAGGCCACTTCACCCTTCCCAATCCTTCTCCAGTGCTCTCCTATCTCTCACGACTCTCAAAACAGGGGGTTTCCATGTGGTACCGAGTCTCAATAGCGTCCTCTGCATCTCTTCTACATCCTCCAACACCTCCTTCTCGACCTGCTTCAATCTCCCATCAAGATCATCTCCCTCTCGTCGTACAGCGTCTAGCCATCCGCCACCATTACCCACTACGTCACCTCTCTCAATCACGTCTTCCCCACATCCTTCGAAACAGATCCAAAGCTTTTCCAACCACTGAAATTTGCTCAACTCCCCCAATTTCTCAAAAAGACGATCTTTACGCCACGTGAAGTAGCTCACTCCCAACATCCGAATGCCTGAAAGCATAGCCTCATCGAGACATCGGACAACGACGCCGAGGGACGAGTATTGGTTACGGTCACGAGGATCCGCGAGGAACAAAATATCTTCCTTTGGGCTGAAGAGCACACCACGTCGTCTAATGGGCTTCCGTGGTGCGTTGGGGATTCCTTGACCATTTGTTGGCCACGAGGCACCGGCTTGGGTGACGCCTGGCGATACACGAGGTCTCCAATTTGATGAACTCAATGATGTCCCATCGAGGAAAGATAACACCTGCCGGGGGTCTGGACTGTTCATGATATGATGTTGACTCAGAACGAACGACCGAGATTCGTGGTTCGCATGTAGAAGGGGACATGGGCTTTTAATTGCCAGGATGCAACACCGATCTCCAACCAATTTCATCGCTTGGAAACCCCTTTCAGAAGCGCTCGCCTCGGACTTGTGATCCAGATGTCGTCTATCAAGCAATCGGTTCAGAACTTTGACACTTTTCTCCTCGTGGTACGCGACGAGAGAGACGAATTGTGGGGGCGGAAGAGCGAGAAACCATATCCGCAAGCGAAGCTCGAGTGGAAGGAGTGGAAAGGCGTGGAAGCTTTGAGCGTTGGACATTGTAGTTTCTCAGTCCCAGTATGAAGTGGCACTTGCTGTTTAAGGCTGTTGTCATGTTGGAGTGAGGTTGAAATAAGAAAAGGACTGTAGGGAATGTTTTTAGCGGCTTTCAATGCAAGAATGCGGCACGATAACACGTGATTCTAGACCCTGAAAAGAAGCGCCCTACATTACCTCATTGGCCTTTGCTCTCCCCAGGATAAAGAGGCATATTAATTTCTGAAAAGCAAAATCTCAGAAATCTTCGGGACGTGTGAGAGGAATTTGAGAACCCTATGTAATACTATTATATTTTCGCGAAGCGAGGATAATACTTTTAATAAAGATCGAGAAAATATAATTATTACGTTACAAAATAATGAGCTTTTGAACTAATATATAATAATAAGCTTAAAATAATTACCCGGTTATAAATATATATTAAAAAAATATATAAATAAAATATAATTATATATAAAATAAAAAAAATTTCAAAATTAAAAATAATATTTTTTCTTTAATAATTACTATTTTATTTTTATTATTATATTCATTATAATTAGTTTATTTTCTAAATTAAAAAGATTTTTTTAATTAAAAGTTTTTATAAGAAAATATAATTAAAAATAAAGAATAAAATATATTAAAAGATTTTTTAATTTTTAAGGAAATTAAATTTAATCGAATTAAAAAAAAGAATTATATTATAACGCGATCGCGTTATTTAATTTATTATATACTTTATAATAATTTTCGCATTTAAAATTTATATTTTTTTTAAAAATCGAATATTTATATATATAAATATTAATATATTTATATAATTTAATATTATATATATTCGAAATTTATTATAAAAGAAATTTATTAAAAAAAAAATATTCGTAAAAAATATTATTCGTTATTATAAAAAGGAAATTTATAATAAATTTTAATAATTTTAATATATTAATTATAAATATATTAAATTAAAAAAATTTATATAAAAATTTCCAAAAAAAATAATAATAAATAATATAATTATTAATTATTAAAAAAACTTAATTATTTCGAAATAATTATTAAATTAATTATATTTTATTTTTTCGTTTTATTCGAGAATATAATTATCTAATTATTAATTATAATTTTCTAAATAATATAAAAACTATAAAATAAATAAATAAAAATTATTTATATAAATAATTAAAAAGAATTTTTATTATATTTTTTAATATTTATTAATATTATTGAAATTACTAAATATATTTATTAATTTTAATTTATTTAAAATAAACTTTTTATAAATATAAAAGTAAATACGTATTCACGTGTAACGTTAGGCTATATTAGGATTAGCGTAAGAACGCGCAAAGTTAAAAAATACAATTCTTTAATTTTACGTTTTTACTTTGGGAAGCTCAAATACGGGTAATAGTAATGCGTAGCTACTATGGCGAGGCAATTTATTCTATTTCAAAAATCTTTATTTATAGTAATAATTTCGGAGGTTTATATTAGCCACGTATCCTCTAATATATAAGGAGCTTTTTACTCTCTAAGAAACAATAAGAACTTTTTGTTACTTTATTTTACTAGTTTTACTACGTATAACGAATAATTATAAAAGTAAAATTAAATTTTTATTAAAGTTTATAAGTTTATTATAATTATACAAATTAAAGTGGTTTTCTTTTAAGAGAATTATTACTCTTTTATATTAGTAAACAACGTTAAGAGTTTTAAAATAATGCTATTTGGATATTACGAATTATAGCTTATAAGAATTATATTTTAAATATTGCGATTACTATTAAAAAATTTAAATTATTGGAATTTAAAAGCTAAAAATCAATTAATAAAGAGTAAACTCCCTTTATTTATTGATTTATCGATTTAAAATTAAAGAAATTAAATTGCGAAATAGCGAGATTACGAAAGAGTATTAATTCTTAGAATTTACATATTAAATTATTCGATATAATTAGTATAATAGCAAATAAAAAATGAAAAAATTAATTTACGATGATTAAATACGGAAATTAATTTCCCGGTTAGTATTATTTTTATTAAAAGTCAGAATATGAATATTAAAGACTTATTATAGAAATAAAAAGAAGTTCGTATTTTAAAAAGCGAAATTATAATATTATTTTATATTTTAATTTTAATTTTTTTAAAAAATCGCGATATAAAAAATACTCGAAATAATTTTAATATTAAATTTATAGTAGTTTAAAGAATATTAATACTTACGAAAAAATACGAAACGAATTTAAATAAAAGTTTTTATACGAAAAAAAAAGGCGATAATACGTTTTACTCGAATAATTAAAAAAATTAAACTTTAAATAAAATTTAAAACTCGAAATTTCTTTTTAATTATAAATACTATAAATAAAAACTATTTTCATAAGAAATTTTCACTTAATAATATTTATTTAAAAAAACGAATTTCTTTCGAATTACTAAAATAATTATCGATTTATAAATTAATTTCTACGAGTTACTTTTAATATAATTTAATATTAAGCGATTATTTTTCTATTATAATACTAATTAATATTTTTATAAGCGATTTTTTTAAATGGCGAAAAAAAATTCTTTCGAGATAAATTTACTTCGAAATATTATTCCCTCGTATAACGACGGAGATAAACATTTTACGGCTTTAATTACGTAATATATCCTCGTTTTTAATATGTAATTACTTTTCTTTAAGACTCTTTAAATACTTTATTTTAACGGAGAAAATATTATGGCTTTTTTAGAGTAATAAAACGATATTTATAAAGATTTTAAAGTTTTTATTATTACGAAGAAAAACTAAATACCGCGATATATTTCTTTTTTTTATTGCGATTAAATTCGTTTTATATTAAATTATTATATTAAACTTTATGATAAAAAGAAATTCTATACCGCTTTTAAAGAGGATTTTAAAGAATAAAACTAAAAAAACTTTAAAATTAATTTAAGATTTTTACGCTAAATTATTATATAAACTTTAAATAAATATTTATTAATTAAAATTTACGTAAAGATATTCGATCAAATATTTAGAGATTTAATTAAAAAAAGAGTAATAAATTTAAAGTCGCGAAATAATAAACTTATAAAAAGTTTTTTTTTAGTATTAAAAATAAAATTTTTAAAGAAATCGATTATAATTCGAAAGATTTCGCTATTTACGATTACGAGAAAATGAAAAAAAAGCCCTCGATATTTATACGTATAAAGAAAAAAGAAAACGCTATATTAAAATTA
Source organism: Phialocephala subalpina (assembly GCA_900073065.1). Taxonomy (NCBI): domain Eukaryota; kingdom Fungi; phylum Ascomycota; class Leotiomycetes; order Helotiales; family Mollisiaceae; genus Phialocephala; species Phialocephala subalpina. The sequence goes on along the minus strand of FJOG01000006.1, from coordinate 273,867 downwards.
TTAATTTAAAATATATAAAGTTTAAAAAAAATATTTAAATATTATAATTTAACGAATAGTATTTAATCGATACGATTACTTTTTTTTATTTATTTTATTTAAATTATTTATTAATAATACTTAGTATATTATTCCGAAGAAATATAAGAAAGCGTTATTTACTTTTTAATTTATTATTTTACGGCTATAAAAACTTCGATTATTATTTTCTTTTAAATTCAAAGGTAATATAAAAAAAATTTATTATAATTATAAAAAAAACTTTTTTTTATTTTTATTATTTTCTCGAGTATTAAAGACTCAATAAATAATAATATTATTATAATAATTTAAAAAATAAATAGATTTATAATTACTTTAAATTAAAATTAAAATTAAAATCGATTTTAATAATAAAATTATTTTTATAACTATAAACAAAAAAAGGGTTTTAATCGTAAATATAATAACTTCGAATAATATAATTATAAAAACTTTTATAATTTAAGACTTAGTAATTCTCCGTAAAACGTGTAATTTATAATTTAAAGGAATATAATAGAAATTAACGCGGCGATTATATATAACGTTTAATTTAGAGAACTTATATACTTCGAATATTATAAACGTAATAAAAACGAAGAAATCAATTTATTTTGCGATTATTTTTACGTAAATTATTACTTTTTTATAAACGATTTATAAAATCGAAATTATTATTA
>FJOG01000006.1:102936-258828 GCA_900073065.1 Phialocephala subalpina | reverse complement strand
TTTTTATCTCGAATTAATCAAATTATTATTAAAAAATTATTATTCGAATTAATTTTTATTTTAATCGAATTTAAAGAATTAAAATCAAAACCTTATAATAATATTTAATTAATTAATAAGATTTCAAAAAAGAATAAAATTTCTTTAGATTTTAAAGAATATCGAATTTTAATTCGAAATGAAATCGAGATAATTTAAAAGCTTCGAAATAATTTATTACTTCGAAAAAATAAGTTTTTTATATTTAATAAATAAATAATTAATATTATATTTCTTTGAATCGCAATTATCAAGAAAATATATAACTTATTATTTTCAAGGTATTTTAATAAAATTAAATTTACTCAATTAATAAAAATATAATATTATTAGTTTGGAATTAATAATAATATTAAACGTTATTATAATTATTATTATATATATAAAAGATCGAAAATCTCTTGAAATAAAACGTTTAATTTATTATATTAATTATTATTAAAATAATTAGAATAAATAATTATTATTTTTTATAAAGAAAAAATATAAGATTTATATTTTTTTTGATTAAAAAAAACCAATTTAAATTATTATTCTTAAAAAGAAATTAAATCGAAAAAAAGTTTAAACTTTTATTATTAATTTATATAAATTTATATTAATTACTTAAATTAATATATAAGCTTCGCAAAAAAAATACTTTATAAATTAATTAAAAAAATAAAAATTAGATTAAAAAGTTAAAAATTAGATTTATATTAAAAATATTTTTTAAAAAATTTATCGCTCGAATCGAAAGTTTATTAATTAGAATAAAAGATTATTCGAAATTATCGAGATAATAAAACTTTTATACAAATTGCGATTATTAGAATATTTTAATCGAATTTATAATATTTTCTACGCTAAGAAAATTTAAAAAATAATAATAAATCTTTTATTTAAATAAATTAATTAAAAATTAGAAAAAGAAAATATTATTAATAATATAAAATACAAGGTACAAGAGATTCTAATAATAAAATTAAAGAAGAATTACTTTTAATATAAAATTAATTAGAAAAATTATAATAAAAATCTAATATTTTATTTAGTATTTTCTTTTAATTTGAGTTTATTATTTCTCAAAAAAATTCCACGAGATTTATTTATATTTTTTTAGGCCGCTAAAAAACCTTAATTACTAATTAGAATATATAAAAAAGGATATTTTATCGATTATAAAAGCAAACGATAAAAAATGCGTTTAAAATTTAATATTAATATTTAAAACCCAAAAAAGGGGAATTTCCTTATTTGTAGCCTAAGGCCGCTATTCACGTGGTCACAAAAGAAAAGTTATTTGATTTTTTATTTTGATTTTAGCGTTTTTTTTTTCCGAAAGAGAATAAAAGAAACAAAAGCTTGCGGACAAGCTTACTTCAGAGGGAGGGGTAATGTCACAGATTAGGCTTAGCCTAGTCTCACGCGACCTCGCTTAGCCTACCGCCCGGCAGAACCAGGGGATATAACTTCTCCTCGAGGCGCAACCTTGATCTTCTTTCCTTAGTTTAGTTTGGTCTTAATAGAACCTCCCTTACAACAGCTTGCTCTGTGCCAAGGACTTTGGATTCGTGACAAAGGTTATAATGCAGGCCAAGGAAATCCAGATGTATATTCTCCTTTAACTTACTCGTAATGTTCAGAAGTCTATCCTGGTGCCTCATCACACATGCCAAATTCCTATATTATAGCCATGACTTTTGCCAGCGGAAAAGTCCAAAATTATTTGGTACATGTGGACATAGCTCACATATGTCTGGGTCAGAACTCTTTTGTATTTGATAATGAGACTCATCAATGCCATTAAGTCGTCAACGACCAAAACGTATCCACATCAAAACCAGCATCTTCATCCATATCCTGCATATTCCAATTCAATACGCTCGGGACAAAGCCACCACTTGGGTTCCATATGCCGGGATCCAACAGGTCTTGGTTGGTTGCATTGAAATCAAGCCCAAATTGACTTCTTTCATCGATACTAGCGAGAGGTTGGACAGGTTGATGTTGTGGTGCGTGATCAACTTGGTGGTCTTCGGAGTACTCTACTCTGTTGAAATTTTTGGGATGCTCGAAATTGAAGCTACTTTGCCTGTTCGTGGAGGAGAATGGCGCTTGAGCTTGTGGTGTGGCCTCTTGGGCATGCGTTGTAAGCACGCCGTTTCTAGCGACAGTTTGCGAGGAAAGTCGACTATCAGATGTTAATGAGGATAACACATGAAGGATGAGAGCATCATACTCTGGATTGATGTCTTTTTGTGCCGTCTTTAGTCTCTTGTTTGTCTGAAGACGGTCTCGGCTTGGGTCACTCGGTTCTGTATGAGTGCGTAACTGTGTCTTGACAATCTCAATACTTCTCTTAATTCCTGGCGTTTGCCTGGCTTCTGACTCCAGCATATTCACCGTGATAGAAAGTCGTTCGGCTGCCGCAGCTGCTGCGGTATCGTCTTGGTTCTTGATTTCGCACACATCAATTGTAGCGGCGGTGTAGACACAATACGAGACTAGATATGTCTGAATTCTGAAGTTGAAAGTCCGATGGTGTGCCTTGAGAACCTCATTGATCTTGCTCGTCTCATCCACGGATATCCTGTGAGCTCTATGATAGAAGTCGTGATTTTCATCTTGAGCGGCCATGGATGCGAAGAAGACCGGCCGGTAGAGGAGGATGAGTGATACATGATGCAAGATACTACAGAAAGGACTTGTTAAAGTTTCATCAGTCGAAGGGAGCCTCAGGACTAGACTTACTTCAACGAGAATATATGTGGTGGTGGGCAGAATTGCATAGATGAAACGTTCTCAATGCGTAGGTCATGTGGTAGGCTTTTGTAGAACGCGCGTATCTTTTCTTCAAGCTCGATGACACCTGTGTAAGAGCCTTAGTTTGGTTTTTTTTCGTTGTATACAATGCTATAACTTTCACTGATGAGCTACAATTTCGATTAGTAATCTAGCATTATTAAAATACCGCCCTAAAAGCTCTGTCTTACCTGAGATAGTCGACAGAAGTTGATGAATGTTTAAGTGTTGAAACTTTTTCTTGGAGGGTATAAGTCTGCATCTGGAAGGAAGGTAGGTGCCCACATCTCATCGTCATTGGAGTGATCGACTAGGCGGGCGAGACGAGCAACTTGGCTTGGTATATATTCAACTTACTCAAACTACCTGGTGTATAAGGCATCTCGGTCAAGGAAGGAGGTCTTCCAAGGCAGATACTGATAGATCTTCAAATATTTAGGAGTGATATTGAGCCGTCGTGGGTTACAGATACTGACTTATCCCAGCTGTATGCGGCAAGAAACAAACGTTTCCTCACCTCAAGGTCCTCGGGTTTAAGTTTCTCAAGGTGTGCTAGCCTTCTCATGTTGAGGTGTAGACTAATGTCTTTCATCATTCGAATTGCCTACCTCGTCGATTTAGCCATTATCTTGCAGTGTCTTAGAGAGAATGGGCAGTAACCATTACGGTATATAGCCAACCCTCGGAGTTCTTTCCGACAGCACACTGACTCCTGACGCGGTACTGTTCCTCCGTCGTAGTACGATATATCGGTATCTTCCTCGCAGTCCACATCTTCGTCACCACCTCCACGATTCTTGTTTGGAGCACAAACGTTAATGCCACGGGATCGAAACGTGCTGGTGGTATGTGGATTATGCAGACTGTAGGTCAGTGCGGACCGCTGCTGGGGACGAATGTGTTTCCACCTGGTGATGCACCTTTTTATAGAAAGGGGATGTGGGTGGCGTGTACTTTCTGTCTTGTGGCTACTGTGGCTAGTGCGACTTTGAGTATATTGTTGTGGATGGAGAATGGACGGAGAGATAGGAAATATGGGCGCGTTGAGGCTGTTGGGCATAGGATTGATGCCTCGAGTCATGAAGCGAGGGAGACGGAAGTGAGGTTTATGATATGAGGAAATATGCTGGTCGTAGAGTAGTGTCTGGCTTCGCGAGCTCATCTTGAATCTCTTTAGATGGTTGATGAGTGTGTTCGCCAATAGGTGTTCTAGCCCTGTGGTGAGGCTGCTAGGCGAAGCCGAAGATTTCTTGATGTGCTTTGTTTAGGGGACTCGAGCGTGAAAATTAAGCGATAGAGCACTGAAGCCTGAGCACTAGCCGCTAAAATATAGTCGTCAAAACCTGAAGCGAACGTCCACTCACTGAGAGGTGGGGTAGACTTATCATGTACAGTACTTGTGCCCTAACACTGCCCTCCATACATTGAGCTCTAATACATCACGAGTGTATGCGGTACCGTGGATGTGGACATACATTTCTGCGTCCAGAATCATCGATCGTAACTGTTTCAATTCTCGACGGTGTGACATTGTTAGCCAGTATCCAAGTAGTAGCGGAGATAGTTACTCTTCATGCCGGTGATCACAACTTCATCATCGTCATCAACCTCCTCAGTTCTTCGGGCAAATAATGGCCCTGCTCCTGCCTTTTAGAAAACGGCGTCCATGTAGGTTGTCCTGCCTCAATTGCTATCAACTTTTGGCGCTTGCCTCTTCTTGGTCCTTCCGTTACGGGCATATCAACCTCTGTAGAAGAGGCAGATCTCTTGACTCTGCCACCATTGTCTCCTGTGAGGAGTCAGTGCGGTCTTTTTCGTTGCCGCCTCACCATTCTTACCTGGTGAGTCTGATGGTATTGCAATCTGGTCTTGCTAAGAAACATGCAGTCTCGACGTCGACGCGTACAAATTGGACTAGCCTCCAGTGGTGATAAACCTCGACCAAGCAGGATTGCCATTGTGAGCTCCGTCGTACATTTTCTTCCCCGTCTGAAGGTACGCTCAGGGATTGCCCGCAGTGGAATTGATTGTTTATCCCCGTTTATGGGATGCCGAAGGGCTGATTCTCCGTCCGGAACCAATAAACTGGGACTCGAGTAGCAGACAACCAGAACCCTTGGCAATTCATTCCTTTCAACGTAGATACTCTCCATACTCTCCAGAAAATGGAGAAGGAAGATAGAAGAGCGAGATCGTGAAATTGACGCGGAATGAACAAATTTTAGAAAAGTGACTTGAGATTTAAGTACAAGTGCGTAGTAAATTACCCCGCCTGTCAGCGTCAGGGCGCTGCATTCCAAGCAGTAAAGCCTGAAACTTTAGCGATAAATGCCCTGAGACTCGAGCATATCTTGCTAAATATTAGTGATTAAGGCCTGTACAAAATTAGGTGATTTCCACGCTCTGCAATGTCAGTGATCTTCTTGAGTGAGGAGAAAAATAAAGCAACAAGGTGCGCGATTGGGGGATGCTGGCGGAGAACAAATGAAAAGTATGAAGTTGATCGTGAACTTAACAGCGTAAGGTGGAGAACGCCAGAGAGAGCTGATGTGGAGCTTCTCCAAATTCAATCTCGATACATGTATTTTAGAGAAATACAAACATGAAGGATAAAACACTTGCGAAGTCACAAAGGTATTACGAATTACTTGATGAGGGATATAATCGAGAAAAGAAGTAGAGTACATTCCAAGAGATCCAAAATCCGACAATTTTGTACTATACATAAGGAAACACAATCATTACACCCTCTTTATCTTCCTCCCCAGTCATTAATTATTACCAGGTATCTGCGCACCCAAAAGACCCAGCCTCCGTATGTATATACAACCCATACGCCATGCCATGCACCTTACTCCTTCCTTGGAATAAGACCCACCAAATCCTGCGCAATAACATCCTCCACCCCCGTTAAAACCTGCCTCTTCTTTCCGTTAAACTTCTCACTCGTATCATCCCCCGTAATAGCACCATCAAGAATACCGCCTACATCGGTCGGTCCATCACTGAAGAGTTGTGAGAAGTCTAGTTGGAGAGCATCGACGGTTTGGTCGGGGATGATGTCCAGGGCGTCGTCTGGAAGGTCACGCACCTGTTGGATATTTCGTCAGCTTCTATTTGTGACTTTGTGGTTTTGTGGTTGGGTTATGAGCGGCCGATAGTTATGGGGCCGCCGATTGTGATGGTGCCGGTGCAGACACCGCAGTCTTTGGAGAGGATGTCGTTGTTGTTGCCGAATGTGTTGTCGTTTCTTAGAGACGGTTAGTTGATGTGTTGAGCTGTGGAGAGGAAGGACCTGCCCGTTATTGGAGCCAGCTCCTGCGCCGTTGTTTGAGCCGTTGCCGGAATTGTTGTTTCCGGCACTGGAGATCAATCAGTAGGTATTTCTTTAAAGTGTCCCGAGACTGTTCAAGGAATAAAGTGCGAGGGACGAGTACAACTCACCTATTGTTGTCGCCATTTGAATTTCCATTATTTGAGGGGCTCCCAATAACGGAGGTCGAGAAGCCAGGTTCCAGAGGGACGACAACCGCGTCTACCAATTCGCCGGCGGCATCCCCAATACCGGAAATATAACTTCCGGGTGTCTCGGGGATTGGAGTTCTTCTCACCTTCTTGCCAATTGACAATCCGCTGTTGCCTGATAGGATATCGTTTCCTAAAGGCATCGTTAAACGCAGAACTCGAAGCAAGGCAGAACGTGAAAACTGTTACCATTTCCAAAGACATTTCCTGCAAACTCGTTAGCAATTGTATGGCTGAAGGAGGATTAGGATGCACAAACCATTGCCATCATTCGAGCCAGCTCCAGCACCATCTTACATATATTAGTTTGAGATTATGATGGTATTGCTGCTTTTTACTTACTGCCAGAGGCGTTATCGTCGTTTCCATTTCCTGCGCTGTTGCCATCACCTAGTTGAAACACCGTCAGTACTGATTCCGCACAAAGAATTGCATGCACTCGACGAGATCTCGAAATTCTCGCAAGTGCATGGCTTGAGATCGGGAGCAGCGCACCATTTCCATTGCCTACAGATATCGTTAGCATAACTACCTTCAGATCGCAGACACATGGATTTGGCAGGAGCAGGTACGCTCCAGCAAACACACGATCTGTTTGGGGACCACGAACCATTGTTAAACGGCGATCCAAGCAGACCATCAACCCATTGACCGATGCTCTCAGAAGAGCCAGAGCTCTTGTCATTGCGGCCAATCTTCAAGCCGCTGTTTCCGCCTGTGAGAGGACGAGTTAGCATCAATTCGTATGTGAGTAAGTTCAGGAGAAGAAACTTACTGAGGATATCATTGGAGTTTCCAAAGTCACTGGAAGTTTGGTTAGCACGATCCAAACATGGAGCGAAAGTCGAGATTGAACTCGATCCTAAGTCGGAAAGTACTTCTTGTTGCCACTGTTGATGTGTTAGCGATGCTCATAAAGAGTTGATAGAGAAGACTTACTCTCCAGAACCTGCGTTCGCGCCGTTCCCTGCAGCCTGAAAAAAAGTCAGTATGAGATAACTTTCGAATGGGTGCTATGTGGCTAACATTTCCGTCGTTGCCGTTCCCTAAAAGTGTGTCAGTCGATTCGTTCGATACAATGGAGTAGGGGTGCAGTCATCCAAGCTTCTAAACCAGGATGGAAGGAATAAAAGGGAAGTAGACTCACCAGCAGCGTTGCCGTTACCGTTTCCATTTCCATTATTGAAAGGACTACCAATAGCGCTCTCGACAGATTGCATGATATCTGTGACCTTGGAGGGCTCAGCGCCCCAGATGCTGTTTGGGACAGGGACAGCCGCGGCAGCGGTCGCTAAAGCGAAGACGGCAAGGAAGGTCTTGGTCTGCATATTGAACAGCTTGATGAGTTAATTAGATGAGGGTAGATGGAGTATAGATGAAGGTGAGATAAGCTGTAGTGATGAGGATGGCAGGAAGCTGTTTGGAGATGTTGAAGAAGGTATGAAAAGAGAAGATTGAGCTTCGAACTGATCGACCAGCTTCATATATCTCGAAATGAGTCCCTGTCACATATGCCGATGACGCTCATTCGGATTCTGTACGAGGTTGACATCGGTGGCTCGTGGAAAAATCCACTGATAATCAGCATGAGATCGAGATGAGAGTCTCCACGTTCCTTCAACCCCAGCTCCTCATACGTAATTTGCCATCGAGACTGGAGAGGCCTCGGTCGACAGCACTCGCAGAGTCGCAGCTCCACCCTGAGTTCAGCAAAACCTGGTGCAGGTCTGTTGATAGCAGACCCGCATCATCAGTTTGCAGTATTCAGGATCTACGGACCTCCATGAACATGCCAAGACGTTCCTGGATGACCAGAACTAAACTCGGAATGAAGATCAACCAAACAATCAAAAAAGCCACTCGCGTCAGCCCCTTTAACATCGAAACACAACATGATTGGACGTTCTACCGAAGGAGACTGCTCCGTCGTAGATTTCTTCGATCTTTCCGGGACGCTAAATGTAGATGGCGTCCGGAAGTATCGAAGCTTAAAAGCAAGCTTAACTACCGATCTGGTAAGCTTATCTGGCAAGCTTCGCGACTTATGCAATGAAGATCCTCGCCATCGGATGTGAGGTTGCGCTGACGGCGGATGGCTTTTGATGCTTTCATCCAAACATGAACAGCCAAGAGCAGGTGGCGTCATCAGAGTTTGCGTGCGGAGAAGAGTCCGTGAGACATGCGATTCAGCAGGACCCAAATTTTCTGCAGGAACTTTGCAGAGTGTGTAGGAACTTCCCTGTGCTGCTCAGCCGTGCTGTGTTGCTCCTCCAGAGACACGGGAAATTTAAGGTTAATCTCCTGCCCGCACGTTTCTGGGGAATCACAACTGTAATTTGTGATCTGCCAACGGTCACGCAGCCGTGCCGTGTTTCTTCTTATATCAATCTCCACATATCCAACATGAATTATCTCGAGATTCTTTGTGCAGCACTTCTTGTGCTCTGGACTTGAACCCCTATGAGCCCTGAGACCCTGAAGGCTTGTTGAGGCTTTTTCGAACTCGATTGATGGACGCCTCTGACGCGATAATGTGACTTCGAGAGAGGTGACAGCCCTTGGCACTGACTTTGGTGATGGCTCCCGAGGTGAGGTGGCAGTTGGTCGTCCGATGTCGTGAGAAGATACCGAGGTGGACCCACTCTCCGAGAAGATGTCAGGATAAGGAGCTGGTGGGGATGTCAGTGCTCGAGGCGTGAAGTCGTTGCAAGCCAGGAGAAGATGGCCGATGAGCGATCAGCGGCCTACTCAAAAGTAGAATGATAAGGTTATTCAGGCGAGGAACGTTCCGACGGTTGAAGTCGTTCGTGATTCAGCTCGGAAAAATCGCGCCTCGGGTTAAATCGAAGCGAACAGACGCCGTCGGAGACCATCTCAAGCGCCAACCTTTTTGGGGTGTAGATCTCTACGACTACATAACGACTACATAACGACTACACACCTTTTGGGACGACCAACTTCCAGACTATCGAACCTTGACGTCGTGACACAAACTCATCGAGCCTCTTCACGTTTTCTCAACCTCATGCCTCATCAGCACCGCCCACGTTCATGGGAATGTCAGAATGGTATCACGGCACGGGAATATCCTCCTTCTTGGCGCAACAATGTTGCCGCATTGAGGTGGCATCGGCCATGTTCCGGTTTGTCTATTTGCCATTTATGACATTGACGAAGTTCGGAACACTGCAACCTCAGCAGGTGTAGCGAAATAGGAAGCATTGTTTCGTCGGTTGAAGTCTCAGCTGAGGATAGCTCTGTGACGTTGAGGCTACAAGGCAGCTCATGTTCAGTATTCTCGGCGGTGTTGAGGTCAACAGTGGCGATTGTCAGGCCGAAACTTCCATCTCTCGCGTATCGAGCTCACGGATTCATCTATCAGTCTCGACCAAAACTCCAAAAGGCCGTTCCTCGAAATATGGAGATAATGCAATTCGCCGATCCTCCTTCGCAAATTATCTCCATTTCAACCTGATGAGCTTTCCTATCTAGGAAAGAGCATCTCCATTTTTCCTATCTGAAGTTTTAAAGTTAAACGTTTGCTCCTCCACCGGTCGGATCCTGTTTTCCTACACGAATCTTCGATTTAGATCTCATCCCGTGTGGACCCAAGTGGAGGTGCCGCGGACTCTAGATATTGAGCCTCAACCCCAAGCTTGGGTCTAGCCAATGAAATGCGTTGCTTTCAAATCGTCATCATGTAAGATCTGCAAGCAGTAAGACGGACAGGCTGCCATTGAGAAGGATCAAGAGTTGCGAGGGAAATAATCTTGACACCGTTCCAGTGTCAACACCACGGTATGATATCATCCATCACCGATTTTGTCTCCCAACTGATTGTCAGGATGCATTTAGCTTTTTTGCCTTGCATACCATATCGAGCCAAACCAGAATTTTTTACGTGTCGTTGATACTACGCTGAATCGAGAACAATGCCTTTTCCCCGAGTCTTGCACCGTCATTGTCCCGCGTCTGATCTGTTGGTGCACTGGTACTTGGCTTACGGGAATATGCTTTATCAAAGATGCTTCAAAGTATATATTGATCTGAAGAGCTCTCTTGTCGAACTCCATCACACCTCAGCATCACTTTTCTTATCTCGCCAACCTTGACCTCCTCTTCTCCATCTTCTTTCTTCGAGCTATCCACCATGAAAGCCACTCTCTTGTCTTTGGCCGTCCTGGCCATGACAGCAACTGAAGTTGTTGCATTCCCTGCCATCGGCGCCGAACACGCTCAAAAGATTGCTGAATCACAACGCGGCAAGCGCAGCACTCTGGCTCGAAGCCCTCGTAAGAAGCGAGTCACCTTCGATGCTGCTTCACAATATACATCCACAACCGGCGCTCACGCATTCGTCCCTCCCAACTTCGCAGCTGGCGACGTTCGAGGTCCCTGCCCGGGCTTGAATGCTGCTGCCAACCACGGCTACATTCCACACAACGGTGTTGGTACACTCGGCAACTTCGTTAACGGTACCAACGAGGCATATGGTATGGCCCTTGACTTGGGCGGTTTCCTCGCTGTTTACGGATCTGTCTTCGATGTAAATTCCCTCTCCACTTCTCTCGCCACAACAAAATCTAATCAGCTTCACAGGGCAACCTCCTCGGCTACTCCATCGGCGGCCCAACATCCAACAGCCAACTCCCTCTCAACAACCTCCTCGGCCTCACGGGTGCTCCACAAGGCCTCTCCGGCTCCCACAACAAGTACGAAGCAGACACCTCCCCCACCCGCGGCGACCTCTACCTCTACGGCAACAACTATGAAGTCCAAGTCCCCCAATTCCAACATTACTACGACGCCCTAATCGAAGGCGTAGACGCCGACACCCAATACGCAAACCTAATCGACTACCGCATCGCCCGTTTCAACGACTCCATCACCCGCAACCCATATTTCTTCTACTCTCCATTCGCTGGTGTCCTCGTCTCACCTGCCGGATTCTCATTCCCTGTGAGAATGATGGCCAACCACTCTGAGACTTTCCCAGAAGGAAGTCTGAGTAAGGAACAACTGATGAGTTTCTTTGCTATTACGGGCAAGAGTGGAAATTTCAAGTACACAGTCGGTCATGAACGGATCCCAGATAATTGGTATAAGCGCGCCATTGGCGATGAGTACACCATCCCGGGTTTCTTGGCTGATGTTTTGGATTTCGGCGAGAAATACCCACCTTTGTTGGATGTTGGAGGAAATACCGGCAAGGTTGACAGCTTCACTTTCGTTGATCTTGGGAGCTTGACTAAGGGTGTATTCGCTGCTGGAGATCTGCTTCACGGCAACAACCTTGAGTGTTACGGTCTCCAAGTCTCTCAGGCGGCGCTTCCGGATATCCTTGGTGGTGCCGAGACGGATATTGGGGACTTGACTCAAGTCCTCAAGCCACTTTCCGACACTGTCGCTGAGCGTCTTCTTGGTCTTGGTTGTCCAAAGCTCGACGGCATTGATAAGTCGCAGTACAATATCTTCCCTGGGTATAACAATTGCCCCAACGGATGCTCTGGCTACAAGGCATAGAGTCTCATTGCAGCGATGACTGGCTGGCTGGTCCATGTGGCGGCATGGAAGGCAGTGGACGGATCGGCGTCTTGATGATTGTTTGTCATCGTCATCTCCTTGATGTCTGTATTTGTAATGATCGGAATCTGGTTTGGTGAGGGCAAGGAAAAGAGGCTGGCTGGTGTTCAGTGCCTTCTGTATAGATAAATTCTGTAATGTCGAATAATTAATTATTCATGAAAACTATTTTCCTTGGTGTCCGAATTCTTGTTTGTTTCATTTTGTTTCTTCGCTGCGCGTTATATTCACAGCGATCTCGCGTTATGTCAGGCTTTGAAATTACTGGGTTTGATTTCTGGGATTGGTGAGTGTCCCTCCGATTTTAGGGCATCATTCGCTAAATTTTAAGGCTATCAATCACCGAAAGGTGGGGTAATTTCTGCCCCGCACTTGTCACCAAATCGTTTGATTTTCAGGCGATGCTTTCTCCCCTACAGTATTTTTAGTCTTCATTTACTTCTACTATTACAAACCCTCAAATCTTCCTCCTCTTTTCCCCCTTGCCTCCCTTAGCCGCAGGCTTAGCATGATTCAAAGCCAGTGGAGGTTCTGGTAAGAAGGTTTCCCAGTCCTCCGGCTTGCCACCACCATCTAATGCTGCTCGGATCCGGAGACGGATTCTGCGTTTGAGGTCGTGGAGATTGGGGCGGTCGGATGGGGTTTGGTACATGCACTCGTAGATGAGATCTACGAGTTCGACGCTGTAGAGATTTTGGTCTGAGTATGCACGCAGGTTGGGTGCGAATGTGTAGCCCTTCGGAGCCCCTTCGTTGAGTTGGAAGGGAGGTAGGAAAGGTTGAGGGCCATCGGGATGATCTGGAGGGTCGTCCTGGAGGGTGATAAGGTGGTACATACAGATACCTACTCCCCAGACGTTTGATTTGTAGGAAAACTTGCTGGCGATTTTGGATTGAGCCCAGTTTTTATACTCCCATTCTTTAGAGTATTGTTCAGGGAGAAGATAGCCTTCTGTTCCTACATCTCTGAAGTTTTCTGTTTTTTGGCGTTTGAGTGCTGCGTTTCCTTCTGGTGGCCAGTATTCTGAGGCGCCGAAGTCGCCAAATTTGAGGACTGGGGTGGCTATGTGGTTGTTTTCGCGGCTGCCAAGCAAGACTTGTTTGTGTTAGATCCTGGATGGGTTGAGAGGGTGGGATGATGCTTACTATTGTTAGGCTTAATGTCTAGGTGGACTATACTTTTCCATCTTGGAAGTTTCGGGACGGGGGTGTATGTGTTTCTTTGCAAGTCAAGCGCTAGCTCGCCGCCGTATTCCATTGCACACATCCCATCCACCAAGCAGTTGAGCATCAACCATAAGGTGATCTCTTCGAATTTGACTTGTCTGCAGATATTTAACATCATCAATACCTGCTTATTAGAAAGGGGTTAGAGAGGGGTCACTCACGTCTCCATCCTCAGATTCAACAACATCTGCAAACTCCCCAACTCACAATACTCCAAAAATATCCGACGCAGAGCGCCTTTGTAGGCTTTCGCGTGTTCCTGTATCCCCTCCTCCTCAAAATCAATTTCATCAGCGTCATAAACACACCGAACCACATGACTACTCCTAGCCATTTTCAACTTGTTTAGAATCGCCGCCTCGTTAAGCAATGCATATCCATAAGATTCCTCTGGAACCATCTGTTTCACAGCCACTTTCTGGATGTTTGGTTCTTCGCCTTGGAAGTTCTTAGGAGTGACCCATTGCCAGAGGCCGACGATGCCTTCAGCGCCGGATCCGAGCATTTTTATGCCCTTCCATCCTTTTCCTGCGTTGGGGAGGCTGGGGAGGGATTTTTTCAGCCAGGCCTTTTTGGCGGCGTCGGGGGCTTTGGGGGGTTTGTGGACGTAGGGAGGATCGTGGGGGTCAAAAATAGTAGGCTCAGGGAGATCTAGGTCAAGGGCGGGTGGGACGACGATGTAGTCGTGTCGGCGGTAGTGGTCGCGGATTTCGGCCAGGGTGGCCTTGGGTTCGCCTCTGTATTTTCGCCATTCGTTGACTTTATCTCGAAGCTGTTGTCTTTCTTCAAGGGGGGTAGCCATTACGAGGTTTGATCTCTGGTAGGGAAGATTGGCCTTCACGTAGCGTGGGGAATGAGGAAGTATTGTGAATTTACAACAAAGAATAATTATTTCTTTCTCTCCCTGTCTGGATGGTGACATGGTACAACAAAGCTGATTGCGGCAATGATTAAAGCCACAAATTTTCCGAAAACAGCGAAGATCGATCGATCTTAGAAAAGCGTAGAACGGTTTTGGTCAAAAGGCCATCATTGTGGAACTGCGTTACTGCAATCCTTTCAATTCAAAAATACAAACCATGAGCAAACGAAAAAAAAAAACTCTCATCCATATAAATTTAGTCCTAACGACCAAGCCGTCTACAATTATGGCACCTCGGCCTCCCTGTCGCAACATCACGAAAAATATTCCCGCACTGGACACCATTATTCCATAGACCTCCACAGTACATTAATCTGACGGCTGGCGGCCAGAAATCTCCTGGTGCTTTGGCATAAGTTGTATCAGTCCGACTGCGTTTCCGAGCAGCAATGTTCGCTGTTGGTATGACTGGCGGACCCATAGGGACTGCCGGGGCCTGTGCTGCTTGAACGGCGGCTGCTATTTGACCCCCAGCTGGCTGTGCTGGGCCTGATTGAGGAACTTGAGCCGCGACTTGTTGAGCTTGGACACCTACTTGCTGAGCACCCGCTGGCTGGGCTCCTGCTACTTGGGCTATAAGTTGAGCGACTGTCTGACCTGGCATTTGACCGGCGGCAGCTCCTTGAACCATAGGGGCTATAGGCGGCTCTGGTATGAAGTGTTTCCACGCCTCAGGCTCTACATTATTTTTCTGTAGTACATCGATTGCATTCGACGTCTCGTACTTCAGTCTCTGCAAATCTGGTCTGTGCTTTCTGAATTCCACGATCTTGGAGTCAGCTATTGATCTGTAAATCGTGGGAAGTGAAGCTGTAGAAACTAAAATAATGATATATGCATAAAATAAACGCCAGTCTCATCTCCGAGAGCTCTGAAGAATAAGAGGAGGAAGCTGTGGAACTCACGAATTCTCATAAAGACGCTCGTATATCAGATCAGTCAAGGGTTTGCTGTAAATCCTGTTATAGGCCGCCAAGTCAGGGCCATAAGTAATACCCTGTGGCGGCGACCCATTGATCCAATCGATTGGAAAAAATGGCTTTGCTTTGGGACCGGTAAGACCTTCGTCTTGGAGTGTAGCAAGCATGTACATAAGGATACCAACTCCGAAGATATTAGTCTTGTCACTCGAGTAATTGCCCGCTATCTCGGAGGTTTCCCAGCCTAGGTAGTCCCATTCTTCAGAAAATTGTTCCTATATTTCTCTAAGTAGCTGTACGACGGTATGGCAGAAATTGACTTACTGGTGCAAAGTAGGTCTCTGTGCCGTTTTTCCTCCACTCTTCTCTGTTGAATTTCATTTCGTCTGACATGTCCGCCTTTTCTGTGGGACCGTATTGCTCGCTTTTCCCAAAATCTCCAAACTACGGGGCTGTCAGGCTTGGAAAGTTGGAATGAATATGTTTGTTTGGGGCTACACACCTTAAGCACAGGGGTATTGTGCTTCCCATCTCGATCTCCAATCAAAACTATTTTGAGTTAGCCTGTATGCATTGAATATATTGTCAAGATTTCCAAAGAGACTTACTATTGTCAGGTTTGATATCGAAATGTATGATATTCTTCCACTCGTCTTCTTTACCAAGTAAGAAGACATCTTCATCCTCGAGGGTGTCTGGAATTATGGGGTCTATGCCACAATGCATGGCACAAACACCGTCTACTAGACATTCGAACATTTTCCAAAGGGTGAGCAAGTCGAATCGCCGTTTCCTAGCCTTACGTCAACTTAGATTGAAGGAGCTTGTGAGTTAGTGAACTCACGAGAATTGCCTTAGGTTTATAAGGTCAAATAAGTCACCATGCGGACAGTACTCGAGGAATACTCGCTTGACGTTATCCTCGAATTCTGGATCTGGAGCACCGCCACCGTAAACCTCGGATTGGCAGAGTATCTTCAAGATATGAGCAGATACAGGATACTGGAGACGTCTCAAATAATCATCGTCATGATCCAGTTCGTCGCTTGGTTCTTTGAGTTCCTTCACCACGAGCTTTGTGAATTTCTTCTTGCGATCCTCAACACCAGCCGGAGGCTGGTATTCCCAAACCCCTAGACGAACATTATTGCCTCCATCAATGAATTTCGTCCCTTTCCAGTATTGATTCGTCGTCGGTAGGTTCTCAGGTGTCTCGTCAAGAAATGCTTGTTGGATGTTGGTGTATACACGCGGCCCGACAGGGGGAGCAGATCATTGCGGTAAGGGGAGGATGTTGCTAGCCAGATTAGGATCTGCTACAACTGGTCTCGGAATATATGCATGCGTCCTATAGTAATCTCTAATCTCTTCAGGTATACCGGTAGCCGGATTTTGGCCCCTGTAGGCTCGCCAATAGTCGACAGTCCTGATCAAGTAGTCCCTTACGCAGATGCCACAACGCGGATTGGCTGTTGGTACAGTTCGAATCTTTCTTTTACATTGGAAACCGTCCAGCAGTATAGCTGCACATTGCATGTTGATTGTTCCTGGTCTGTTAAAGTTGTTTGGGATATCCACAGTTCCTTTTCCCCGAGCGCGTTTTCGAGTCGCTCTTAGGGCCGTCAAGACGATAGGAGCAACAGGTGGTTGTGGTAGGAAGTGCTCCCACGCTTCAGGATTTATCCTATCGTCTACCTCTTGTACTGCTTTGTATGCCTTGATTATCTCGTACTTGAGTTTTGGTAGAGTTGGACGGTGGTCTCTGATTCTCGGGTTAGCAATGCCCACCACTTTCTCGAACATCTCAGCGCTGGCTCATGAAAGGCAAAGTTGCATTTGAGTTGGAATAGCAATAATTCTTATAAAGAAAGAAACACATCTCATGGTCCTCGAGAGGGGGGACTTACGGGTTCTCGTAAAGACATTCGGATATAAGGTCCGTCAAAGTCTGGCTATACATATTTCTGTAGGCACGTATGTCAGGTCCATACGTGTTACCTTTTGCTTGTTGTCCGTTCAATTGATAACTCGGGAAGAACGGTCCTCTAATCTTTGGGCCTATTGGGGGTAGCCCAACAAGGGTCGTTGGTGGAAACTCGGCGAGGGTAACGATTTGATACATCAGTAAGCCGATTCCGAATATGCTAGTTTTGTCGCTCCTATATTTGCCGGCTATAGGGGAAGACTCAAAGTCTTTAAAGTCCCATTCTTTGGAAAATTGCTCCTATATAATTGTTAGTGATAATGGAGTCGTACTCAGAGCCCGGGATTTACTTACGGGAGTAAAGTAGAGCGGCGTTCCCCATCTTCTCCAATTATTCCGGTTGCGCTTCCACTCATTCGTTGCATTCTGTCTATTAGCTGGAGTGTAAGATTCGCAGTGTCCAAAGTCGCCGTACTACAACTAATCAGTGCCGGACTGGTTGCTGTTTGATTAGACTCACTTTCAGGACAGGGGTATTGTGGGTAATGTCCCGTTTCGTTAGGAAGATATTCTCTGGCTTGATATCAAAATGTATGAGAGACATGTTTTCTTTGGAAGCGATAAAAGTGTCGTCATCTGCTGCGGCATCCCTGACAAGTTCCGTGCCAAAATGCATGGCACAAGCACCGTCAACTAGACACTCAAAAAACTTCCATACTGTCAACGTGTCAAACTGGCGTCGACTATATTTCATTAGTCTAGGCAGAGACAGAGGACGCTATAACAACTCACGTATTTCTTCTCAGGGCTATAAGGTCCCACAAGTCTCCCATGGGGCAGTACTCCAGAAAAATGGCACGGACAGCATCCGGACGAGGTTCGTCACCATAGAGTAGTGGTGGATAAGGTGATCTCAAGACGTGCAGCGACTGACTCGCTGTGAGTCGATTCATGTAGGCATGCTCGTTGCGCAAGTCATAGGTGCG
The DNA here is from genome assembly GCA_900073065.1 of Phialocephala subalpina. NCBI lineage: Eukaryota > Fungi > Ascomycota > Leotiomycetes > Helotiales > Mollisiaceae > Phialocephala > Phialocephala subalpina. Next base: position 240,919 of record FJOG01000006.1, on the reverse strand, counting down.
TTTCACCGCCTGCTCACCAATATCCTCTTTCACGACCACTGCTGCCCGCTGTGTGCTAGCAACACCGGCGGGAGGCTGATACTCCCAAAGTCCAATCGATTTGTCGTCATTCCCAAAGAGTAATCTGGTTCCATTCCAATACTGGCCCCCATTGGGTAGACCCGTTGGTGTCTGGTTGAGCCACGCTTGTTGAACAGCGTTGGGAACTGCGGGCGGTGGTGGCGGAAATCCTCCTGGGTACGCGACAAGGTTACCGAGCAAGGTTGGATCAGGAGCAATTGGTATTCGGATGAAATCTCTCGATCTGTAAATATCTCTGATCTCGCCAAGTGTCATGGGGGCTTCGTCTCTGTACCTTGTCCAATAATTGATGTGGTCCCACAGTGCGTTGTCCCTTAATTGCGAGGCAGTTGGGGGCGCGGCCATCTTTGGTAAGTTTATTCGAGAAGGCTGCTTCACAAAACGAAAGACCATTCGAAGCGTAAGACCAACGAAGAGAATCAAAATACCATAGTTTCTATGGAGTATAGGTGTGGCCAACTAAGGAGACTTCTTTGTCCCATTGTTTTCTATGAAAGCGGAAGCCCAACCCCTTTTTGCCGCAAGTGAGGAACAAAGAGAACATAACACCGACAAACAAAGCACAGATAGTAGATAATTTGATATTATGACCTCGACAGAAACTTGCTGTACGTCACTATACTGTGGAACGGGCACATGCCTTCCTCTTCAGCTTTGACAGGAAATATGCAGCAATTTCATCACCACCCATTCCAAAGCTCAGAGATATTGTACACGTCTCGAGACATCGTGAGACCTCAGTTTCCTACGGAACCTATGACCAACCCAAGCCTCGTTCAGGAAGGCTTGCACCGCTCCTCCTACTGCTGAATTTCCAAATCCTTCTCGCTAGGTTCGCTTCGCGCAATTCTACTCTCCCTCTCCCCCTGTCTGGTAACCCCCCCTTCCCCCCTCGTTCTGCATCTTCTATCTCCTCGTCATCGAACACATGCCAAAGGCCCGACGTTCCGAACCATTGATCTTGTAACTCATCGTTCATTCGCTGCAACTCCCCTCTAAACCATTCAAATTGATCATTGTCCACGTCCGTTTCGTATATGAACGTAGAAAGACGACTGCGAAATGTAATGAAAGCAGCGATGCAGCTCGTCGCGACAATTCGTGGATTTTCTTGATCGGCCAGGGCGAACTCGACGTCGTCTTGGAGACCTGTGAAGAAATACTGGAACAGTCGTTTGTAGAACTCGTAATTTCGTAGACCGGGTTTAGCGTCTTCTTCCCTGCTCCAGCAACTTTCAACATCTTGATGTGTTCGAAGCCTTGAACCTGACAATCGCTGACCTTTGGTCCCAGTGTAAAGCTTTCGTAGTGCTGTGGATACATGTATCAGTATATGACGTACAAGCCCCATAAGTCCATTTCGATTCTCTCAGTGGCGGGGTCGAATGGGATAACGGTTCTATAACCATCTGTAAGCCTAGCGGGCCATCGTACGGATCTAGATACTTTGATAGCTCTTCTTGTGCTTCGCGATTGATACCGACTATTTGATTACGAGTTCGTCTGATAATAGACGAAACAGACCATGGAGATGACAAGGTAAAGTCCCAACGAAGCCGACCCGGATTTGTGTCCTCCGGAACATGATTCGGCAGCCAAATTGGCTGTATGTTGAACTGGACGAAAAGGTTGGGGTCCCCCATCCCGCCACCAGCTTGCCGTGCTTGCCGACTGGCAAGATGTAATCATCATAAAATCTCCTCCATACCGTGACTCGACTTTCGATGGGAAGGTGCAAGTAACCCCATCTTCAGATGTGCTGCCCAAAGACTGCTTGGAATAGCTCTGTTAGGTAGGTTCAGACGCAAGAATAACATTGGGATTGTTGTCAATATAGGCGGACTAAGTAATGAAGGATGACGCCGAAAATGCTTGCTATGTAAATGCTGAAAACGGTAGGAATTAAACAAGGACATAGTAATATAGGGACGAAAACAGTGGAACCAATAACCCGGACTTGGTTTCAGCGCGCTCAATCTCCTAGCCCGGCCTGAACTTTCTCGAGCCCACTTTAATCAAGCAAGTACTGTTATTAGCCAAGATTTATGACCTTTGCTAGAAGTAGCATCATATCCTAGCCCCGCCTATGGAAAAGTCTTTGAATTGCTGGGAGATTGAGAGCGCTGCTTGATTTATCACCACTTTTCGAGACCGAATGGTAGACAAGCTTAAAATTGTCCTCGCTTGATGTTCCAAGAACCATCAAAACTAACGGTATCTCAACATTGAAAAGAACAAAACTCAAAAACTTAAAACATCAATTGACATAAGTGGGCAGCCGCACGTTTCCATCAATATCCACGACACGGATTACAAGGGATACTTGACCAAATTCTTATGTACACCACACCTTGGATTCGCTGTCGTCGATGGCAATCTCCTTGTCAGCAAACATTGTCTCCGCCTTCCTTGATCATCGAAAGAGCACCTCATAACATTCGTTCTTACAGGCCCGACAGGTACGACAGGAGCTACAGGGGCAACAAGAATGATCGGAGCAGGGGGAGCGACGGGCACGGCGGCGGCGACCTGTGCAGGTGTCATGGGCTCAGGAGCTTCAAACAAGGACCAGGGTTCTGGTGCGACTTGTTGAAAATCACACTCTCTGATGCCTGCCGCGACATGAGTCTTCAGCTCCCGTATTGTTGGGCGAAGAGATGGTTTCTCGTATAAGCAAGAGAGAATGAGTTCGATGAGTTCGTTGCTGTAAGGTGCCGATTCGATATCTTCTCCGTAGCTTCTTCCTTCTATTGCTTTCCCGAGAAGGGGAACGGCTCGGAGATATGGGTTCGTGTGATCGAGAGTTTTCTTCAGCATGACGAGGAAGTACATGGTGAGGCCGATGCCCCAGATGTTGGTTTTGCGGGAATATTGGCCGCAGACGCCGGAAGTCTTCCAATCCTGACTGTTCCAGCGTGTTGAGAATTCTGGAGGAAGAAAATTGGAGTTAGTATCCCATATTTGGACATCTGGTACCAGAAAGAAGTGGATTGCCTGTTCGTTGAGAGTCGAGACAGAGCGGAAATGGAATTACGAAGAGGATGGGACTTACGTTCGGGTGCGTAGAAGCCTCTGGTGCCATTTTTACGCAGGTTGTGGAGATCTTCCTCTGTCCATGGTGAGTTGGGGTCGATAGTCTGCGTCAAACCAAAGTCTCCAAGCTGACAAAGATCAGCAAAGATTTCCGAGTTAGATAAGGGGCATACTTTGACTATGGGAGTGTCTCTGTGCGTTCTTGAACTCTCCAACATCACTAAATACCCAGTGTCAGTCTTGGAAACAGAGCTTGTCAAGTCACGTACTATTCCGTGGCTTCAGATCAAAATGTATGAGTTTGACCCAATCGGGGTCGGCGGCTGGGCGTAGGACGCCTTTTTTGCTATAGTCGTCTATGACCAGCTCGCGGCCGAATTCCATAGTGCTGATTCCGTCTACCAAGCACTCAAAGATCATCCAAAGTGAGTTCTCCTGAAATCTTTGCTGTCTATCAAACATGTTAGAACGTCACTTACTAGAGTAAGATAACAGTATGGATTCATTGCTCACGTTGCAATTCTTCGGTTGAGAAGGTCGGCCAAAGTTCCTTGCGAACAGTATTCCATGACCAGTCTCTTAGTTTTGCCGATCCATTCGTCCCCAAGACCGTCCGCAGCCTGGACTGTATGACCTCTACAGGCCAGTTTGACGATATGCTCGGACCCCAAACGCCCAAGCTCACGCATGTAGTGCGCCTCGCTGAATAGATCGTCATCTGTACTTAGTGATTCTTTTACCGCAAAATCGGTATATAGTGGTCGAGGACGCGGCAACGTCTTGTCGTATGTCCAGTGACCCACCCTCCCAAATGTCCCCTTCCCCAGAACTCGCACGCCTATCCACCTGGCTTTGGGATAGTTATTGTCCATGAATTCCGGAAAATCACTATTCAAGAATGCCCGCTCCGCATCATCTCTAGGTGTTGGATCGGGACGAAATATCGGCCTTACAGGTGGAGGTGGGCCAGGTGGCGGAGGGGGAAGACCTGCATATGTGGTTAGATAATCTGATAGTCGGTACGAGTCTAGAAGGTTTGTTAGCAACGTAAAGGACAACCAATCAACTGTATTAGCTAAAAAAAGAAAAAAAAGTCACGAACCTCGAACCTCTTGTGAAGGCCTGTTCGCATCATTTTCTTGTATGGTGGGATCATTGTAACGTCGCCAAAACTCGAAGTCTTTGACGAAATTCTGGTACGCTTCAGGAGAACCTTGAGGATCGGGAATATTTGGATTCGCCATGACATCGGGTTGAAAAAAAATATACTTCAAGGCACAGTATCGTTCAAACAATAAGAAAAATTGGGAATCCTGTAAGATGGCATCTGGTTGGAAAATCCCTTTGATCCATTGTTGCTGAATGCAGACGAAAACAATGACATGAAAGCAGCTGCATTGCAGAACCCAACCCTCTCAACTAGAATAACAATTTACACTGTAAAACTGAAAGACCAGAACAACGAATTGACCAAAACCTCCAATTCAGCAACCAACTTAGGTTGCTGAAGTTCATTGTGCTCCAATTCCAAATCCCTCAGTATTGAGGTAGCAGCATCGTGAGTGTCTTGCTCAACCCCACGCACTCGTTTTTATCGCATGAATATTCGCACGGATATTCAAGCCATCCTCCAGACTTCTGGGTATCAGTGATGACCACCTGACCTGCTTGATATGAATCAATTTTTCACGGGGAGGATTTTGACCCTATTGATGTTGAGGAGAGAGTCATGATCCCTGGGCAGACCGGATCCGGGGAATGTCGGTCTTTGGTCTTGCCGTTCTCGTACTCTGTCGGTTGATGCGATTGATGCGATTGATGCAAACCAAGACGCTCATCAATGACCCGATATGCCGAGTTCAATACCGAGTGTAATTCAGTCTTTGTCACGACGTCTTCTGGCGGTTGAGACTAGAAGAGGAAAAATACAAGGAAAGGAGGATGACCTTCCGCGGCAAAGTTCCTAAAACAGCCGCGACGCGAGGAACAATCGGGAAATCATCCACTTCAGGCTAAACACAAACAAAACATCCACAACGCACTTCACCAAACACAGCCAATTGTGGATAGAAACCAGCAGGATCCAGCTCAACGACTCGTACCAAGTGAAGCTTCCATTTATCCTCTTCCCTGGCCAGGCCCACATCGTTCAAGATGCGATCTCGCAGCCGTGGTATCGCCATTGCTTAGGAACCGGACAAACAGGGCGGAAAGCTGCTTCCCCTCGGCGGGGTTCCTCGCAGCTAAGAATTATTATATCAAGCTAAGTGGAACCTTTCTTTTTTGTTGGTGGTATTCTCTGCGCCGGGCGCATATAAGCCTCCTGTTCCCCAATCGGTGTCTGTTCTGGTCACGAAGAAGAAGGAGGTACTCTACATGAAATCGTCACTGTTGCTTCTACGGTAAAATGCCACCTCTCTCCCCCACGACTCCACCCGCTCGATAGCAGATAACTGATTTAACTGGGATCCAGGCGCACTCACTTGGCCTCTTCTTCAATATCGGTTCTGCCCCGATCCTTCCTCCTCTCGACCCCTCCACGACTCTTAAATCGAGCTTTAAGGCCGCGATTCTCTCCTCCTGCGTCTGCAAGATCTTTCTCAACAACAATATCCAACATGGCGGTTCCTCACATCAAGCTCAATACCGGACATCCCATGCCACAAGTTGGCTTTGGTCTGTGGAAGGTTGATAATGCGACCTGTGCCGATACAGTCTACAACGCCATCAAGGTCGGATATCGATTGTTTGACGGAGCTTGCGGTGTGTCTCCCTCCCCTCTTCCCTCCCCCAAAACTATGTCTAACTCTTCTCTTTCTCGCAGATTATGGCAACGAAAAAGAAGCTGGAGAAGGCGTTGCCCGAGCCATCAAAGACGGCCTCGTAAAACGCGAAGACCTCTTCCTCGTCTCCAAGCTCTGGAACTCCTTCCACGAAGGCGAAAAAGTCGAGCCGATCTGCCGAAAGCAACTCGCAGACTGGGGAATCGACTACTTCGACCTCTTCATTGTTCATTTCCCCGTCGCGCTCAAATACGTTGATCCTGAGACTCGTTATCCTCCGGGATGGGCGGTTGATGGAAAGGATGATGTGCAGTTAAGTAATGCTAGTATACAGGAGACATGGGAGGCAATGGAGAGTTTGGTGGAGAAGGGGTTGACGAAGAGTATTGGGATTTCTAACTTCCAGGGAAGTTTGATTTTGGATTTGTTGAGATATGCGAAGATTCGTCCAGCGACTTTGCAGATTGAACATCATCCGTATCTCGTCCAGCCAACTTTATTGAAGTTGGCGGAAAGCGAGGGTATTGCTGTTACAGCATACTCATCTTTCGGACCTCAATCTTTTATCGAGTTGGAGTGGCAGAAGGCGAAAGATACACCGGTGTTGTTTGAACATCCTGTCGTAACGAAGATTGCAGATCGGGTGAAGAAGACACCAGCTCAAGTGCTGTTGAGATGGGCAACGCAGAGAGGGTTGGCTGTCATTCCAAAGTCGAACAACCCAGATCGCCTGCAGCAGAATCTTGAGGTCACGACCTTTGATTTGAGTCAGGAGGATCTGGATGCTATCTCTGGATTGGACAGGCATTTAAGATTCAATAACCCCACTGATGTGAGTACTTTGAACACTCAAAATTGTTCACCAACTGACGCACATTACAGTACCTCGGAACTCTTCATATCTTTGCTTAAAACAGCAGTCGTAGGGCTCGGGACTTCATATCTTTGCTTAAGCTGGCAGTCACATAGAATGCTTGAGAGAGGAGAGGCGTTTTCAAGACAGACATTGCTTCCATAGTACTTTGATACCTAGAGCTAGTCTAGCAAGAATTGAAAGACTTTGAAGAATAAATGATATGCATCCATTCATCGCCATACGCCATGAGATGTGAAGTAACTGTAGCCAGCTATGGAAAGTCTGTTTCCTTCCATCATTTCCTCTCTTCTCCATAACTCCATGCCTATGCAAATTGCCATCATAACACATCGTGAAATCTTCCAATCCACCGCTCATTTTTGCCACCCCCTACAATATCCATCTATCGTCCCCCTAGTGTATGTACCAAGCCTCCATCCTTCACCTCTTCCTCTCTCTTTCTCCCTGATCCATCTACGAAACCCTCACAAACGTAGCATCAATCTGTATAACTTGCGGCAACGCCAACCTCACCTTATTCCTATACAACGCCGGCGCCCTCAACTGCAACCCATTCCCCTCAAAATACACAGTCGTCAGTCCCTTCTTATCCCCCAACACCTCCCCGACCTCATTAAAATCCATTATCTTATTATAACTCGCCCACAACTCTTCCAGTTCCTTAAGATGCTCAATCCCTTTCAAACTCGTGATTCGGTTATTGGAAACGTCTAGGACGCGGAGACTGGTGTTGGAGCTGAGGCCCGAGAAGGTGGTAAGGGCGTTGTGGGATATGTAGAGTTCTTCGAGCTGGGGGAGTTGGTCTAGGCCAGAGATTTCGCGGATTCGGTTGCTTTGTATGGAAAGGATTTTCAGGTTCTTGAGCGCATCAACCCCGGAAATCTCGACGATTTTATTCTTCCCCAACCACAGCTCCTCCAACCCAACCAACGTCTCCAAGCCCTTTATCTCTCTAATCCTATTCGCAGCCAATTCCAAATTCCTCAACTTCGTCAACCCATCTAATCCCTCAATAGTCCCGATTTTATTCTGTACGAAATATAGATCGGTGAGGTTTGTGAGGTGCGAGATGTGTTTTATGTGTTTTATCTTGTTGAATGATAAATCGAGGTTTGTGAGGTTGATCAAAGAGTCGAGATTCCGGATGTGGGCGATTAGATTGTCGTAGAGATCGAGGTCGGTGAGCGTGCTAGAGAGAGAGGAGAGGGATTCGATTTCCGCGATGCTATTTTGGCGGAGGCAGAGCCGGGCTACCTTTTGGAAACGCTCGAGTCGGAGGGAGGGTATTGAGGATACGCGGGCGTGGACAAGGTCGATTTCTTGTGTATCTAGCGGATAATCATCTAGCAAATCTGTAGATGCTTTATCAGCTTCGTCTTCACAGGAGGAGAGGGGGGTGGCGGGGTAGATATACCTTCATCCGCATCGATAGTCTCGCCAGGAATCACATTCTCGTCGTCGGAATACTCTGGATCAGATAAAGCTTCAGGGTTCGCGAGCTCGAGCTTCTTTTCTACTCGTAGTTTGCCGTCCCAGCCGCTGCTGCTTCGTGGTGTCTTGGGGGTTTCGTGCCCCTCGGCGTCGGATCCTGATATTGAGATGTGGAGTGGTGGGGTGGTTTCCTTTTCTGACGGCATGTTGTCCAGCTTCTTTCTTGACTTGCTGTCGTTCAAGAGTAAGAATTTCAAAGTCTGGGTAAAGGAGTGAAGGTGTTGTGTTGTTGTGAGAAGCTGTTGTTCAACCCATGACGAGGTGGTTGGTGGTTGCTCATCAACTCGTTTGGCCCCGCCTCTTCCCATTGCGAGTTTCTCGCTGGTTGCGATTCGACGACGTGACTCCCCAAATTTTCTCCATTCACATCGTCACCCCCCCACGGGACAACGAAGCGTGCATACAAAGTTTTAATTCGACAATTCAGCCATCTACGAGGGAAATGTGAGGTGATGCTGCGCGCTTTAAGCAGGGCAGCCCCAATGGGTCTCAGACAATATAGAACGACAACAACAGCACGATGCAGTAGCGCGGGGTATCGCAATCGACCGCTTCTTGATGCCCTCTACGGACTTCCTCTTGCGGTAAAGTTGAGGATGAATATCCATCGACGTGCATTCGGCGGGATTCCGACTGTGTTGGTACCGCCGGTCGTGTTTGGGGGGTTGTTGATAGGGCTGTGGACGTGGAAATGCATCATGATGGTGATCTTTCAGAACAAGATCATTTATATGCCTGGTCTGCCACCGAATGCGAGGTGGGAGAAGATTGAGGATTATGAGAACCAGTGTCAAGGGATACAATGGAAGGAGGAGAGGACGAGAGCTGCTGATGGGACGAGGATCAGTCTCTGTGTGGCAAGTGTCAATTGCTGGACAGATGCTGTCAGGCCTGTGAAGACTGTTTATATTCTGTATTTTCAGGGTTATTTTCTCTTTCCTGGTTCCTTGGACATGGCTGAGATCTAAGGTAGGTAACGCGTCTTCTATACCTCCTCGATTACCGTTTCTTTCACCCGTTCTGCGAATGCTCAGGGACAGAGCTACACTTCCAGTCAGATACACAATGGTATGCTGCAGCTATCGAGGATACTGGACTTCTAAAGGACGTCCGACGGAGAGAGGGATTGCTATGGACGCTGCTGCTGCGCTGGAGTGGATCATAGAATCCCATGTTGCGGAAGCCCTTGGATCACCAGAAGAGCTTGTGCCAGTCGTGATCTGGGGCCAAAGTATAGGTGCTGGAGTAGCCACAGGTCTAGCAGCAGAGCAACGCCTCTTTGCCGAAGGCAATCTCTCCCTTGAGAAGTTGATCCTCGAGACGCCATTTCTCAGCATTAGAGCCATGCTCGAGACACTCTACCCACAAAAGTGGTTACCGTACAAGCATCTTTGGCCATTTCTCCGTAACCATCTCAATAGCTCCGCTGCCCTTGGTCTGATGCAGAAACGATTCACAGAAGCTGGGTCAGGGTTGCCAAGCGTCGTGATAGTTGAAGCGGGCAGAGACGAGCTGGTACCGAAAGAGCATGGCGATGCACTTGAAAAGAGGTGTCTCGAGCTCGGCTTGGATGTTAGTAAGCAGACTATCGCCAGCGCATACCATACTGAGGTTATGGTTCGGCCTGGTGGCAGATCGGTGTTTGTGAAGGCCATAGAAAGTGCGGCGGGAGAATGATGACTGGAGTCGTATTAATTCCAGCCTCAGTTTTAGCAACCGTTCTCGAAAGTTTCTATCACACGCTAGGTGTATTTCAGTCAATTATTGCCAAGATATTCTCGAGCCTGGATCGTCTCTTGATTTGCGATTTCAAATTAGTGGTTGGGATGATGTGTCTCACCCGCTCTTTGTCACTGACAATAGCATTCTTGACATCGAAGACGGCCACATCAGTCTTTGTTCTCATTTTCGACCTTCGACTTTTGCGGCACTTTGTTCAACATTATAGCAATTCATGGTTGCGCGCGGAAGGGCGAGATGTTCGAAAGCAATAAATTGGTTCAACGCGTTTTCCTTCCTGCTTTATGGTTCTCCCGCTCCCAAATCTCTTTCGTCTCGAGTTGACTTTTGTTTCCTAGCACAATCGAAGTTGCGAATTATCTAGAATTTCCAGGCCTGCGTTCCTGCTTTCTAGCTCTTTTAATTAGTCGCAATGGCTGCTCCTGTCATTGACGATGCGTTCCTAGGAAGTGTAAGCAAATAGTCAAAGCTCCCCCTCCTCGGACCGTTACGCTTACTGAATTCGAATCGCATGCTAACATTAACATTGACGATAGATCAACTACTGGCGGAACTACCGTGGCGAGCAAAATGCGACTCTTAAAGAGCTTCAAGCTTACTATCGTATCCATCCTTACGCTGCCGCACCGTTGCAGAACATTGTTCCACAAGTTGTGCCTCTCCTGGGCCAAGCGCAAGCAGCAACACCATATGTAAGTCGACTTCCCCGAGCCATATTTCCTCTTCTGGGTCTTTTCATGAGTTCTGCTCGCTGCAGTCCCAAAAGCAGGCATTGGTCTCCCGAACAACTCCCGATTTGTCTGAAAGAGATATGCTGACTCGAGGACGTCTAGGTATCACCCGTAGCGCTCAGTGCAGCAAAGCGACAGCGCTTTTTAAGGAACAATATCATCAACAACGAACTGCCAGCCACTGAAGATCCCTTAAATTGGAGAGGCACCAAGATTCTCGGGGACGGCGGCCACGGCATCGTTGGCCTATGGGAATACCAAGGCAATGCTGACCCACCACCTACCGAGCGTCAGGTTGCAGTCAAACAACTTCCGGCTGGTCAGACTACAAATCCGCAACTTGACAACCTTGCGTTTGAAGAGAACTTTCTCCTCTGTCTTTATCAGTACACCTCCGCCCATATTGTTAGGATATTATTCCCGTCAACCACTATTATTGGCGCAAATGAAGGCAGGTCAGCACGTTGGGACGGAGTCACCAGACGAATCTACATGGAAAATTGTGAATTGGGTACTCTGTAGCATCTGCTACGAAGGAGGATCATTGAGTACGTCTTGATCACCTATGACCCATCAAGTCTATACTAACACCTCTAGGCACCAACCCTTTTCAGAAGTGACGCTATGGTTGCTTTTCAAATGCCTTATCGACGGTATCTCCATAATGGAGAATGCTGGGGCTGAGTTTACCATTGCTCGTGACGGTAAAACAGCTTCAACAGGCTTGCCGAAAGACGAGATCGATGCTTGGGATCCGATTGTGCACTTCGATATCAAACCCGACAACTGTAAGATATATAGACCCGACTTTGACGACAAACAGCTACTGACCCATAATCAGATTTCCTACAAGGAAGAGATTTCCAACATGCGGCTACCCCTTTAGTCAAAGCAAGTTGAAAGATCTCTTTGTGGTTTTCGAAAGAAGCCTAGGCTAACTCGTCCTCTAGATTGGAGATTTTGGCCATGCAAAATGCTTTCCCCGTAATGCTGCTCGAGATGAAGCTGCGATGATGGGTCTCCGAAAGAAAGGTACAGACGGCTATTTTGCTCCAGTAAGCTCTATCCTACCAGTCCGATGTTGTTAAGAAATTCAAAACTTACTCGACTGTTTTCAGGAACAATTTGATAAGCGTTGGGAATATGCCAATCACACCTTAGGTGCTATAATCGGGGACTACGATTACCGTCTAAACATCTGGCAGATTGGGGTCGTCATGTGGCAGGCAGCAATGCTCGATATTAACCCACCCGATAGGAGGCAAGGTTTCGCTCCTACCTTCCTCATCATAGGACAAGCAGCGAGCGGAATTCTTACGGGGCGGATCTTGAGGCGACCACATATAGTGCTGCCCTGAGGGGAACAATTTTCAAGTGTCTCTATCACAACCGCAACCATCGGCCCTCGCTCAAAGATCTGAAAGTGGAAATCACGCAAAACATCACAGCCGCGTTCAAGCGGGGTTCAAAGGTCGACGCTTGGACAGACTTTGAGCTTCCGGAGCCCCCAAACCCTGTTGCTCCTGGCGGGCAGGTCCCTGGTCCCTTTCCAGTCATGCCCGCTCCGCCTGCTGCTCCCGCTGGCTTCAATGCCGAACTATATCCACAAAATCTACCACCACCAATATATCCGACTACTTGCGGCTGTATCTTGAGATACGGTCCCAGAAGAGGTGGTCCATGCGGAAGGCCATGTAGAGGCACGGCAGCTGAGATAACGATCAATGATGCGCGTTGCACAAGACACGCGAAAAGGGTAAAATTTCCTAGACGATAGATTTTGAGCGCATTAAAGCCTCGGCTTGTGCAGTGTGGGCGGCGTCAGTGCCGTGTAGGAATTGAGCTGACACAACCTTGCATTGGGTGAGTGGATATAGCCTTTGAGAAATGTACGAATAAATTGAGCTTCCAGTCCCTCCTATTCATGCGTTCTCAGCAGGTCTCCATATCGTTGCTAAGAACTTCCAACAGATATCAACCTGACAAAACTTGTGTGATGTTCCTTGTAATTGTTTTTCTCTCTCGTAGGCTCCCGCTCTAGGTTGAGAGGTGCATTGGTCACTAGACAGAAAAACCGAAAGTGAGTTGCCGAAAACACTGATATCTCACTATCAAGACATTTCTCACACACAAAGGTCACTTCATTTAAGGATGAGTTTTTTCACGCCTCTCTGACTTGGTATTGACATACCGTTACATCTCGCCACCTGTTTTGCCAGTCCCAAGTTCCAGTCTCGTCGACCAGCGTCGGATCACGTGGTATACTTGAAAATAAAATGATTCTTTGATCATTATGTGGGAATTGTTCAAATTCAAGCATCAAGTGTGCAATCTAAGGATCATTCTCATCCTGTTATCCATGTTCTAAACCCGGTCGTTTCTCTAGACTTCTTTGTTACGATGTTTCAATGACGTTCTTGATGTTGAATGCAGATTGTCCTTCTTTGTCCTCTAAAATGCAACTGTTCATCTTGTTATATTTACTTTCCGGTCGCGGTCATGGTGTCGCTTTGGCGATCAAGTTTATGGTCCAGCGATGACCGCACTCAGAATTCTGATGCGTGGAAACTAGCTGTCGCCTGTCTTCCTTTCAATCCTTATTGCTCCATAGTTTCTACCCAATAGTGTTCTTATTATCTACTGTATCGCTTTGAAGCCCTCTTGTATCATTGCCTTTGCTTCAAAGGTTAAGATCATTGTTGTCTGTATTGACTATTGAGAGGCTTTTCATATCATCTTGGAAATTTTGCATCGCCAACTTATCCCGAGGCTTTTCTCCCAACTCAAATCGATGAAATGCCTCCAAAGGGTGCATTTAACGCGAACACACTTGATTCGATAAAGAGATGGAGGAAATACAGGGGGGGATCAGTAAACTTGACTGCTGCTCAAGCAAAAAGGTTCTATCGCAGGGACGCATATGTCCTAGCTGGTCCACCAACACTTGGCCCGCTGAGTCGTACCTCACTCGGGAACGCTCCTGACCACGCAACCTCCGAGGTAGAAGTCGACGAAGGTGGAAAGGACGACGAGGAAGATGAAGACTAGGGCGTTGATGCCGAACAGGACAAGGAGGATGCGCTAACAAAGCAAGCGTTCATGGCAAAGCCGTTTGATGATTTGGACAGCTATCATAGCGATCCAAGTGGCATTGCGAAATGGACTGGGACAAAATTCCTGGGCTGGGGTGGCAATGCTATTGTTGGATTATGGCGATATGGAACCAAAAAGCGTTATGTTGCGGTGAAAGAGATTGTAGCGACCGGCAAATATGCCATTAAGGACCCGACTGAAGCAAACCTGAGAAAAGAAGGCGAGGTGATGACAAATCTTGGCCAAATACAATCTGCCCCGCATGTTGTCAGGTTGTTGATACTACCAAGATCTGTTATTCCAAAGGAAGAGGGGCTCAGCTCACAGTGGAAAAATACAGTGAAGAGGCTCTTCTTGGAAATTGCCCTCTGGGATCTCTACACGACTTGATGATGAGGAGGGCTCAAGAGTAAGTGATATTTTTTTTGTTCGCATGGTGAAACACATTGCTAACAATTGTGTTATGGTTAGACAATAACCGTTCTCGGAAGCGACTCTATGGCTCAGTTTTGATTGCTTGATAGATGGAGTTACAGCGATGAGCTATGGCGGGGCTGAGATGGTACTCGATCCCATGGTCAATCAAGCGACCATCACCAGACCTCAAGATTGGGATGAAATCGTTCACTTCGATCTAAAGCCAAGAAACAGTTAGCAACGCCTACATACCTGGCTGTGCAGATACTGATTATGCTACAGTATTTCTGGGTGACAAGGATCCCAAACACAAGAAAGTCCTATCGCGAAGGTAATTGTCAATTACACTTTCAGATTTTGTGGGAGCTGATGATAATTCAATAGGTTAGGGACTTTGGACTTGTCCTTGGAGCATGATTGAAAGGGCAGGGTGCAGCCTACGACAGAGATATGCATTCAATGCGGAAGCGTGGTACTCGTGGCTATTTTGCGCCCGAACAATTCACAGCCAGGTGAGTCGTTCTTTTGATTGAAGAATCGTTGCCCTCCTCACAACGTTATTGGAGTTACTCCCCGGTGAGGAAGCACTACTTTCCCAGCCAGACTGTAAGGACTAAGGAACTAACTCTGAGGCATAGGTGGGACTTCGCAGGATGGGCAACGGATCCGCTTGCTGGACATTATGACTTTCTACCTCCTGAGCCAACCGATCCTCAACAAGAAGTTGTCGCTCCGACAACTGAGCCAGGTCCAGCCCCACCCGTCGCTGTGGCAAAACCGACGACAATGGTGGACGCGAGGTGCCAGGCTCGTCACCAAACAGGTCCCAACGCTGGGGAAAGATGTATCAATTTTACGACAGCCGTGCAAGCAGTGATCAATGCCAACAATGGGCGTTGCGAAGAGCATCCCTTGGACCGATTCCCATGGACACCACGTGGAAAAATAGAATACCTAGATGCTTGGAGTCGGCGATGCGGCATCACATAGAAAATTATTCTTGGCGTTGAACTAACCCTTTCACTAACCGAGAACAATGAGTTGATAACATCAACCAAGACCAGCTGCAGCAATTCGAAACGCTGTAGAAGGGCACGAAAGTGTTTCATTCCTTAGAGTTTCTACTTCATAAGTCATTCGAGATCGCGAAATGGTTCCGGTCCAGTGTGTACAGGGTCTAGATAAGTGATCGGTTCTAAAAACCCCACCTCACGTTCAACCGCCACTGTGCTCAAGCTGAACGAAGCCTTTTCGTCATTCAAAAGATTGATCTTCGAGTCACCCAGATTATCGGTCTGATCCGTTGTTTCATAGCCTCCTTCCTTCTTCAGAAGCCATCTCAGGGCACTCCCGAAAGCTCGGATGAGGTCAAAGATATTCAAGGCATCCAGAATGGCGAGGTAGCCAAGAAATCCACCGTACGAGGCTTTGCGCTGAACTTCTGCACCATAAACTCTCCATGAAAATGCGTGTATGTGTAGGATTGAGGTGAAGAGTAGTTCGAAACAAAGCATCAAGGCTGGGATGCCAACTCTCAAGTCTGCGTACGCCACCTTCGAGGTTGCTTGAACTGCTGACTTGGACGGAATCCATGCGGTGGTAATCAATGCTAGTATAAGCTGGATAATGTCAGCTTTTTGGTTGTGAAGGGGATAAATACCCTCACATTTTGATACATCGAAACTGCAAACACAATTTTGACACACCACAACTTCAGCGTGGGGCGGTGAGCTCTCAATGCGTCTTTCATTTGCCAGGTAAACTGGTCCAAGCAATACATGGCGATAGTGGCCGAGATTGCATTGAGGGCAAGGGTCTGTTGATTCAGTCATTTTTACTCAATTCTGTTTCGAAGGGATGCATACCCATATGTGACAATACAATGGGTTCAGTGAGGACGCGCAATATCGACCAAGCGGCTGAGCGATAACTGATGCTATCGCGGTTAGGCAACGCAAGAGACAATACTGAAGTATTCCAAGAGTTATGATCTACAATTGGAGGGTCAGTCATTAGTCCAGAAAGTGGAAATGTAGAGAACACACGTTAAACCACGTGACACCGCAGGTCATCGCTCTCAAGAAGGATTTCTCTCCTCCAAAGCGGTCATGAAGCCATCTCAAGGGTAAAGGGAAGTAGTTCTGCCATGGCCCTGGTTGAATGTTTGAAAATAGGGACTTGGAATCCCCATCTGGAGCAAGATAGTGGCAAAGAAGTGAAAAGTACGAGGCGATAGCCACCGAGGCGTAGGTGGAGGAAAGTAGGATGAAATACGTCGAATACGGGAAGAACTTCGTGGATAGTAGCATTGAGACGCTATACAGAGGAACCATGAACAGGATGCGTAGTATACTAGGTGTTTTTAGTACCTCAATAAGTGTGAGAGGGGAATAAATCATACTATTTCTGCTCTACAGGTCGCCTATAGTTGAGCGCATGACACGCGATTTGGTAGAGGCTCAATGCGAATGTGGCAATGACGCAGGCAAGCTCTGTGATCAGAATGATATCATGGAAAGTCATATTGCCAGCCATAGGCAACTCGTTGTTGACATCTACCTTGACATTAGCATTCATCTAGACAGGCGAAGGGTCTGTTGAACTCACCCATGATGTCCTTTTGCATGGTGTTGCAAGTCGAATTCGACATCTCGGCGGTCTCAGAATTTGATCCTTCCTCCAGAAATGAGGTTGTCGATGGGCAATGTCCTTCTCTCGTCCATATCCTTCCTTGTCTTGAAGCCCGCCAGTCGAGGTTAAGCAAATCTCTAGCGTGAGGGCGGGCATGTAGCTGAACAGGAACACGAAGATAGTGCTCGAAATACCACTTTAACTACTTGTTCTTGATGGACAAATATACCATTCTCCAACTTTGCTGCGTGTCTGAACGATCTCAGCCTCCACCAGATGTTGAAAGCTGTTTCTTCGTCCCAGCACAAGTTCTGAAAACCTCAGTTCAGAAGGTGGAGATTCAGCCCCGGGATCCGCGCTTGCAGAATACACGCTGCTGACGTGTTGCTGCCAATCAATTGTGCTGCCCGGCTAAGATTGGGGTAGGGGTCGTGAGCTATATGTAAGCACCATGCAACCCTTATCCAACCGCAGGGGTCAGACCTTTAAATATAGTCCGACTTGCATCTTAGCCGCTTCTTCCGTTGTGTCGTTTCGAAGCCGAAAAATGATGCGGAAAACTTACCTTGTACGATTCTATTTACATTCCGGTAAAAACCCGATTGCTAGGCAGATCATGAGGCCATACCTAGACATCTTCAAATACATCAAGATGATGTGATTATCTCTAGTTCTAATGCGTCCGTATTCCTTTACTTGTGGTCTCTGAAGTATAGCTAGGATTTCCAAAGCTACACACACAGACGATATGGCAGCTTCAGGTAACAGTAGCACGTGACCCAGATTCGTCTGCTCTTCCTCTCGGTCCCCTGCTGTCCGCAACGAACCGATGCTACAAGGCATGCGGAACATGACCTGATTTGGAGGTAAGTATTGCTACAGCATTGAACTTGAAAGGTGATCTCACATTTTCTCCGTCCAAAACACCCTCGAAAGCTTGGACATTGCACTTTCTATTCAGCGCCTCGATCTCTGCCTCGCTCTTTCCTTCCAAAGCTTTGTTTCTCCTCTTGTTCTCCCATAGGTATACAGCACGGAGGGCAAGTGGAAGCATGAAGTGAAAGGAAAAGGCGCAGAGCATGGCAATCACATCATGTCTGTAGGCCGGCGCCTCTTTGGCTTTGAAAGTTTGAGGTCCTGCTTTTGTCAGCTTCGACTCGAAATAACGCACATGTATCTCACCTGAGATCTGCCCCGCACAATAGACGACAAAATTGGACCCGGAGTGAAGGTTCTCTTGGTACTTCCAGCAATATTCGATGCCATCAATCCAAGGTTGATCTGATAGCCAACACTGAAACTAGAAATGAGCCAGATTCCGGCAAGTCGTCCCCAGCTGTTGGTGGTGGGCAACTGGTTGATGAGAACGGTACCAATGATGGGCGGAATCTGGGATACTGCCATCACAATCAATCTGGAATTTGGAAACTTGTGAACAGCGTATTCAGCAAGGAGACCGAAGCTCGTTTGAAAAACGCCGTACGGCATGTTCAAGAGAGCCACTTGTAGAGGAGTGAAGCCGAAGCCAGCCATGATCAGAGACTGAAAAGCAAGTGCTCCTCCACAGAAAGCATTATAGAATGCAACGAGAGCGATTAGAATGACCTTGATGTTCGTAAAAGCTTCGAAGATCTGGGAACGGATGATTGTTTTGCTTTTCGTCCCAGCTTTGTTCTCCACAACTCGTTGTATCGCGGTCACTTTCTCGTCGTCTGAAAGCCATCTCGTAGTGGCAGGATTGTCAGGAACCATGTACAGGAGGAAGAGGCCCCAGACAAACGTGAGCGAGCCGAGAACGAGGAAGATGTACTTCCATGGACTCGGAGAATCTTTGATGTGGCCGATTCCAAAGGTCATGATGCCGTTGAGGGTGCTGAAGGTGCCGAGGGTAGCGACCCAGATCGAGGCTCTGAATGCTTGCTCCTTTTGCGTGGACTATGTACTGGTGAGCATCACAAAGCCAGGCGCGGTCGTTGACTCAAACGCCCCCAGGAAGGATCGAACTGTCGCCAACCCCCAAATGAGCTGCACGATGCCGAGGTCATGAGCAGAGCTCCCCAGATGGTGACATTGCATCCCAGAAACTTGGCGATTGGGAAGCACTGCATCAGTGCCACTCCAGGATACTCAGCAGTGAGAAATCCGAAGAGAATATGCTGCTGCACCAGGAGAATTGCTGTCCCACAAGGTGATTGTCCTTGATGATCCCAAACACTGAAGATATACCTAAGTTCGGTTTGCCGATGAATTGCAGACCTTAAAGCTGTTACCATATTGCCGTGGCCCCACTTGGAAGGCAACTTACCGAAAGTCACGCAAAGGAAGGGCAGCAGGTACAAATCAATCTTCCTCAGCACCTTTTTGGCAGGAGCTAGATCTGCTGCTCCAATCGCGAGAGCCTGAATAGCATAATCGCCAGCCTCATCGTCAATGTTGACTTCTTGCTTCCCAAAAATCTCGTCTTCAATGTCGACTGGTTGAACCTCGTCTTGAGGTTGCGGGGTCGCCTTCTCCGATTGTTTCTCAGACATCCTGACTGATTTCCCACGAGAGGTGATATTAATCAAGTCCAAAGCCAGCCACCAGACAGTGATCAAATTTCATCCATCGTGAGGTTAAGATGTTCATCTTATCCTCCCTCGAGAGCCATTCGCTCCGTCGGATCAGTCTACCCGATTTTCTTGCTAGTTCGTACTTGAATTATCTAGCTCTCCTGGTGGCAGCGGTGTACGTGGGCCGAGAGAATCCCAATCGCTGAAAGAGTGCCAATATCAAATGAAGCCTATCAATATCCATGAAGAACCGTGGTCTGTTTCCACATTGGCGCACAAGTTCGGCATTCCACTTTTGGGGAGACTCACTGGTGCCCTAAATCTTTCTGGATGCAGGGACACTTCCACGACTGCATTCTTCCCGTCCAGAAGTTGCAACAAAAAGATAGGATTGACGACCCTTTGCATCACCTCAGAACCATATCTGCGAGCTCTTGGGTTGTGATGATAGTGGGTTTCTGGATCTTGAGATACTGTCGACATTGCTGCTTGAATATTTCCAAAACCTCCGCGCTGTCACCAACTATTCGTATAACGTAGTTGATATGAGAGATGTAGTCACAGCGAGGCCGCGTACCGCCAAAAGAGTGGACTATATACCAAGGTTGGTATTCCTCTTCGTCATATTTGCCTAGAATCTGGAAGCTGAGACCAGCGAGGCACTTCAAAGGATTGAAAAAAGTATTGACAGCTGGGCCAGAAGCAGCTCCACCTCACATGCGCTTCACAGCTCAGGAGTTGACAGTTGCGTATATCTCAGCATGAATGAGTTCTCGATGTTTCGTCGAAACGTCCCGACCTTCGACTACGTAGTCTGGCCTCTTTGGAAGGATCTTCGAAGTCTTCTATTGGCTTCCATCTTCCCCCATTGTCGGCCACCAACCACCGTATCTCGTCAAGCTCAGCCGCCTCCAATCTTCCAACGAAAGAGAAGGTCATCGCCGAAAATACCTTGACTTTCGGTTTGGGTGTCTCCATGACTGGTTCTGGAGCTGGTGTCTCGACTTTCAATGGCATTTCATGGACACAGAAACTGACAGCGAATGGTTCAAGGTAGGTAACGACGCGTCCTCCATATCTCTATCCCCATTTGGAATCGTCATACTCTCATCTAAGCCATCGGCGTTCTCAGCTCTTCTCTCCAATGCCTTAACCAGCGCATTAGCGCAATGATTGGTGCCCTGGATGTTATCGTGAACACTCTCGATTTTCAGAATGCCCTCGTCGTCGTCTTGGTGATTGAAGGTTCGCTGGTGGACGAGAAAGACATGCTTGAATACCATGGCTGTTGTGGCTTCATAGGGGCGCCAGAATATTATCTTAAATAGAGAGCATTGGAGTAATGCAATGAATTGCAAGGAGTGATGAAAATGGTTGCTGTCACTGGCGTCCGACACGGCGCGTTCAATTAAGTAAGCGCAACTTTGTTACACGTGATCTGTCACGTTTTTCCTGTGACGCCTGTAGCCTTTTAGATGAATTCAAGGTGATATATATGACTATGTACTGCTTGTAACACCTATTTCATACATCATCAAAGCCAGTGGATATATTCCCAGTGCTGGCAGAGCGACTCTACTCACAAACAAGTGCTCCATGCACCCTCCCTTCCAACAGCTCCGACTTTTCTTTGACTCCCCACAATTTCACGATACTTCGTCGTTAGCAGGCTCAGCATCTCATATCTCAACATCTTTCTCATTGTGCTTCACGCCAGCAGCCTTTTTGTGCTTGGTGGTGTTCTTTGAGTAGAATGGCCTACTGACTGGCTGACAAAAAGAAAACTAACTAAATAACTTAACTAATGAAATAATCAGTTGAATAACAGTTACTAATACTAGCATTAAACCACGAGTTCTTTTAATAAGTCGAAAGAAGCTATCGTCCGTTTTTATCTATAAGTAAACCATCAAAGAAAAAGCTTTTAAATATCTTTAAGTTTAACTCGACTAAAAATCTATTCCTTTTTAATTATATTTCTTCTTCGGATATATCTTAAAATTAAATAAAATTAGCCTAAAAATACATTAAAAAAAGTAAAATTTTAAGATTTCTAATTAATTATATCATTTGAGAATCTCTTAATTGACTAGCTATTAGTTACGAAAGTGACCAACTAACTAACTGTTGAATGATTAGTTATTAGTACTGATATTAGCTAGCTGACTTATTGACCACCCTGCTTGGCAGCGCCCTTGATTGAAACACCATACTTCTTCTTGATCTGGCCAGTTCGGTTCCCAACAGAGCGAACGTTGGCATAATTCATGGCAGATGCAACCTTGACCATATCGACAACGAAGACTCCATCAACGGTGTTCATCACGCAATGAAGCAAGAAATCAAGATCGCCCTAGGCATGTCGAGGAACGCCGCGCTGGCAAAGGTCTTCCCCTTCTTTTCAATGGACTTCTTTTTGCGATTATCGATCGCATCCCCGTCATCTCGCCTTCGACTTTGTACTGTAGCACCGCTCGCATGTTCTTTACATATCCGATACCACCCCTCCGTATACTCAATATTCAACTCCTGCTTATACTTGTACTGAAAAATATTCTCAAAAGCTAAATGTCCTTAATCATTTGTGGTATAATCTCGATCCAGACTTCCACCTCAAGACCTCATACAATCTACCAAGCGCTATGATATTCCCAGTACTGCCTCTCAATCCCCAACTCCGTTTCATACTTATTCTCAAACACGGCCCCCATCATCTTCAACCACCTCTTCGAAAATCTAACCCCAAAATGGCACTTAGTGTAACCCCAATACTCAGGAAACCACCCCGGATTCTCCCAATCTACAATCCCGGAAATCCTCCCATCCTTGACTAAAATATTCCTCAAATTCAAATCCGCGTGCGTAAAAACAATCTTATGATCAGTACGATGCATTAAATCAGGAAGTATCCCTAGCCGTAATGATTCGCTAAATTCTTTCTCGCTGTGAAAAGGTCCTACTGGGTCGCCGCTGATGCGGTAGTCGAGACAAGGACTCCCGGTTGCGTTGGTGATAGCGTACTTCGAGAATCCGTCCATCTTTATGGCATGCAATTCCGCGATCCAGGAACGCAAATCCTGAGCTATTTGATGCATCTCCTCGTCACTGCATTCGTCTATAGCGATACCGGCTGGTTCGCCTTCGATGTGGGATGTGACGAGGAAGGACTCAGTGCGTGAGAGCAGGAGATCGATGGGATGCGGGACAGGGATGCAAGTTTGGCTTCGCACAAGTTCGAGAGCGTTAAATTCTCCGGCATGTTGTTCTGCGTGGAATTCGGGCCCGTGTTTGAGGTACATCCCGAATGGCAATCTCTGGACTCCGCTTGTGGTAGACTCATAGAGATATGATCCAGCGGTTCTCAGAATCCTGTATGTTTGAAATCGGATGAAGTCAGGGAACTTGGACCAGATAGCGAGAAAAGCAGTAGTGATCGTCTGTGTGAAGGGGCTGGTATCTGTGTTTTGACTTCGGCGCAAGCATGAACGACTGTTTATCTTGGTAGCGATGTCAGTCCATTTTAGAGCCCTGGAGAATCGAGAATGTATTTCAAGAAGTTCCGGGTCGGGACTCTCAATTCCAGAGTTTGAGTGATCAGCTAGATCACATTTCCAATCGAATCGTCGGTGGGGTGTATAAATTGCTGGAGCTTTGCCGCCAATGTTGTTGTAGAGGATGTTGTACTTGGCAGAGTCAGCGGGGATAAGACCAAGGAGGGAAAGACATGTGAACCTCTGTTCCTTCCAGCTTGTCGAGTCTGATCGCCCCACTGGAAAAGGCTATTGCCGCGTCCTTGCTCAAAATCCAACGATTTCGAGCCTGACTCTCTAAAGTTTGGTCTTTGAGTAGATCTTGGTGGAAAGATGTGGTAAATGCACCGAGCATATCATGCAGCCTTTGCTACAAATAATGTCAAAAATTTGCCAGAAATATATTGTCGGGGTTGCCCTACTTCCCGTATACCAAATGCGGTCGGGGGAATAATGGGAAACACATCCCACATGTTCCAGAGCCGGCATCGCACTCCGGTCAGGCAACATCGGCATTCATCTCGTCGCGCAACTTTTTTCTTCAAAGTCCAACTCAGATTTCTTGAGTGAGGATTTTGCGCATAGACTTGGTATCATTTAGCAATGTGCTCATCTAATTCTGGGGACAAAACTTACAACGTCTCACCAGGTCTTTCTAGTCTTTTACAAATCGTGTGAAGTTGGTACCATTCCCGTCATCGGCGTATGTTTGCAGCAAATATCTTGCTGCCTGGTCGCCATCCACGGCGTCGTTGAGGAATGCCTCAACTAAAGGGAGGCCAGGGTGTACAAGTTCCGCATTTCGAACAATTCTCAGAGCACGGGTTTTATTGCTTTCCATAGCCCTCAGAGCTACAAAACAAGACAAAGCGATGTAATACTAAAAAGAGGGTGAAGATTAGATGAAGGAATAAATGTGAGATGGAGTTGCATTTAGGATGCTTCGTTCCACAGAGAAAAGTTATCGCCAGTTCCTGCACCCTGCCAATTAACCGAACCATGGTTTCATGAGCACAATTAAAGGCAGCATATGATTGGTCGACCAACAAGCGACCAACAATTGCGACGTACCACCCTTTCTCCTCTTTCTCCAACTCCTGCTTCTTGCTTGAACATGCTCACCTCGAGCTCGATGGCGGCTAGAATCAGTAGCGGCAGATGTCGGCTCCTCTACCTCGAACCAGATGCCGTAACAATTCTATCAGATCCCGGGGCTTGCAACCTTGAGATAGCAGCAGCACGATGCCCAATCAGTAAGGTTCAATAAGCGCCTCAAGTGAGGCTTCACCAGTCTCAAAAGGGCGCACCATAGCGGCCAAAAGTATTAGTGCCGATTTTTCTCAACTTTTGATACTCACACTCTGCTCCTTAGGGAATATTACAGCGCATGCACCCTAAAATCATAGCGCACTATGCCCTATAACTTAGTGCATTATAACGCTCCGTATGCCTTCAGTGCTCTATGCTTTAGCGCATTGTCTCAACTTATGCTACAGCATATGAGAGTATATGCCGCAATTATTACATTTTAACGAAGTAATATTTTAATGCGTACTACAAATTACAATAGCGCATTGCATTTTATTCCTTCAGCGCATAGTACTTCCAGTGCTAGCACTAGTACTATAAGGATTAATTTAAAAAGTCTATAATATGGCTTTAATACTTAAAATGCAGCTTTACTACTTACCTTTTAAACTCGCATTTAACTTCATTTTTAATTCATAATAATAATAAAACTATAAATACAAATCATATTTTTAGGGCACCATTTAAAAGGTATTAAATAATGCTTTTAAATAATGTTATATTTTTATTTTTGCGATAATTTTTTATAGGTTTATAAAGTAAGTAAATTGAGTTTAAATGCGGCGTTCGTAGAAAATGGCTATTGATACTTTTGGCTATAGTGCGCCGTCCTCAAAAATGGCCTGTTTTAATGCTGCGCCTCTACAGAATTCAGCAGAACTCTATGATAAGGCTCAAAACCATCACAATTTTCGTGTCGCCAGGACATGTTGCCATGTCTGAGAAGTTCAATTTGTTAATCATCCATTTTTTTCACTTCATGATATCGAAGACCATACCCGGTCTTGAGCAATCTTTCACAATAAGGGAAAGAGCGAAGGTTCATTTTGGCATTAATTTTTTCGAGTCGTGATCATTCCAAAAATTTCCGCTCCTTGGTAGCCCCACAAATGTTGGTGTTGGTTCTTTAGGATAGGCGTTTGCTTAGTATCTCCACTTCACCTGGCAAAGTTGACAGTTAATTCTCAGCTTTACGCTTTCAAGCCCTTGTTCCAAGGCCATCTCCAATTTCAGGATGGATCTTGTTGGCGTTTCTAAGTTGGCCTTGAAGGTCACCATGGCCTATAGTTACTGCTGGACTTTTGTCATTTCTTGTACATAAACCATTGTCTTTCTCCAGAAATTGATTGTTCTTCAGCACTTCAATAGATTTCCATTTCAACAACCTATCGCATCTTCATCTATATTTTCTACACTCTCAATTTATACAATATTCTCACATCCCCAGTTTCGACTTTGTATATATGGCATTTTTAATCGAAATGGCATCACTCGAAAACAACACCGTTTACATGACCCTCAACACCCGAGGTATCCCTGGAACGTTCGTAAGGCCCTCCCTATGAGAACTGACATCCTTCTTTCCGATGTATGTCTCCGCTAAGTTCTCTTCTCTCGTCTGTCTCTCGAACCTGTCTTGAACGCTGCCCACTATTTGTTAACGAGATGCGAGTAGTTATGTAAGACGAGGGACGACATAAGGGAGCTTCGAGACAGCTTCGATGGTTAGAAGTAGCGGGGTGTAAGAGCGCTTCGAAACCTATATGTTACGGGTTTGGGCGCATCGAGATAGTGTAGAGTAGTAGTGTACTTCTTGGACAAAGACGCGGGGAGGCGAGGCGGTATTGGAAGCTGTCAAGCTGGAGGTTCGAGAACGAGAGAGGGTGGTGTTTGGGAAGACATCTCTGTGCTGCGAGTATCGGTGGGTGACGGGGTGGTAAAGCATGGAAGGTTGGGGGTGATGGGCTGGAGAGGTTGATGTTGATGAGGCGGGGCTTGTGAGGCAGCTGGAGTTGTGTTTGAAGTTTGAGAGTGATATTGCCCCGATACTTGTTGATTGATGCCCGAGACGAGGAGCAGGAGGGATCCCAGCGCCAGCGGCGGAGCGGAACTTACAATGTCCCAAATCTCCTTGTACAATCAGGAGGATCTCGGCCCACACCTGGACACGTGAACATATATCCTCAAAAATGCGAACTCGTCTATAAATATAACATTACACCTTTTCCTCACAACAACCACAAAAAGGCTCGCGAACAGTCAATTGTTAGCACACTAGCAATCCCGCTCTAGTAGTCTTAGACCCCCAAGGTCAGGTCGGCTGTTCTGGAACCAAGGCATAAGGGTTTATGAGATCTTCTCGAGAGCGCTCTCGAGGTATGTCGTCTGAAAAACCCACCTCTAGTATAGGCAGCATGAATGGGTGACCCGCCTGTCCATTCTTCGGAGTGCAGGCAATGTAACAGTCACGCTGTTAGCAATATTCAAATTTTTTTTTGGCATTTTTTGGGGAGCGCGACTTGCTATTCTTCTTTTTTGGCAGCCGAGCCTCTTTAGCGAAAACGTAGCCGAGTGCGACGTCCCTACTTGGGGCTCAGTGCAGGAACTTTGTTGCGCTTGCAAGTGTTGATGAGACAAGGTGTGCAAATTCGTGTTGGAGCATTCAGAGAATCCCTCAAATTCGAAGTCAAGCATGGGTGTCCAAAACATCCATATGTCATTTGATACGCCGAGCTTTGAAACTCTAAGTCTCTGCCTGCAGATGACCGTTCCCGTTTAATCCAATTGCCTTGCCCCTTTCTCATTCAGATATCCTCAATCTAATCGGAAGCTCCTACAATTCTCTCGGGTGGGTATTGCTGGCCCGTAAACCGCTGCGTCTTCACCATACCCGTTCAACCCGTGTCGCACCAAAACAAAACTGATGCAAGGTGGGACATAGCCCGGTCTCTCCGCAATCACAGGAGCGAAGTCCAGGCCACTGGATTCCATGTTGACTTGCCAGAATTCAGCGGGCTCCTGCTCCTCAAGATTTTCGAAACGTATTCTCCAACATATCTTAGAAATCCCTTTGAAAATTCCTGATACTCTTTTAGGTTTTGGGGAGGGTCTGGGCCAGCTCGAGGAGTTCCAGTATTTGGGCGACCTTCAAAGGCGGCCTCAAGCGAATGATCGCTTGTTGCTCCTTTGCAAGCGACGGGATCGTTACCGTTTTCCGGATTGTCTATACCAGAGGGGTAATTTGTGAAGAATAGAATGTCGTCCAACACCCGGTAATATTTGAGCTTGGGAAGTGTGGTAAGTATGCGAGCTGACCAGGAGTCCATAGCAATCAGAGGATTAAATCCACCGCCTTCATAGCCAGAACCATAGAGTTCCAATGTAATCGTACCCGAAATCGCCAGTCTTTGTACGAGCTTCGCATCTTCTGAGTCCAGGAAGATATCTCGAGGGTGATCATATCCGAATAGCGGATCGCCGACGAATATTGTAAGATTACCTCTTCGAGGTGGACTCAGGTGCCAAAGAGCGGGAAGTATTCCTTCAACCCTTCCCTGCGTGCTTCATGAGAGACTCGTGTGGTGACTGAAGCCTCCACAGTTATCATCCCAAGCCTGCCATTGTTTTGGGCTGATGTTGTAGTAAACTTGGATAATTCGACGACGCGTTGGAGAAGCTAAAGACCATATTTCGTGGCGTATCTCGGTGGGCAACTGCTGGAAGTTGGTAAAGGTATTCATTGTTGATGGAAGTCGAGGAGTTTGGGCAGACATTTGTTGGGGTGAGTGTTGTTTGCTTTGGATCCAGAGGTGAAGTTGAAGACGACATCGGGAGGCTCCCTAGCCCCCTGCTAGCGTCTAGCGCTAGTACTAGCGCCTTGCGGCCAGCGACATCGTCCCTGCGGCCGAATGTGCGCATCCTTCTCTCTCATTCATGATCAACAATCAACAACGACCAGATCGTTTTGATTGCTAGAGGTAAGTAATGCTCTAACGTTTACTATTGTAGAACTCCTATTGGGCGTGTGATAACTAGATCTATATGCATTACTAACACAATAGCGACTCGCAGATCTCTCCATCACCGACGCGGCCGCCTCGACCTCCCGTCCCCCGCCCTCACAATGGCTTCTCTGTACGGAAGTCCTAATGGCCAGGCATTACCAGAGCCTCAGGTCCCGAAAGCGCCTCAAGCATGCATGTCATGCAGAAAGCAGAAGCGGAAATGCAGCAAGACCCTGCCTGCGTGCGCCTTGTGCGACCGAATGAACCGTCACTGCGACTACTCCGACGCCTCCCCCCCACCTACATCCGAAGACTTCAACGCCTTACAAATGAAAGTTATGGAACTTGAGTCGAGACTTAACGGAGGAGGTGGTGGTATGATGAGTCAACCGAGTCCATATGCTACACCATCATCGACTGCTCTGGGTGGACCAGACGGTCTGCCCCACCCCCCAGTTTATACACCCCCACAAGATGTCCCTTGGCAAGGCGTACAGAATAGGTTCCCTGCTATTGTGTTCCTTGATGGCGAGGCTTTCAAATATGGCGGGCGCGTACACAAAGAAATCAATCGGCCTGTTGCTGACCAATTCTAGGATTGAGGTACCTAAGCCTTCTGTGGAGATACCGGTTGTAAGTCTGCATTCTGCGATTTCAGCTATCTTTGCTGAAAATTGGACAGGATGTTCTCGAGCTTCTCGGAGATAGTGGTTCAATCCATGGAATGACCACTGAATACTTCTCAACCATTCACAAGTGGATGCCCATTGTCTCCCAGAAGCGATTGCAATTGAACTTGAGAAACCCACTCTTTGAGGGCGGACCAGATCTCGCCTTACTGTTCCTCTGCATGAAGCTCATCACATCCAGACCTCAAGATGGAGTTGAGTGCTCTCACAACCCAATCTATACGGCTGCCAAGCGTTTTGTCGCCTTGACGGAAGCTTCTGGCTCTGTCTCAATCTTGATCCTTCAGGCCAATCTCCTCGTTACTTGGTATGAGTACAGTCAAGCCATCTATCCCGCTGCATGGATGTCCGCTGGTTGGTGCCTTCGATATGCGAACATGTTGGGTATCAATGGACACGATGAGGCAAGCAAGTTATTGGGCCGACCGGTAAGCATTCAGCTTCAGCTTTCATGAATAATACTCACATTTGCACCCAGGGCACCTGGGTAGAGCAAGAAGAGAGACAACGAACTTGGTGGGGCGTTCTCTTGGCTGATCGGTAAGCTCCCTGCTCATCTGCCTTTCTCCCTTGCTCACGTTAGCAGGATCACCTCGCTTGGCAGTCAAGGTTACATTATGAACTCTCAAGAGCCGAAGAAAGATGATATTCTACCTGCGAATGACTCTGCATGGGTATGCCACTTATCCTTCTGCATTTTGTGTGGGATCAATCTCAATACTTATCTTATCCAGGACAACGGAGAAATGGAGTCTGCAATGGAGAGAAAAGTTTCGAACCCCATCGAAGACCATATTGCACCTTTCCCCCGTCTATGCCAAGCATCGGTCCTATTGGGCAAAGTTCTGGCTCATAATTTTGGCTTCAAGCTACCTCTCGACCAGGATCAGCAACTTCAGAAACCCCGGTTCATCGAAGCTGCCATGCTCTATGAAGAGATTTCAGCTCTTGCACGAGTTCTTCACGACGAGACCACCCAGGCAGCTGACTATCTTAGCATTGCGGCTCCTCTGGCTTTGACCTATAGTGCAATGTGCGCTCTTTGCGATTCCTATTCTTGCCCAAAGGGTTGCACAGCCAAGACTCCTGAGGCAGCAGCCATGCAAGCACAAGCGGTTTCTGGTCTCAAGACGGTTTCTGGCTTTATTGTTGAATTCTCAAACCGGATCAATGCCAATACGCCAAACGCCCACGACCTCGATAGAGTCAGTCCCATCATCATGGATGCGCTGTACTCTGGAGCATCAAATTACGCATGGTTGGTCCGAGAAAGTGGAGATGAGAGCTCGCAGCAGGCCCTTGATGCTATCCGATATTCATTGCGACGTCTCGGCACCAGATGGCGAAATGCAGCAGAGTATTTGAGACTCTTGGACGCTCGGGAATTTACATACGCGGTGGGCAGTGTTACTGGTTCGTAGATGCATTTGGGAAATCTGCTTCCGCTTGGGTGGTTATTTCACGGTGTTCATAGGGGCGGCGGATACCTTTGCTCATGGCCGGTTTGTTTTGTATGTATGCATGGATACTCGCTATTGGCACTGCCCATAGGGTCTTTAGGATGGCTTTTGATACGAATCGGCGATCATTTTACATAACTTCATTTCTCCTAAAATGTGACCACTAACACCACGCTATGCGGAATCAAAGCATATGTATAGCAGCTCGTTCGTCCATCACATACCTCACCTCCCTCAGCCCCCACCATTCTGAGCATATCTCGACCAACTCCTAATCTTCGGCCCATACCTATAAAACGCATATGGAACAGGAACCATCAACGCAGAAATAACCCCCAAGATCGTCAA
This sequence comes from Phialocephala subalpina, assembly GCA_900073065.1. NCBI lineage: Eukaryota > Fungi > Ascomycota > Leotiomycetes > Helotiales > Mollisiaceae > Phialocephala > Phialocephala subalpina. The sequence continues at coordinate 210,370 of FJOG01000006.1, read as the reverse complement.
CGTCCAATGCACACCCAGATTCTCATAAAACGGAATACCAACCTCCACCATCCCACCCGCCGCCACGTACCTAATCAGCGTCAAGCTCGCGAGGGCAGACGCGGCATACGTTTCGTAGCTGTCGATGATGTATTGATAGGAAGATATAAAAATGCAGAGGATTCCGTATCCGAAAACGACGCTAGCGACGAGACCGCTCCAGTAACTAATTGAGGGGTAATTAGTCCACCCCATCCAAAATAAACTTATCGGAATAGCAGGCGCTCCAAACATAGCGAACCAAAGTCTCTTCTCAGGCGGGAGTTTCGCATCCGGTCCCTTTTCGTCTTGAAGAGCTTTGAGGTCGCGTTTTGCCCAGTGATGAATCAACGGGATGAGCAGAGAGGCGAAACAGAGACCGATGGCGATACCGATGAATGCTAGACCTGTGATGCCTTCGTTGAAGCCGTATGTGTCGCCGAATATGTATGTGTATCCATCTAGGAAGGTGAAGAGGATGATATACACGACGGTGAGGTACAATGCGAAAAGAATAACTATCGGTTCTCGGATCGTCAACAGAAATGGACGGTATAGAGCGTGGAGAAGTCGTTTCCAGAACGATTCGGCTCGGATCTCGACCTCAGCCACATAGCGATCATCCCCAGTTATGCTGCGTAGATGAGAAGCTTTCCACTTCAACAATATAGGAGCGAACGTCTCGGGCTGGAACAAGACAACCAGGATGAGGATAGCGCCGGATATGATGAGTGTAATCCATTCGCACCACCTCCAACTCACAAGACTTGACTGTCCAACAAAACCCCCAACCACAGGACCGAAGATTGGACCCATGAATGCAGCGTTCGCGAAAACGGGGAAAGCAAAAACTCGCTCCATCGGATTCCAGAGATCGGATATCGAGCCGCCGGCACAGGTTAGAGGAGTTGAACCGAAGAATCCTGCTAGGAAACGGAATACCAACTGGGCACCGATGTTAGGAGCGAGAGCAGAGGCCATGATCCAGATCATGTATATAGCCAGCGTAACAATATATACTGGATTTCTGCCTACAGTTTCGGAGATTGGGCCTGCGAAGAGGGCGCCGAAACCGAATCCAACCAAGAAGAGACCGGTAGCGAGGGATTCTGTGACTTCAGCAACGCCGAAGTCCTGAGAGGCTTGGGTCAATGCTGCGGAATCGATAGACGAAGCAAATCCAACGATGAATCCGATCCAGGCAATCAGAATAGTGGCGAAGATTCGGGTTGTGTAGCTCCAGTTGTGGGGGTTCATTGTATCTGTGTCCGATTCGAAACTTACGACGAAGATGGTTTCTCGTTGGGGCTTTTCGTTGTTGTTGGAGTTTGTGTGGAAGTTCGTGTTTGTTCGAGACATTGTTCCTGTTTGCGAGGCTCGAGTTCGTCGTTTTGTCATCTCTTCGCTGAGTTCGCGGACTTCGATGCCGGTCATTGCGTGGCCCATTCGAGTTCCGAAGCTCTGCTGTGTTTGAGTCCTATCCATAGTTGGGACATTTTCGAGGTCTTCTTCATCTTGATCTGATTCTTGTCGTCCTAGCTGTTCACCCTTCTCTGGATCGCACGAATCGGGACTTTGTTCGCCGGATGGGATCTCGGAGTGTGAGGAGTCGATTGAGGATTGGTGATGGGAAAGTGATGCGCGGGTGTTGTTCTCTGCATTCCCTCGCTCGAGAGCCTCTGCTCGTTTCTTGTCTCTTTCGTATTGATCTCGGGCATGTCTGCCAAAGCGTTTATAAGCCAGGTATGACTGCATTTTGGGAACTCCCAACGTATGCAGGACTTTTAGAAACAACAAATTGAAGTAATTGACAAAAGAGAAGAGAAAAGATAGCGATGAAGGAGACAATTACCTACATTTAGCCAGAATATAGTAGTTCCCACACCAAGACTCTGTGGCCGCCATGCTTAAGGAGGCTACAAAATCCTAGATCTCGTCCATGGATTTTGTGTTGATGTCATCGCGCGTAGTGGGGACTCCCCCCCCCCCCCCCCCCTAGTGCATCTGGATCTGACCGACCGCTAACGGGTAATCGGCTTCCTACTGGCAGACTAGGAGATGGTAAGTGAAAATAAGCTTTTCGATCGGGCAAGACCGTCCTGAATCAGATTTGTCAACACAGGCTGTCGGGAATAAGAAGTACTTGCTCTCGCCCGCGGCGTTAATATTATCATGCCCCCAATCACCATGTAAGTCATTAATCTGTGATTCGGAGTAAGAGATAAGACGAAATCACTCATCTATTTCTTTTGCATTGTCTATGGCTAGTTTTACAAATCTGAGGGTGGTGTGCTTCGTCTAGAACTTGTACACCTGATCTTTAGAATATCCGAGTTGCTCAAGGATACTGCCGTCAAGCTCTCCTTGGTCAGAAGGAGACTTCTTGACGCCTGAGATGGCCTTGTACATTGGCGGTGGACCGCAGACGAAGACCTTGATGTTCTCTTCCTTTGGTTCAGGAAGGACAGTCTTCAGAAGCTCCTTGGTTATGTATCCGCTGTTGCCCTTCCACTCCTTTGGTGGCCTATCCAAGACGTAGAATGCGCGGAATCGTTGAGGGTATGTGTTCTCGAGATGCTCCCATTCCTTCTTCAACAATATGTCCTCTTCAGTGACGTTGGCGAAGATCAGAGTGACCTTGGTCTTGTCGTCTGGGTTGTTGAAGATGGCTCGTGCGACTTGGTACATTGGCGTAATCCCAGTTCCTCCAGCAATCAAAGCGATGTGTTTATGCTTGTTTGTTTCCCATGGGTATTTTGGGATTGGGCCCTTGAAGTCTAATCGCTGACCAGGTTCCATATCGTGCATATGTTCCGACATTGCTCCGTTGGGGTATTTCTTCACCAGAAGATCCAAGAATCCCTTCTCATCTGCAGACTGTTAGTAAGACTCTCTTCAAACAAATATACTAGGACCACATACCCTCGTCGTTCACTGGTGTGTACGGTCTGATCGCAGGCTTCTCCATCTCTGGACCCTTGTACTTCGTAAGAAGCGCAGAAGCAACCTTCAGTCCGCTGACCTGATCCTCCTCTGGCAGAGCGAATCTGAACTTCTTGGTATTGTGGTTGATGTTCTCGACGCTCTCCAACTTCAAACTGATGAAGCCCTGGTCTCCTCCTATGAAGGCAGACTTGCTCGTAGCACCCTCAACCTTTCCCTTGGCAGCACCGACTGCCTCCTTTGCCTTTGCTTCGGCATCCTTCGCTGCACCCTTCACTTTGGCAGCATTATCTCCCTGGTTGTAGAAGTAGTATCCTCCGCCTGCAAAGAGGGTCGCGACACCGGCGTAAAGGAGGGTATTCGAGCCGCCGCTTGATGGTTCGGTAGCGTATCGACGAGTTTGCTGTATCTCAATATTAGCTGTGTTCTCTTTCTCTTCTGTTGGTCGATTGGTAAGCTGTTGAGAAGCTCCGGAGGCTATCGTGGTCCCATCAACGGGGCTCGAAAATGGAAAACTCACAGTCTTCAACGGCTGAGCCGCTCTGAAAGCTTGTCGCGCAAACATGATGATCTTGGTTATCTGATGAATTGACTTCTCAATTGATCAGGAACTTGGCCACCACGATTGAAAGATCTGAAGCTCAACTGGCACGACCCGCATGACGTCGGCAAGGAAGCTTCATGCGCTAGGACGAAAGGGGTCTCAACCTCAATGTCCGAGCATCGCGATCAAAAATGCTCTCTTCGTCAGATCCAATACATCTCCCCCGTCGATGGACATTGAAGGAGTAGGCTTCGAGCGAAGCACGATTGAGTGCTACCAAGGGACAGTCCTGTGTGCTCAGGACTCGATAGCGCACGAGTTTCTGAACGCGGGGATCGCGATCGGACGCTGAGAGCCACACAGCATCTTCACCCAAGGAGTTGTCCCCAAACGTCGTTATGCGTGTGTTTTGTATCCCTATATTCCTAGCTTCTAGTCTTTCTTCTAATTTCAGCTATACAATCCTGAGAAGCTTTTAGTCCACCAAGTAGTGATGGATGGGCCAGTCTTAATTCTGATGTGCTGGTAAAGGCTGTATATTTTAAGCATTGAGTGGGCGAATGGCATCGTAAAGGCTCGAGGCCAGTCGCTGTGCAAGCTTCTGAAGGCTGCCTATGATGTTGCTTGCGTGGATGCATCCCTAGCTTCACTTGCATGAGGCACACCAGCCACCATTGCCCAACAGTCTGCCTCGCATCTGGAGCTGGTATCGGTTTCAAAAGCCTCACTTATCCCATTTGGAAAGTTACCATCGACTTATTTTAGTAGCCACGGGTACAGCATGTCGTTCGGCTGGTCAGCCAATGACATTTCTCAAGCGATAGGCTTGGTTATCAAGGTTGTGAAAGCTCTCGACTCGGCCAATGGTGCCGCAGCAGATTATCGTGAGGCTGTGGGCTTTCTGCGCAGCTTGAAACGCACTCTTGAGCCGTTACAGACCTTTGCAGGACTTGAATTATATCCAACATATGGAGAGGAGATACGTCAGCATGTCGAAAAGATTCAGGGCCCAATCTCCAAGTTCCTCGCCTCTGCAGCCAAGTTTGAGCCACAACTAGGATCGAGTGCTAAACCGGGTCGTCACCGAGGCCTCAAAAAGAAACTGGAATGGAGGTTCATTATCTCCAAGAAATTGGGATAACTGCGGAGCGAGATTAACGATGATCTGAGGGTTATTGATAGCCTCCTATATCGTCTGACATTGTACGTTGTGACCCAAGACCATCTCATGCAATGACACAACTAACGTCCGGTCTTTTATAGGGAGATGATTTTCGCACTAAATAAGACCCTCAGGGGAGATCTACGGACTGCGTTCACCGATGTTCTAGATCCTCGACTTGTTGAGCTCCTCCAACTGCACCTGGAACCTCTGGCTGAGCACGTACGCGAGGGTCGAGACGGTAGAGCTGAACAGCATCAAGCTATCATTTCAAAGTTCGACCAATATGAGTTCACCCTGCCAATATTACAAATCGAAGGATCGGAGCATGCACAAACTATGAATCATCACCTCGAGAACATCATCACCCATCTCCAAAAACAGGATTTGGATTTGGCAGAGGCTGTGAGTACTGTCAAGATGTACATTGAGAATGCCACATTGGCCTTGAAACAAGAAATAGTTCAGCAGCAAGCATCTGGCTACTCTCGAGGTCTACGATCTACGGCCAGCCAGCATCGTAATCAACTAGAGCGATCGCTTGATATCATGGCACAATATCCCCAGGGAATTGTGATCAAGGAATCGTTGCAAGAATTGTCAGTATGCCACCGATGGGATTATTGTGTTACTCACGGCGGCAGGTACTATCTGGCCTTCCTCTATCTTGGACATTTTCTCCGGAATTTCTTGTGGGATACGACTTGTTCCTGCCTCCAATATTGCAGCTGACTTCCTTTAGTCTGACCGTACCTCTCGTCGTACGACCCAAACCGGCACTGACGCCTATTCTGATCGCGAAATATCATATCTCATTCTACGATGCCATTGGTAGAAGTCCACGGGTACTTGATTATGACTGCTTTGCTAACTACAAGGTGAGCAGCCGAATGAGCCGAACCTAGAATGAGTTATGCAGCTGACGTCGTTCCAGGTTTTCCAAGCGTTCTTGGAAGACTCCTTTGCGGGAAGCCCAGGAGCCTCTTGGGTAGAGCTTGGATTGTATCAGCTGGCCAACGCTCGAAATGGATTAACGATATCCAGCGATACCTGGTCAAGAATGATTTCGCCAGGCTCTCACATCAACATGTCTATGCTGGTTGGCCAGGTTCTCGCCCGAACTTCGAAGTCTCAGTCTAGCGAAGAAGTATGTCCGACTCTGGACTGCGAAGGCGTACTCCAAAAAGCAGGAGGCTCAGTATGGATGAATTGGTAAGCACAGTTGAACATGTGTGAATGTCGCTGACTCCTTGAAGCTCGCAGTGCGAGATCGGAGTCATGATCTCAAAGAATCGAAAAGCGTCAACATCGTCTTCGAACAAAACAGAAGTCTGGTCGAACAATATCCCGAAATGATGGACATCACAGATGAATATGTCCCAGAAGTCGATGGCAGCGGCGGTGCAAAGATAGGAGCTACACAGCCAGCAAGAACGGTCAAGAACGCCCTTGTTGACGACATGGTTCATTTCAAAAGAGTCTTGCGACACCCTCAACCACCAACAACGTTTCTCTTTGCAAACAACGAATTGTCCGTCAATGACGATCCTTCCGATGGCGGTGTGGCATCCAGAACTAATGAGAACGGGAGATGGTTGCCACCGGTCCAAAAAACAGGGTTCAGACCTAAGATGCCAGGGGCTTTGTACCGTTGGACAGATGGCACCATAACAGCAGCTGACGATTGTCATTTCAACGATGGACTCTGGTTGACACCGGGGGCTTCAACGCCTCTTACACTCTATGAGGCCACGACTATGTTCTACGCCAATGCCTGGACTCAGTTTGTGTCAACGCCAGTAGACGCCAGCGTGCGGGATATGGCAACTGAATCATCCTCAAGCGGCCGTGGTCGCTGGTGGCCATTAACATTCAGCCACGACGAATCACTGTCAAGAATAGGAATAATTGAAGAGGAGCCATATCTCGCAGGTAGTGCTGTTCCTTGGATCACAGATTTGGGACTAGATTCCTACAGTCACCGCCATGTGCCTCGAGCAGGAGGTCTAGCAGGCAGTGCTGCCATGATCATTGCTCTAATAGCTTTTCCCTGTCGATCCATTGACCTTGAAAGAATCTTGCTCGTTGACAGGGCATGGCACCTCAACAAGTGGCGGCGCCATGCCAGAACGGATGACCGTAAGAATTCCCCTATGAGCCCTGAACGGTCATCTTGAAACTGACAATTTCTCAGGTGTGGACGAGAAAGGTGTCGTAGGGAATATTTACCTAGACCCCGAAAACCTTCCAGCGAGCTTCACATTTCTCCTTACAGAGACAGGCGTGAATTTGAGAGTGGGCATGGAGCATTTCGTGAGCAAGCGTCCCAAGATGAGCTTTTGCCCGATTCTTGTGGTCTCCGATATCCCTTTCAAAAATCCTGACCCAGGATTTCGTTTCCCCTCTTTTCCGTTTACCACGATACGCAGAACCCCGACGCCTCTTTCCTTCCGCGTTGGTTTTCCAGTCTAGATGGTCTTTGGGAACAAACACCAGCTCACAGTTCTCCTCTCGGAGGAGACCGAAGAAGAAAATCTGACTGAACATTGCGAAGAAGTTCTCAAGCAGAGCCAAATCTGATATCTTACCAGCTTCTAGCTCTTCAACGTGAGACCTGAAGTGGCCATGCAATATTTTGAGTTGTTTCTGTCGCGGGATAGCATCTTTGACTAAGTCTGTGGCTTGTCCATGGGTGAGGCTGTGTGGCTGCACTTCAGACCATCCGATTTGCTCTTGGCTCGATTCCGTTACATGTTCAAAGCCAACTTGCCCTTCGTGATCGCTCCAACGAGATGCAGGGTGCTAACGTTTTGAGGGTTTAGAGCAACCGTCGCACCGGAAGAACCTTATTCCGTTGCGAGCTGCTTTGCTCTCCTCAAAAAGTACCACTTTTATACTCTTTAGCAACCTCAAATTAAGAAAAGAGGGCCTATAGCCCCCGGCAGGAGCGCCCCTGCGAGGCCTGCGGAGCAACATGCGCGTCGAATGAAGGAAGAAAGGGGGCCGTCTGCTGGCTCGCTTGTCGAGCCAATCAAAGCGGGCGAACCCCTTTCTTTCAGAACGAGATGAAGCATGTTATAATTTTAAGTTCAAAGTAAAAATATAAATATTTGGAATTAATATAAGTTTCTAAAAAAGAGGTTAAAATGGGCATTTTTGGTGTATTTCGTTTAGGGGGTTCACGAGCTATGGCCCCAACTCTTACAATAATCCGGAGCTTGTTAGGATCTTGGCTGAATTGGGCTGGCACGCGGGCTTGGCTCATTCTGGAGGATGCTGGATGTTGGAGGATGCCTAATCTGGGGGTTGTTGATGTTGAGGGTGTTGATGTAGAGGGTATCTGATCTGGAAGATGCTGAATGTCTAATTTGGAGGATGTGTAATTTGGAGGGCGCCTCGAAAAGATGGCAGAGCGTATCAAAAAAGCGCTTGATGTCCTTCCTGCTAAGGTTCTCGGGCGTGGAACGAGCAAAAAATCCGAAGCTATAATTACTGCATAATATTCGCAGTTCTGTCCGCCTTCCAGTTAACGTCCATCACCTCCTTCTTCCTCTGCAACTTCTTTCGTAATAGCTCATTTGTGTCCCGAAAAGGTCCATCAGCCGGTTTCCACTCTGCGACCTCGAACATCATCATCATCATCAGAGACCAAACTCCGTGGAACCAGAGGGGTTGGCCTGCCTGATACTCGGGGTGTTTGTAGCTAAGTAGTCAGAAAACAACATTTTCACCTATAAGATACTGGGGACTCACCAAAATAACCCCTGCATATAAGAAACTATGCGTTATATAAGATACGGTTCTATTTAGCTCAAAAAGTTGATTATATAATATATCAATCTATCAAATAAAGCAATCACTACGGTAGTTTGCAATCTCCAGTCCGTAAACGTTTTTGGCATCCCTCGCCTATCCCTAAGCCTAAGCCCGCCCATCAGATCCCCATCCTAACCCTATGCCCGAATCCGCCCTTCATATCAATCTAACAGTCAAAGAAACATTTCAAGCTCTTAGCATTTTGGGCTTCGAGGCAGGTTGACTGGAAAATATTGCCCGAATCGGCAATTTGATTCTGGCAACTGTCGTCTGAGAAGGCCATGCAGTCTGTGCCTTTGAATATAGAGCCTTGAATATCAAGAGATTGGAAATCCTAAAGATGGAAATTTACTTAGTATAACGATTGGTGAAAGGGAGAAGGAAACGGTAGGAGAGGATACGAATGAGATGGACACGGGAATGGATGGGAATGGCCTGTCTGTATATACATACCGCTACGAAGCAGTTTCCCTCGCAGGTGGGCTCGAATTCGCTGATTCTGTCGGTGACGCAGTCGTCTCCACCAAATAATTGAACGCATGGGAAGCCGATAAGGGGGCAGTCTTTAGCGAATGCGGTAGAGATGAGGGCCGCTAGGGGCAGCATGATGATGGCTCTGGAGACGAACATGGAGGAAGAAATGTAGTAGTGTTGATAAATAAATGTGGTTTAATATATTGCTGGCTTTGGCAGTAGTATTGCGGTCGCTTGAAGATAGATGGAAGTAGAGTGGAAGCTGGGAGTGATGTGATGGTCTGTTTGTATCCTCCTCTTGGGTCGTGGATTCCTTTTATATACCTTTTCATTCTCTATCTTATTGCAAGTCTCACGTATTTCTACAAAGTAATACCAATCAGTTCAATATCCTAGCTGTGTAATACAGCCGTGCAATCTAGCCGTCTAGTGCAGGCCATTACCGCGACAGGCTGTTGATGATAGTCCGACCGTACATGCCAAGACTTCTTCGGTATAGAAGCATTGTGAGTATGGACGTGGATACTATGTGCGGCGAAGCCGATCGGCCAATACCCAGTCTTCCAGGCTTCGAGCCCACCAGGCTATGTTATTATACCAACGTATGAGATAAGCAACTGCACACTTAAATAGAGGTCAACTACGGAGGTGGCGGGGCAAAAAAGTGCACTCACCGCCTTTGGCAGAACAAAAAACTGGTGGGAGCTGATGAATTTATTGGCGCGGTTCGTTTTTCGCCATCCTGACTGTCATTGGAAACAGCGTCGCGAAGGCAATTATGAGCCGAACCCGAACATGTTTGTAGAAAAAGCCGACTTGTTTCCCGGTCAGGGAGATCTCAGCAGTACTTCTGCCCAAGCTTTATGAACGTCAGCCTTGTTCACCGATTCAAAGTCGATCAATAGACAATGTCCCAGTCTGCAGCTACAGTAGCGAGCCCTCAATGCCCGAGGCTTGGAGGTAATTTTGAACAAGACAAAATTTGAATAACGCTCCCACAGGACATCAAATTACTTTCGCTAAAATAATACCATTACTTCCAAGGCATGATTTGCTACATAATTCTAGTGAGCTGTCAAGGTTCTTGTTTGCTGGGACGAGTCTGATGATGTCTCGTTTTTGGTCTTCTTCATCTCCTGCTTTCCCTTTCCTTGCACACTGGTTGAGGCCAATTAAGCTGCCAAACCAAGCCATGACCTCCACCTATCCCACCTCGGCGCTTCTGGTGACATGCTAAGCTGCATTCGCAGCAATACGTTTGAAGATATGCATGCAGCATTTCGTGCAATAACGTTTCTGCATAGGCCTTGTGGCGTTGTTCAAGGGACTTAACCACAACTCTTTGTGTGAGATCCTGCCTACGTATCACATTTCTCGGGATATTTGAACGATCCGGGTTCCATTCGGTTAAGCAATGTCCGAGGATGGCCCCAGGACGTGGCAATATTCGGGCCGTACACAAGTTTTGCAACGATCCTAAGAAGAACAAGCGGTCGAACAGGTGGAAGTGCATCTCCGCAACCCGATCGTCTTCGGGGGGAACAGGCTTCAGCTTTGTGAATGATTCGTAACATATCCGCCCAATCTCTGACACTCGGGCCGTGAACGGAATCATCAATCGAGAGCCCGTAATAAGCTTCGGGCTTCGTGAACTCGATGATCGCTCGAACAAGTTCATATGGAGTGTGCAACAAAACTGAAATCGCGCTTTCCGGCAGCCAAAGGGCACGAGGAGTGAGGATGAGTTGCTCCGCATCTGTTGGCTCGCGTATTTTCAAGGAGATCATGATTCTAGGGTATCGAGGGCCGTCTTTGGTCAGCTGGCAATGTCTGTCAGGACTTCGGTGATCGAGAAAGCAGTCGTGTACCATGTGGCGTGTTGCAGGCTCGCTGGGAGAGTCGTTTGTCTCTCGTGGTTTGGCTTTCTCGGCATCCGGCTCGTCCTTATCATTGCTGCTGCCCTCCGCTTTGTCGTCATCCTCCAACAGCTCGGTATAGGTTTGCTTAGGAAGTCGTATGAAGTACTTATGACGAGAAGTATGGATCGCGCTGGACTTCTCGTTCTAAGGACTTTCAAAGTAGAAAAGACATGTGCTCTGACTTGAAATACTCCACACCAGATACTGACCCATTCAGATGACCCTCCTAACGTGATGATTTACCAAGATCGAATTAACATGATCAGAAGGATAGTCACACCGCCGAATTTCGGCACGAAACCGGAACCACACAGAGGAAACCTCTTCCACGCCCCAAAAAGACAAATCCCAATGCATTGTGTCTCTATTCAAGACCGGCCACCCCTCCAGCCCACCACATTTTCTCGCTTCCTCAGAATGCGGGGTAGATTCACGTGACACAGCAAGATTCCGCAAGACCAACCTCATAGCCCTTTATGTACGGTGTCAGGTGGTGGTACCTTGTTATTCACTAGGTAAACATTCTCCTCCGAAGTGTACATCCATTCATCCTCCGACAAAGCATCGGTTTTGACTCTCAAGATGTCTTTCACCTGCTCGAATGTTTTCGGTCCTAACAGAATCAGCATCAATACTCAAACCTCAATTTCGAGCAAGCAAATTTCTTGTACTCCCGATATTTCGATCATGAAGACTTACTTCCACCTCCTCCCGGAGTCACAGTGGAGGCCTCGCTGATATCCACTTCTTCAGGTGCAGCAGCGTTCTCCCTGACTAGTTCTTCCATGCGCGCTTCGGCTGCCAGCTCCTCTGGGGTTCTCTTCACCACTATTCCTTGGTCTTCGGGTACCTCAGGTTCCGGAATGCCTTTTATGTCGTATCGGCGCCGCTCTGTAGGGCCAGTAGCAGGACTGCTCACGGTTCGGCGGAAGTCGGAGCTCCATGGAGGACGTTTTGCTGGACCAGTACCGGTACCGGTATCCTGGTGTTTTTGGACTGGAGCTTGGCCATTTGTGTGATGGAGTTATCGAGGTGTATCTGCTGTAAGCTGCAGGCTGAGGGAATGGTAAAGAAGTCATCGAAATGGGAATGAGGCTGGTGAATTTGACATCAGCCTTATGTTGACGACCAGAACAAAAGACCAGATTGGAATTACATTCATGAAATAACAAAAGCAGCAAAGGCGAGAAGCCTTTACATTGAATTCATGTATCTGCTTTCGCGGCCTTCTTTCACTCACTTTCTTTCCATGACAGCAACCTCTACTCCAAGCTTGGCCTATGGCACCATGACATGGAGACATCCTTGAGCATAACAGAGATCTAAGTATGCTGAATACTGTTGCCCTTTATCAGTGTGGGTATAAGAGTAAGCACGTGATCACGTGCGACGCTAGGCTACACTAAGACTAGCGTGGGAACGCGCAAAGTTGGAGGATATAACTCTCCAACTTTACGCTCTTAATTCTGATCATCTATAACTCAACGGAATACAATAGCATAGTCTTATTGTACTTCGTTTCTGACCTGTCACATGTGAACGGGTATCCCTGGTGATACCAACAATCAGATTCCGTAGAAGTATGAGTAATGGTCGAGAAGTTCTTCCGAACTCTTGTTGATCCTTGTCCACTCTCGCGGATTTCCTTCCTCAGCTCCAGCAGGCTCATACTCCTCATGCTCAGCAACGCTCTCTTCCTTGGCTTGATCATCACTGTGAGTGTGACCAATCGGTCCTGGACTCCTTGTCCCCCCCCTCTCTACCTCCAATTCACAAACTCCTCCCATCTCCACGTCTTCATCCCTGTCCTCTCCAAGGCCACTTGTATCCCGATCACTACCCTCCGAGCGCTCCTCCTGTGAATCGATCGTAGCCTTGGTGTGATAGCCTGGTATGCCGACCAAGTCACTGTCGTTCCCTTGCGAGCTTGATTCTGACAAATTACCCTCAGCCCCAGTGCCTTGCTCAGAACCACAACTTAAGCCTGCGCTCGTGTGATCAGCACTTGGCGAGCTTTCCTTCGATGAATCAGTCTCAACCTCAGTTCCTCGACCAGACTTAGGCTTTGTTGTTGGGTGGGAGGGGTCGTCGGGGTCTCGAGCGTCGAAGAACTCCTGCTCGTCGCTGTCGGAATCGGAACCTCCGAGGTTCGGAACTGCCATGTTGATAGCGGAGCTTGTTTAGATGATAATCGCTGCTCTGTATTCCGGTTGATGTAGATCGTTGACAATAGGATGTGATTGTTGGCAACAAGATGTGATCGTTGACAGCGAGATGTGTTTGGTGATCAGATGCGCACAAGATCGATGGGGTGGATGACTGTCTTTTTGAAAAAAGAGATCAAAGCCGCTTGTTCTTAGCTTGGTCTAGCGTCTGAATTATATGTTCAAACGCGACTTAAAGACGGACAATGAAGGTCCGATGACGGCTGAGAAGCGAGTGTATGTTGGATTTCAAATTTCGGATAGCAAACAGGGTCGAAAGCTGGATCAGATAGAGACGAGAAAGACAATTATCCCACAGCTATCCTGGGCAGTTGAAATTTATAAGAACACTCCTAGGCTTAATAACTTCAGGAAAGAATGGCTCAAACCTCTCAAGATACAATAGGTCGTGAGATGTAGTTTTTCGTGTGATATTCGTGCCTCTTTCTACCTGCATCATCAAGTGATCAAAGACAGTTCATCCAGCATACATTCATTGTCATCTAACCTTCGTGAAAAAGCTCATATTCACCTAACAGAAGCCTCTAAGCACTTGAAAGAGCTTCGGGCAACATGCTCGAGAACCTGAACTTCCTAACTTCGCCATATCTCGCAAGGAAGCAGAGTGGCAGTGCTAATCAAGAAGATGATTGGCCCCTCTTCTGCCTCTAAACTTTTCCCAGTCTTGCGGCCATCACCTGTAATAGCCTTCCCCTTACCCTGCTTAGCGTTGGACATCGTTTGTGCTTTCGCGGTAACCTTAGGAATCACCTCATCCGCAGTCTTCCCGTAGTTCTCATATTTCTTCTCTTCCTTCTCGCGTTGGCGTTATTCTCGCTCTAAGTTAGTTGATCTCGAAACTACTGCTGAAATTGGTTCAGTGGCGTATTTGTACTCCTGGTGGTCTTCGTCGTATTCGAAGTGGCCCAGGTGGTGATCCTGCTCCCATCGTGATTGTGTTTGGTCGTAGAGTATGTATGGGTGCGTCTTTATGACTAGCAGGAGTCGAAGAACACTGACTCGGACTGCTTGTTGGGCAGCTGAGAATTGAGATTTCTCAGGAAGGACGAGAGTGTTTAAGAGATGATCTCTAAAAAGAATGGGGGAAAGACTAGTAATTACTTCTCGAGAGTGAACCTGATACCTTCAGTACCTGCTAGGAAGTAGTCTGGGAGAATCTTAATGAATGCAAAAACTTAGAGTTCGAACATTAGTTGTTCAATCCGTTCGCTTTTGTTCTCGAACGTCGATTTGCCCCCTTTATTACCCCGCACTAGCGCGCTCGCTTGTGGCAAGCGAGGTCTGGAGACACTCGACGCAAAAAGAGAACCACCCTTCTAAAAATTCAAGGAACCAAGACCAGCGCTGATCTGCAGAGGCTCAAAAGGATGATGATGATCATAAAAGTGATGAGGATTCCATAGAAAAAATCGCCAAAAAACTCCATCAGCTCTGGACCAACTACCCACTAGGGTTGCCCTCGGAAGACTTCTTGGCTTTCTAAAGCTAACTGATCGAACTACTCGAACGGCCAACGAGGAAACCCGTGCTTATTTAAATATATACGATGCTTAGTGGCCCGTCATTCTGCCAGTGCTCCGCACTCAATACCCACTTACCATCATTCAGCATGATCTTAATTCCCTCAACATCATTCGTTCTTTGCGTTGCCTTCGTGACCACGACTGCTGAAAGGAGCTCCTAGCATAGTAACATAACAGTCATACGCACGAGGTACAACCTGGAAAGATGTCAAAGAACCCGGGCATCCTTCGTCCTCTCCCACAGCTGGCATACCATACAAGATTTGCCCACCTTCTCCTTACCTCCCTTGCCGCCCCAGCCCTCTCCCTTCTTCCCATTGTCCTTAATAGCAGCCCCCTCCCTCGAAATTTGAGCCGCACTTTTCTTGCCCTGAGCCTTCTCATCAGTCTTAGTGCCACGTCTTCTCGGAGCGTTCCTCTTAATACTCCTCTCCTCTTCATCCTCCAGCTCGTCCATGAACTTTCCTTCTTCTTCGTCTCTCTCTTTTCTGTGCTGAGCGCTCATTGCACTCGTTTGGAATCTAGTGTCCTCGTTAGGGTCTTCCTCGTAGTCTCGCTCTTTGGCGTCCGGGTCGTCCTCAGCCTCGTCGTTGTTATGAGGAGGTGACGTGTTGCTGACTGCTTTCGAGAGTATGTTCTGGTGTACGAAGCGATCCGAGTTGTTGTCCGTAGAGGAGGATCGTTCAGCAGACGTGTGATCGATGGAGAGAAGAAATTGAAGCTGAAGGAAAGATGCGGGGATCTTATATCTAGTTCTGGAGAGGAGGACAAATAGAGTTCCTTCATTCTGGATTAAGGTAGAAATTCGCAGCACTTGCTGAATTTCACGCTGGAGAGAGGTTGGAACCTGTAAGATGATGCTGGACAATAACAACAGCAATAAGTAAAGAGCGTATCGCTATGAGAGCTGTGACATCAACGTGTTCTAAAAGCTCGGAGAGTGTATTTCCCCGATTCATGGACTTCTTTGCCCATCTCCCTCTCACCAGTTCTTCCATTCCTCCTTCAGGACATACCACACCAATACCCACATTCCCCTCCAAACACATCCTTCAAGGGCTTTTCCCATCCTTCGTCTCCTATTTCTTCTCATCCTTTTCTTCAGGTACCGCGTCGCTAGAATCAGAACTCTCGCTCGAAGTCGTGCTAGAGGTGGAACTGGACCTTAATTTCGCTCTCGAGCTCCAGGCAGATGAGTCAGAGGATGGGTAGTCAATCTCTTTCGACTCGGGGTCTGCGTCTAACATTGAACCTTCGTCGTAATAGCTTGACATGGCCATGAAAAGCTAGGTGGTATTGGTGAGGTTGCTGGATGTATCGAATATGGCTTTTGTACTTGACTTGTTTTTGTCGTTGTTGACGAACATGCTCAAGTGGGAATCGCGGAGCTTTTATGCTTGACGGATGAGGAGAGCTTCTGTTGGGCTGCTCGATGCTGAAACTCAATGGCAAAGATCGAGAATATGTGCGAGCAAATAGAAAGGAGAAAAATCAAAAGCAGCAAGGCAGCAGAATCTAAAACATTACCGGACTGGTGTAGACCACGAAATGAGATCTTCGCTTGAGATATTCAACTTCGAGACTATAAAGGCAATTCTCGTGAACAAAGAACAGGGTTTGCACATCGCGCAACATGTTGGATGTCCTAGAACTCTTTGCCATGTTGATGCAGAAGCCAAAACTGGATGAATGTCGGAAGATGACTAGGAACTTTCACGGCTCTGGAAACATTGAGACCCCGTCCGCCTATGGTCCGAAAATTTCTTTGGAATCAAGTTGGGGAAAGATCCTCCCGTGTCCAGGCCCGAAAGAACACGATATCAAAACCATTCCATGGCTTCCAAAGGCTTCCCAGATTGCATGTACAGCCATAAGAAAGAGAGAAACCAGATGGGAAGACACTTGAAATCCCCGTATCAATTCCCAAGCGCACTTGCTTCTGTTTCACCACTCAGCCTTTCAAGGTCGAAAGGAACACATTAGAGTGGGGGCCATCCAATTGGACACAAATTTAAGCTTTTCCCCGTAATGCCCACGAATACGCCTCCTGTCCCTGCTCCTCATTTCACTCCTCGCCCCCGGCTGCTCTCGTACACTCCTCGAGAAGTGAGGTAATGTAAGTATCAATGGGAAAATATCAATTCCCACATGCTAAACCTCCACCGCCCTATACTTGCAAAGGTGAAGGGGAAACTTGTCTGCACCTCTACCGCCCCCCCTTTCCTCGATAGGCAAAAGCGAAATGCACAGGGGGAACTTGGAAACACAGTTTTGCGAACCACCCCTCAAGTGTAAAACACCAGGTAAGAAACGCAAGGGACTTCCCAAGCATCTGTACTCAAACCCTTTTCATTTCCCTACGTGTCGTACAGTCCCATTTTGGATGCTCAAAAGCGAAAGGCATGAGGGGGAATGCATTTGCAATCTGGGGAACTTCCCCCTCGAAGTGTAGCACGCCAGAGGAAAATTGCAAAGCGTCCCAAAGCATCGCGTTCAATTGTCGTTCATTCTCCCTCCTTATTATACAAGCCCTCATTAATCCCCTCGTATCCCCAATTCTCCTTCTCACTGCCCATTCCCCCTCACTCCCTACTCGTCATATCCCCCTTCTCCGCCAACTCTGTCCTCTCCTTAATCGCCCCTCCCATTCCCCCCTTCCTACTCTGCGCAACATTCGACGCATTCCCCACCTCCGGTTCCGCAGCATATTTCTTCAACTCATCATAACCAACAACATCCAACGCCCTCTCATGCGTAGCATGCAAATGCACTTTCGGAACAACAGATTCGGAGGAAGGATCAGATTGTTTGCTCGCGTGATCAAGAGCTTCTTTCCAGCGAGCGGCACAGAGACACCATTTACAGCCTGCTGTTAGGCCGATGGAGCGGAGGTTGTTGCCTCGTGAGGCGGTGAAGTCGAGGAAGGGGTCTGTGAGCGTGGCTGCCAGGAAGCGTCAGCTTGCTCAACTTCGGATGAAGAGAAAAATTGGGAAAGAGGGTGGATGGTGAAGGGAGGGGAAAGTACCAGCAACAGAGTGATTCCCTGTATCTTCTGGCCCGACGTCGCAGAATCCATTGTGGTAGAATCCTGTCATGGGCTCTTTGCTGAGGAGACCTAGGGGTTTCTTCATCACTTCGTTTTATCAGCAACCCTTCCATTTTCCATTGATATCAATTGGAGTTTACCATTGAGCGATTGATGAGCTTTGCCTGCCATTTTTGGAGCTTCGTTTGGAGCGTGAAGAAATTGTGATATGAAATACACGCAGAGGGATCCGAGAAAATAATAAAGAATTGAACTAGGATTCAATGTCATGTCAAAGAAAGAGTTTGCGGTACTGTACCAGAGCCTTCGAGAGGTGGTGCACTCGCACTAGTTGATGAAATGTTGGTGACGTTTAGATATCAAGCGGATCATCAGGGTCCCCCGCCTTTCGACCAAACCCTATCGAGACCATCATCCCTCAAAGATTCTGGCATCTGGAACTGTTAGATAATGTTCTTCAACATTCATAAGGTCCTAGAGAGGCAGAGAAGAAGGATTATCATCAGAATCGTCAAATATAAAAATACTCTCACCGCCACCTCAGCAGCGTCAAGCAGATAAATCGTCATCATAAAAACCCGCCGAACTGTACCAAATCAACGGAAGCACGTACCTTTCCTATAATCTTCTAAACAATTCTCGTCCTTGACATCAAACCCCAACGCCGTCGTTGCTCGTAGAGGCTTAAAAAGGTACGAATGCATCGCCCAAAATCCAAACCAAGATCTCGGAAAGAGGTTGGTGTCCCCCACGTTCCCTGTCATGTCTCACTCTGAGATCACGAGCACGAGCTAAAAATAGCACCCATGCTTTGTTAATTCGCGATCTCACTCTCCAAACTCACACTCGCTCATCCAGCGACTTGGATCCGATTTTCCAAGCTCTGAAGACCTCGTACAATTCTCCCTTCCGTCGCACAATCCTCCCTCTCCCCTCGGAGAAATGAAGAACGAGAGACGGAGAGAGACGAGGAAGGAGGGTTACAGTGCGTTGTTGTACAGATCCAGTCCGTGAAAGGTCAGGGGCATTCGAGATCAGGAACCAACCCCGAAAAGACCCTGAAGCCGAATGACCCCGTTTCGCATCAGTGCATCGGGAAGGGAAAGGCACGGAAGAGTCCCATCAGCGCACCGCAATGAAGAAATAAATCTGCCTGTGCTTTACATCTTATGATTTGCTTTTGACGAAACGGTCCCTTCCGCTTCGTCTCATAATTTCTTCTTCTTAAAGGGTACCATATACTGCCGCTGTAAAACTCGAATGTACAGATCGAGGTACTTTTATTTCCACTGCGTCCAGCGCGGAAGATCAGCACAAGCCCATCATCTTGGGGACCGCCTGCATGTCCTTGCAATCGATAATGGATAGCACCCCACTTTCAAAGGCACAAAGGGAAAGGATGACGGACCTGCTGAGCCTGGAATATGCAGATGCAGGGAATCCAGCGGGCCGAGGCCTTGTGCACAGGGGAGGGGATCCTCCGTACCTGTTTCTTGAGATGCTGTGCTGTGCCAGACTGTGCCTTCGGTACTTTTGATGGAGGATATTGTAACATTGGAGGGGTTGTGAGGTGCTGCGGAAGGATTCGACGGGAGGAGCAAAGAACAGATGGTATTTGTTGGTACCGTTGTGGGGATATTCTTTCGAGATGAGACGATTGAAGCTTTGGTTTTGGTAGACTTGTATGGAAGAGGTATTGTAGATGAGATGTTCTCGATGCTTGGCATCAGGTGAGTGAGATTTTGAGGAAAAGAGGAGCTGAGTGATGATGTGGTTGTACAAGAGGCGATTTGGAGGCCAAATGGTACGCTGAGCTGATGCTAGGCGGTGAGTAGGTGAGTGAGATTTGGATTATCAGAGCAGAATTACCAATTGATTGGCATTGAAGAATATTAATCGGAGAGATTTGTTCGGATATGCAACCTAGCTTCCCCATTGTAAAGTCACATGGAAATTTTATGGTTATATTCATAACGCATTCTCAAGCTCGATGTCTAGAGATTCGGACATGAATGTCTTCTATCTCGAATTGGAGTTATTGGTAAGTTGAGGCTTGGTGATGGTGAGCGAGGTCCTTGATTAGGAATAGGCGCCATTGGATGCTGCGCGTTGATGTCGTGCAAGTACCTCATAAATCGCTGTACGATGGTCAGACGACGGGCCGAAGATGACGCTGCTGATATTTTCCTTTGCGCAGTGGCATGGCGTGCATTGCTGATCTGGGAGCTTGGAGCATCCGAGAAGCATACTTTCGTCGAGTTGAGACCTTTGATGTTTCTATAAGATTACAAGTTGTCCATTTATGGACATCCAGGATTGACGTTGCCGAAAACTTTCCTCAAATCCAGTATCATAAGTTTATAAGCGATATTGGTGATGCGAATTGATTGATGGTATCAGACGGTTTTGATGCAGATAACTTTGAGGATCGTCTGGAACCTGTGACACTGGGGCTTTTCTTAGCCAAGACTTGGTTACAGATCTGTGGTGAATCTGGTGATGCACAGATCTCAGAATTTGGTTGGCTACAAAGCACGGATGGTTCTGAATCACTAGCCTTGAAGATGATCCGGCTTCCCCATATGATGGCCAGATCATAGCAAATGGTTCATCGGTAGATATTGGACAATATATGAGGCATGAGCAAAGCCTCCCTCATAATAGTGCCCGTCATCTACCTTCATATGTGCCAAGATCTGGAGTAGAAGCCGGAAAGGAAGACGACGGAAAATGCTTTGCAGCAGTAGTGGTGCAAGGGCATTTCGGTTCGGCGACTCCATGAGGCTTGAGATGTGGCGTGGCTGCAGATACGGCTTACCGATTTTTTGATGGCTGCGTCTTGAAAGCGCCCCAATTCTGCCCCTCGATCTCTTCAAGCCCTTTTATACTGCCTTCGGTCCTCTCTTCGGAGTATGGTTGTACAAAATATTAGAACGATCTAGCAGCCAGACATCGCTAGAATTCGGCGGCCTCATCCAGGTTCGTCGTGATTAAGCGAGCGGTTGTGAGACTGGAGGTGCCTTTGCAGTCGTTCATGCGGATCCGTGGTATTGGAACATGTATCAGCGTTCCAACGTGACTCGAGTTCAGCGAGATTGGCCATGATATAGGAGAAACATTGCCCTTTGAGTTGAGGGAGATTAGATCCGAGAGTAGGCTCGGATGGTTCAACTGCCATGAGTGTCGCAGGGCCTCGTCGGATCTTCATGGTGGTTTCGAAACTTCCTCAAAGTTTTCCTTGCAACATCCAACGATCTGGAGGCGGGCGCGGGTGCAGCGCAGGGAGAAAGAGCAAGCGAGAAGGGTTCGGCCTGGTTCCGACAGATGCCCACTTGGTTTATGGGGACTAGTTATCGTCTTGGACGTTTTTGAGTGGCCAACCGTTGCCATCCTCCTGTCCATTTTGGGGCCCTAAAGTTTAGTTTGGAGTTGGGGGTTCTCGTTTAAAATCCACCAGATGCGTGGGACAATGGCTTCAATTCGGGGCAGAAAAAGAAATATATCAAAGACAGCAAAGCCGCCGGCGAGTCTGGCATGCCAACTTCAAGTGGGGAGGCTGGGCGAATGACCGGGCGACAGCGAGCTATGTGATGTGACGACGAATCCTCTAACGGATGCTTCCCAATGCAGCACGATCATTGATCGGTCTCGACCAGGAGAAATATCCTTTTGTTTGTGCCTGAAACTCATCGTCGATTTCATTAATCTCGAATCTTAAATCTTGTGCACGTCGTCTGGTTAATTGGCAAGTATGGAGTAAACATTCCGGACTAGATATCCGTTTTCCATTCCTCAGAAATAATAATGAGGGGATCGTTTGAGCCCCTCCACCCGGCGCTTGCGTTGGCTGTGCCTGAAGCCCCGGGTAAAGCATCTCGTCAGGTACAAAAAATACCTGGAGAGAGAAGAGACGAACCTGCGTCTGGTTTGCTTTCTTCCGGGTGTTCTTCGCCGTTTGTAAGCAGAAAACGCAGCATTCGTGGTGCATGGAAAGCCTATCCGGATCGAGCAGCTGTATCTTGTAATGGTGCGCTCTCTCTGACTCCAGAAGGTCACTTATGTACGTCCTTCTGCTCTGTGTAATCCGATGCCCGAATGAGCTTGCCGCGCACCAGTGACCCCGGACAATGTGATTGCTTAAGCATTGAAGCCCGATGGGTTCTTTGCAGTGTGCTCGGTGATGAATGCCCGCCGTGAGTGAGGATGTGACAGGCAGTCTAGTCATCAGCATGGCCAGTCATCGAGAATATCCCGCTCCGTGGTCATAGTGCATCCAGCTCAGGATTATTCAGACGTCGAGAACCACTTGGGGTATGCCTGCAACCAACTGCAAGTGCCCTCTCTTTGCCATCTGCCAACCTCAACGCCTGCTTCTGCGCCCGCTGCCAGACTGCCCTTCTCGACTCTCTCTCTCTCAGCTGCTGTGGCGTGGTACTCTCTCGTTCCGGAGCCCTTACCGACGCCCGAATCATTCTCCCACGAGTCACTGGTCTCTCTGTGTCCCCCCATATCCTAGTGGGTATTCTTGGTGGTGGTAGTGGAGTGGTGGTCCTCCGCTCGTCTCCCATCGAATCGCGGCGTGCAGACGGTGGCATCCTGGGCTACCGAATAACATCGTCCCGGCGTCCCTTGTCGAGCCTTACCACTTCGACCCTAGTTAGTAAATCCGTGCTGGCTGAGTAGAACAACGCCTCGCTCGACGCTCGCTCTCAAACAAAGATCCCCTCTCCTTCAAGGCTTCTCGACAACAAACTTGCACCTTTCTTTGCAGTTGACCGATCACTGTGAATCTTCTTTGACGTGACTGCAATCCCGTGCCCATTTCTTCCACCATCTGCTACAGGCATCGACTCTTCCATTTCTACTCGCAAATGGAACCGGATACCGCCTTTATGTCGAGATAGCATTTGTCGTCACCCTGCGTCGTGACTTGGCAGCGAGCCAGAAGACCCGAGATCTTCCACGAACTCCACGAATATCTCGACCCTTTGGCAGATACCATACTTCAAAATGCCTTCACTCGTCATTCCAGAGGCAGGCTTCACCTTGGGAAGCTCCGCAGGGGGCTCTTCCAAGGCTGGCTCTGGTGCCCCGGGTGTCTTCGGACTCACATTGACGGATGGGATGATTGAGGAGATGATCAAATGCGTGCAGAATGGAAAACCTATTCAATTGTCCCTGGGCGAGCATCCCGTAAGAGAAGCGTTCATATAAGTGGTTGTGTTGTGTTGTGGTGTTGATGCTGGTTGGGAGAATTGTTGTTGCTTCGGACGAAAGTGAAGTCGAGATATCAATCACGCTCACCCGCTCAACTTGAACAACACCAGACAATAGCAACGCTTGCTTCTATTTTCGCCTGCGCACACAATGGAAAGCCAATTGCTAACATCTCGCAATTACAGTCATTTTCTTACGGCACCAAAACACAGCACCTTGCTACTTCGCACGATCCATTTACATATGACCTCTACCAAAGCACCAATTCTCCCGATAGCGACGATTCAGACTCCGAAATGTCACCCTTTATTGAGAAAAAGAAGAACCCGTGGTTCCTTACAAGTATTGGCCAGAAGAATAAGCTCACCCCGAGTAAGGGTCCGGCCAAACCTGCTGCTCGAGTTGGTCCCAAGACGAGTCCCCAAGCTGCAGGAGGCGACCCCGCTGTTCTTGCGCTGCAGAAAGCCAATGCTGCCGAGGAAGCAAAGAAAAAGGAGAATACGTGAGTCTTTGTGAGCGTGCAGGCCCGGATTTTATTGACGCTCTACAGGGTCACATATATCAAGGATGGCAGTTTGGGCATGCCAGGAAAACGAGGCGGTCCAGTCAAGGCCACCAACAAGGCCAAGTTCCTCTCGCAACACAACCGTTCTCTTGCCAGCGATACGACGAGATCAATGCCTTCGAGCCCAGCTCTCAATGCTTCCAACTCCCCCTCCCTCGGTCCTACCTCGATACCTGCCTCTACTCAACAACTCGAACAGGCGAAGGCTGCGCGCAAGCCAGTCGTACACCTGCTTGCTGTCCAACCCATGTTGGAGAAGGCTCTGAAGGATAGCTTACCCAACGTTAGCAAGAACGACCTCAAGCAAGCCCTAGAAAAAGTTGGCGATTACAACGATTCAACTCAGAAGTGGGAGCTGAATAAGAAATTCTACAAGGAGTTGGACGTCTGGACATTTGATTACGATTCGACCGCCGACCGCCAACGTGCTATTGATAATGCTGTCAAACAGTTCGACAAGATGCGATTGGGAGTTTCGGAGCCAGAGTGGGACAAGCTCCTGGTGAAGTCGGAACGTGGTACCGGAAAGTGCTTGAGTAAGCTTCAGGCTCAAATTGCACAAGGTCAGGCAAGGGCTCCAAAGATCAAGGTGCAGAAAGCCGACGGCTCTGAAACACCAGGCGAGGATGAAGATCTTTTCGGCGACAAGAACCTCTCCAAGGTTAAAGGTGAGGGTATGGCCCGATCAGCATCTCAACCGCCAACCACGAAGACCAAGAAGGTCAGCGAAAAAGAGGCTCAAGCAAAACGACTGCTGTCCAAGAACCCTAGCAAGGCCACAGCCAAAGCCGCACCCAAGCCTGTAGCAACGAAGAAGAAGGAAGTTGCTCCCCCAGCAAAGACTGGAACAAAAGTTCTTTCCTCTGAGTTTGTCAACGAATCCGACGAATCCGATGTACCTACTCCTCCGCCATCTAAGCCAAAGGCCAAGGCACCCTCGAAGCGTCCCCGCGAAGAAGAAGCCGAAACCAGCGATTCCAGCGTTCCACTCAGCAAAAAAGTGAAGAAAGATACCCCTGTCACCAACCACAGGATCTCCGATGCTAGCCAAACCTCTCGCACAACTAACAGTTCTACCTCATCATATAACTCGAGCTACAATTCTAGCAAAAACAAGAATACCTCCCCACACAAGTCCTCACCACTCGCATCCTCCCCTCCTACCAATGCCTCCGAGTTCGAAAACTCCGCCGGCGAACGCACCTCCTCATCTG
Source organism: Phialocephala subalpina (assembly GCA_900073065.1). NCBI lineage: Eukaryota > Fungi > Ascomycota > Leotiomycetes > Helotiales > Mollisiaceae > Phialocephala > Phialocephala subalpina. The sequence goes on along the minus strand of FJOG01000006.1, from coordinate 185,704 downwards.
CATCTCCAGCACACACTTCGACAAAGAATAGCCGATCACCAATCCATAAGCGCCACCAAAAGTCCTCGTCTGTCACATCCTCCTCCTCTGGCGCCTCATCTCAGTATATTACGCCCGCTGTCACCGACTTGGCCCGCAAATTCAAGATGTACTATCCCAAATACGAAACACTACACAAGGAAATCGCAGCCATGGCAGCCAGCGGAAAACGCAATCATACCAAAGAGAAGGATCTACTCGAGATGCATGCACGATTGGTAGACATGAAGAAAGCAATCGCGGCTGGCATTACCGATTCCGACAGTCAATCGAACTGACCTCCATCTTCGACACGAGCTTGAAGTTCCTCAAGCATGTCTTGTTACTAGCATGCATTATGACCTTGCTTCTTTGCACGTACTACCAACACACACATCGTTCCACTACCAAAAACCACACACCACCCTCAGAATTTCAGGCGTTTCAGGCTACAGGTGTATTTTACTGTTTGAATAAGGCCTCGGTCTACTTTCCTCTTCTCTATCGGATTTACCATCTCAAGCATTTCTGCAGGCGTCTATGGGTTCGGTCTCTCTTTTACTACTTGAAAAAATCTATGCATCAAAAAGGACGGGAATTGCGATGAATTTGAAGGGATATGATGCATGGATACGGCGGATACGGCACATACAACACAGCAGAAACGTATACAGTGATGAAGCGATTGGGTTGAGCGTTGATCTTGATACCAATACCTGCAGAATATAGCCAGCTGAATGGCCTGCAGGATAGTTTTACAGCATGAGTTCATGGATGGAGATATACACACGAAGTTTATGGCGTGGAATGAAATTATTCAAAATGAGCTTGCTCCTCGTGCTGTGATCGTTCGATCGTTAGATTCCGGATAGCCTTCTTTTTCTTCTTCTTTCCACCTGTGATCCTTTGACCGTTGAATTCCGCATCTAACCATCTTGAAGATCTTTTGAGGTGGTGTTGTGTGAGTTCATACGCACTGCATTTTACCCCGCCTTTCCGCACCTGGCGCTGGAACGTGGGGTCCGAACTTCCTTGCATCACTTTAACCAAACCACACCATCAATCTGTCCCGAGATTCCTTATTACCTTATTGCCACACTGTAGTTCATCTCATTTCAATTACTTGTTCGTCTTAATTTCGGGAGGGGAGACGGAGCGGGACGCGTGTTGATCTCGTGGCATTGAACATGGGAGAGGAATTGAGCCTGTATCCTTGCAAATGAAGGGTGGCGAATATAGAGTAAATGAAATGAGTGATAGATTTGAGAAGGAGGTATTCTTGATCTTGGTTATGAGGAGAGGAGTCAAAGGATGTTGAAGTGGTGAAACATTTGGAGTTTTCTATCTTCTGCTTCTAGGTTTCGCGTTAACGTTGTGGTTTCCGAGATTTCAAGCTCGAGAAAAGTATCTGGCGGGCTAGGTTGGATGAGATACAACGTTGGTGGGCTGGCTGTCTGGTGGTAGCTATAGATCTACAACATTCAAATAAGTGTGGTATAGAAATAGACATTTATGAACTCATCAAGCTTGTATATTGCAATAGACGACCCAACCTGCGACAAATGGCCTTCCCACCATAGAAAGAATCCCTCAAAAAGCCACTAACTGCTTTCCTCCTCTTCTCTTCCTCCACCTCAAAAAGCATCCTTTTGAAGTGCATCTGGATTTTCTGCTCGAATTTAAAATTATGGTCGTGCTAAGAAGCGTTTAAAGAGGTCTCGGAGCTGTGGGTGCAGGTAAATAGCGGGTGTGATTATTGAAGCGAAAAATGATCGTACTAACCTGAAGTAGCTAGCGTAGTTTGAGAAGCCTTATCAGTTTTTTGTTTCTTATCAGTTTTGGATTGATGATAGATTTTTGGATCTCGCTTCAGGGGCCCAAGATGTGCAACAAAAATCTCGCTAATGTCCCTGAATAATTGGGACATTCAGAAAGCTTAGGCGCAACAAAACTCGTTGATTATCAGGAGGAGGTTGAGAAATGATGGAAATTCGACATAAAACCGGACTACATAAAGTACAGCCTTAGAAAGCTCGCGAGAGACGAGGAGGACTACTTCATCTGCTTGATCCATGCGCTTCGCAAGGTGCGGGGTTGCGGTATGATATCAATGCCAGAAGAGCTCGAAATCCGCTACTCTTCTGCTTCCAAAAGAACGCTTACTGGCGCTTTTGCCAATGAACGGTCAAAGTTGAGAGATGAAGAGCGAGGAAATACTCTCTCAAACTTTGAGTCTTCACGATCTCGAATCCGCCGCAAATTCAGGTTCTCCCAGAATTGATTTCATCATCCCTTGTGCACTGCGTCGAGATGTGAGAATTCTTGCTTCATGAGTCATACTCATGAGCGAAAGCAGTTGGAATTTCATACTCGCAAGTCTGTTTGCAGATCGATTTAATTTACTGAAACGGGTTGTGCGTGTGAAAGTGGTGACCTGAATGCATTGGGATGAATGCTTCAGGGTGAAGAGTGGGTTGGTACATCAGTACGAGCAACTTCGAAACTTGCATCACCAGAACATCAGCATAGCTGTCTGATCTCGAAAAATCTTGAAGGAATCCTCTTGGAGATTCTTGTTGAGCCTTCGCTCCTGCTGCAGCCTGGATTACACCACGTTGGATGAAATGGCGTGGAGGTTAGTTGCTGCCAACTTACTGCACACCTAATCTCAAGCCAAGCAAAGATACGACCCCTGACACCACACCACCACAGTGCACGATCAAGATATAACAACATATAATTCATTCGTGTACTATCAAGATACTTGAGATAGAGTTTTGAAGCATTTCGCAATTTCTGCGCTGAGTATCGACGCGTCGTGTTCTGGCACTTGATTGATTGCCACGTGCTCGACAACCTTCACATCAACACTGTACAATCAAAACACGACCTTAAAGGCTAAGATGCTTGGATGATTAGGTGTTTGTGGGGATGTCAGGTTCCTGACGGGTTTTCATTTGTAGATTATCTACAAATGACTTGGTTTTATTGCACATCGCAACCTCCATTTGTAGATTAATCTAACAATGGATCAAGTCGCGTCTCATCTCTCAATGCCCAACACCGATAACGAACGACTCGAGCACATATCATATGCCTCCTGATCATTTATACAGCTTTGTAAATGTCCCAGGAATCGAGAGTAAATAACCAGTGTAGGAAATTACAGCGCGTGTTGAGGGTCTGATTCGGTGCCACAACATTGGCAAACTAGTACAGGGCTGATGAAATGATAGAACGGTGCTTAGAATGATGTCTCTCATCTCAATTATTTCCACTTGAAGGTACGGAAGGCTGCAACTTTGCAGGATACCTTCCTGAATGTCCCAAGCTTGGCAGAACAACGATCAAAGGGATCGTTTACTGAGTCTTGAAGAGAAGAATGGCGCAGTGACCGAGGTAGAAGTAGATGAAGTGCTTTGTTTCATGGGTGACGAAGGATCCGAAGTTGCGGCCGACGATGCAGTGCCAGGTAGGGCCTTTGCGCTCATCGAACTGGTGTGTGTTAGCTTGTGTGTTAGGTGTTGGAGGTGGTTGGTTGGAGGCATACTGTCTTCTTGATGTGCATGGCGATGTCCTGTTACGTACATGTTAGCTAGAAAGGGATCGTTTACTGAGTCTTGAAGAGAAGAATGGCGCAGTGACCGAGGTAGAAGTAGATGAAGTGCTTTGTTTCATGGGTGACGAAGGATCCGAAGTTGCGGCCGACGATGCAGTGCCAGGTAGGGCCTTTGCGCTCATCGAACTGGTGTGTGTTAGCTTGTGTGTTAGGTGTTGGAGGTGGTTGGTTGGAGGCATACTGTCTTCTTGATGTGCATGGCGATGTCCTGTTACGTACATGTTAGCTAGGGTTCTGGGAAAAGGGGTAAGTTCTAAGAGAGATGAAACTATACCTTCTCGACGCTGAACTTTGACATGGCTTCTTGTGCTATAGATGTGATTAGCAGACATTCTTGCAGACCCGTCCTTTGAGTCCAATCCCTTGCGCTCCCATGCTGTGCTCGTAGGTGTTTGTAGGCGCAACGTACCGACTTCGATAGCCTCCTGCTGCATCTCCTCAGACTGCCCATGATGTTAGTCCTGTCCTGTCCAATTTCTCCTCATCAGGGTTGCGCTGCTCACCATATCAACCGACTTCACCTGCGCTGTAAGACAGCTGTCAGCCATTGTTTTGCTTGTTGGACAACAAGAATTTGTGAAAGCAGGATTGAGTTTATACTCTACCTTGCAACAACGTACCATCCAACTTCTTCTCGTCTACCTTTGTCAAAGACATCTCAGCGGCGGTTAGAGGTTCGAAAGAGAATTCGATGATAGACTTCCTGGTTGGCTGAAGTTGCTTTTCAGATACCTGAGTGCCTTTGTTGACGCGCTTCCAGACCTTAGTTCTTCTGATGTGAAAGCGTGGTTTCTTGGGCTTGTAGGATAAGTATGGTACCTGGACGGTGGATGCCTTCCCTCGTGCTTCGACGGATTGGGCAGCTTGAGTGGTAGCTGAGGTGTAGTTGCGATATTGGACCTGTTGTTTTTCGGTGACCGATTGTTTAATCGCCCCCTCCTGCTGACAAGCCTGATTTGGCACAGCCTCGAAGACGCTCTGCGCACTAGGTGGTCTGTGAAGGGAGCTGAGACGAAAAGTTCCCGGCGGAAACATGGTGGTGATTGGTTCGGATTAATGCTTCTCCTAGCCGCCGAAAAATTAATTCTGGTGGTTTTCTTCAAGATCTCGCGAAACAGAAATCAAGAGCTCGAAAGCTCAAGTCCCGTCGAGTTGTGATGCAATTATGGAATCGTCACGAATATTCATCAAGGGCCTGCCGCCAAATATTACCGAGGAAGAATTCAAGAAGCACTTTAGCGCAAAATCAGCCATCACCGATGCAAAATTGATTCCGCACAGAAGAATCGGCTATATTGGCTATAAAACACCAGAGGATGCATCCAAGGCAGTCAAATACTTCAATCGGTCATTCATACGAATGTCAAAGATTGGAGTAGAGATTGCTCGACCTGTATGTGGTCCAACACTGCGTTGATAGCTATTTGCTAACTAGATCAGATTTCCGATTCCACTCTCCCAGTATCCAGAAAAGCACAGCGAGAACAGGATAGAGAATATGCCAAAAGTACACGCAAGGCACAAATCGAGGCAATGCCTGCCGTTACTCTAAATGCCGCCACGAAGAGAAAGCGCAGCGATGTCGACGAATCCGACCCCAAGTTGAAGGAGTTCTTGGAAGTAATGCAGCCGGCATCGAAGTCAAAGACATGGTCAGCGCAAACCCAAGCTTCGGAGGAACCGCCGACAAAAGTTCAAGCTATCGAGTTGCCTGAGGGAGAGAGTGATGGAGAATACGAGGTTGTGCCAAAGAAATCACGAAAGCAGAGTCCTCCGAGGCCCATTGCCCCAGTACCAGCAGTTCAAGCGCCTGTACCCATGGTGGTGGAGGAGGTCGCTGCCGAGGTAGTCGCACCGACTGCCACAGATGACGATTGGCTCAGGAGTCGTACAAACAGATTATTGGATTTGATGGACCCAGAAGAGATCACTACTCAGGCGGCGGCTACAGTTAGCACAGTTCCCGAAGTTGTGGCTAGAATGACGGCAGAAGCGCCAGACAAAACATCTCCAGCCGCCGAAGTGGACGTTGATGAAGAGACAACGGCTGAAGAGAAGCCTGATCCGACCATTGAAGCAATTAGAGCAACTGGTCGGTTGTTTGTGAGGAATCTTCCATATACCGCTACTGAAGACGATCTTCGGAAGCACTTTGCTGCCCACGGATTTTTAGAAGAGGTATGTTTCCAACAATTTTTTCTCATGTTCTCCGCGCTTTCGTGATGAATATCCAGATAGGGACAGCTTATGCTACGGCATGTGATGTGAACTGGACGAATATTTTAGTAGATGCTTCGTGTTTTCTGAAAAGCAGCAAGCTTATCTTCATCCCTGTTATCCGTTGAAGGGTGTCGAGACTGACAAAATCGCAAACCATAGGTCCATCTGCCAGTCGATGTTTCCGGGAAGAGCAAAGGATTTGTGCTTGTGCAGTATGCAGACCCAGAAGTTGCTGCTGAAGCTTTCCATAACCTTGATGGCGAGCCCTTCCAAGGCAGAATTTTGCACATTATTCCAGCGACGGCCAAACGCGAGAACAAACTCGATGAGTTCGCGATCGCGAAGCTGCCTCTCAAGAAGCAGAAGCAGATCAAGAAGAAAGCCGAAGCATCTGCTACGACCTTCAACTGGAACTCTCTGTTCATGAATCAAGATGCTGTCAATGAAGCAGTTGCTCACCGCCTCGGGGTATCGAAGTCTGAGATGCTGGACCCGACTTCCGCGGACTCTGGTGTGAAGCAAGCAATAGCTGAGACTTCTGTCATCCAAGAGACGAAGTCGTATTTCAGGAAGTACGGTGTTGACCTTGACGCCTTCAAAAGACGTGAGCGTGGTGACACAAGTATCCTCGTCAAAAACTTCCCATATGGAATGACTCTTGAGGAGCTGCGAAAGATGTTCGAGGAATTCGGTCAGGTGCTTCGTGTCCTGATGCCTCCGATCGGCACGATCGCAATTGTCGAGTTCGCCCAACCCACTCATGCGAGAGCAGCCTTCGCCAGTCTGGCCTATCGTCGGTTCAAGGATTCCGTGCTGTTCTTGGAGAAAGCTCCCAAAGATCTGTTCACTACCGCACGTAGTGATGTTGTGACATCTGATCCAAAGGGTGGCAACACCGCAGACCAGAAGCTCTCAATATCAGATCTTCTAGAGAGGGAGAGTGCCGAGACTATTGACACGTCCACTTTGTTCGTCCGCAATCTCAACTTCACCACTACGAATGACCGCCTTACTGAAGTCTTCAAACCCCTGGACGGCTTCATCTCAGCTCGTGTCAAGACAAAGACCGATCCGAAGAAGCCTGGCCAGGTCCTCAGTATGGGCTTCGGTTTCCTCGAGTTCAGATCCAAGGAACAAGCTCAGGCCGCACTCAAGGCTATGGATGGTTATGTTTTGGATGAGCATAAGCTGTTGGTCAAGGCGTCACACAAGGGACTCGATGCTGCGGAAGAGCGTAGAAAGGAAGATAAGGCCAAGAAATTGACTGGGAAACGAACAAAGATCATCATCAAGAACCTGCCATTCGAAGCCACCAAGAAAAACGTCCGAGATCTTTTCAGTGCGTATGGCCAGCTTCGCTCGGTTCGTGTACCAAAGAAATTCGATCATACTGCTCGTGGCTTTGCTTTTGCAAATTTCATTACGGCCCGGGAAGCGGAGAATGCACTAGAGGCTCTGAAAGACACACATCTTCTTGGTCGCCGCCTTGTCCTCGAGTTCGCCGCAGAGGATGCTGTGGATGCCGAAGAAGAAATCGCAAAAATGGAGGAGAAGGTTGGCGCGCAGGTCAACAAAGTTGCAATCCACAAACTCACGGGTGGAGGTCGCAAGAAATTCAATATTGACGACGGAGAGGCAGGTGAGGACTAGAGGAGGTATTTGTCGATAATGTTCTCTTCGCCCAAGGGCCCAAGGGATCAATTTTTTCGCGTATGTGGGAAGCGATTGCCCCCCTTGCCGTCCATGCCCCAATCTTATTCGATGATACCCCTACCCACACACGATCTCAGTATCCCTCCTTTGCAGATGTGTATTTGGTGGTGAGAAAATATTGTCTTCGGGCATTCAGAGCCAAAATATTCGATAATGCAGGCACATTACACAGTAAGTGAAGGGGTGTCACTCGATCCATTGTAAGCTTTTCCTTCGCGATCCAAATAGTCATGGACAGCACCACGAGCTTTTGCTAGTTTATGCTTAAGTTGGAATTCATTGACAGATTGACAACATTCCGTCCTGAGGGAGCTTCCCACGTGGATGCTGTACTTGGAGCTTACTTGGCAAGTGCCACATACTTCACCAAGTTGACGGCATTCCTGTAGTCGCTGCAGGAACGATCTCCGAAAATACAGACGCTCTCCACACTAGAAAATCCTTGCATCAAGGGCCCGGAACCTGACCAGTCCTGCTCAAGAAAGCTCCTGCTGCCTCTAAATTCTGGCTCTAACGAAAATGTTGTGGGGTGTTTCTGAGAGTAAGTACACTTCTGGGCTCTTTATCAGCCTGGTTGATCCAATCCCGCTGTACGCGACCCTGCATGTGGACCTGCCCCGACTGCACGTCGTTGGTCCAGTTCGTCGTGAGAGGAAGGCACCTCGTTCCTCTTTATAAGCTTGGATCTGCTCCTTCATTCTCGAGTCGGCTGTTGGCATTCTCTTCTCTCTGCAGTCACCACCTTTTCGCTGCCATTCCTCTAAGCATTTCTTACTGCAATCCTTTCACTTTCCAATCAACAGAAGGCATTTGCTTGTAGCCTAACGACTCGCGCATGTATGCTCTGGCAACATACAGCTTTAACAGAGCCTCGACTGAGGTGAAGCATTCTTAGGCTTGTATTAGACGTCTCATGGAATCTCGCCGACATATTTTGCCATCTAATTACCCACCTCTGCCAACGCTGGACGACTCCGTCCCCAGGGACAGACAACCTCTTGCTGACTCAACGGGCAACACCCGGCTTCACACTCTGGCTTCCATAAGCCACGGTCATGATAGCAAAGGATACCCATCAAGGCTGGACAGGCCCATGTATTCTATTCCCACAGTGCCATCACAACCTGCACGACAGCCAATAGCAAATACCCTGGAATTGCGTCGTCAGAATACTCGAAAACGACGCCACATGAGGTTTAGTCGGAATCCTATCGTCGACTCACCACAGTATCAAGCATATCGGGCACGCCAGAACCGAGACGGCAACCCTGATGACCTGAAATGGCCAGAGATTCTGGAGATTGCTTTCCTCGATGGTAAGTACACTTCTCCGATTCCTGCTTTCAATATTAACTGCCTCTGTAGCTCTTGTCGAGATACCTCCCATGGGCAGGCGTAAATATTCTTTCAAAGGCAAGCCACATGGTAGGAATGAGTTGATTAAAGAGTACTTGTGGATCGCGTACCTGCAAAGTCTGCCAATGGGAGCTCATCCTGATATTGGCATGATGCGAACTCGAAAGCAAGTATCCAGTCACATCCAGGTTCTCAAGGGTTTCCTTCGAGATCATCCTGCATGTAAGTTCTCCGTCCTGACCAGCAAGAGATAGGCTGACAGAATACAGTCCCTCGCCTGTTTCCACCTAAGAAAGGTCCAAAGAACGGATTCGAGGACTCGTTCAAGAATGATCCATGCTTGAAAGCTCTCTCCGAGGGGCGCCTCCCAAACAAAAGGTATGATCAGTACGACAATATCAACCACATGATATCAATCAACCATAGCCCAGTTCGACCGGTCCTCTTCTGGCTCTTGATGTCGACTATCTCAAACTTCCGTGAAGGAGATAACAACGACGACGGCGCAGTAGCACATAGGTTTACCAATCTCTCTCTCGTCGAAAAGCATCGGGACAGCCTAGAGTCTGTCATCGGATGGCGGCAAAAGTTCCCTCGTCTACATCAACTTGACACGACTAGCGAGTTGAACAACTGCGAAATAATTCATATGAGCGCTGCCCTCAACCTTTTAGCGGCTGAACCTCCTCCAGGTTCTGAACTCGTCAGTCAATCTATCTTGTCGATTCCTGGGAAACAACCTCCTCACTGTTCATGGCGAATGGTCACGACTCTTCACAAGCCACCAGAACTATATCGGGATCCCATCACGGATGAGCGCCTAGAGAACGAAGCACAACCTGTCGATATTATATCTGTGTCGGATGCAGAGACCCGGATCAAGGCTTCCTTTCCAATCTTTCACTGGGCTCACGCATTCAGCTGCCTAGTGGGCATTCAGTCGCAGTACGAGGAACAGCAGCGAAATCTACAGACTTATGGATCGACTTCAGAACCTCTAGTAAGACCAGCTTGTGACTTCGTAGAGCAAGTAGCAATGTATCAAGAAGTTCAATCCGCAGCAGGACCCGGCATGCCATTCATCCGCCGCGCAGTAATAATCTGGACTTTCCACCAAACGCGAGAAGGAGAAGGAAACGGCACAAATTGGCGATATCTCGAACCTCCACCCGCGCGACGAATGTGCATGTCACCATCACCGCACCCCTCCCATCTCGTATCCTCCGCCATGAACGAAAACTTCAACGCCTGGGCTGAAGCACCCCTCCACCTCCAACAATCCAATATGCTCGACCCCTTTGTCCAAGGGCTCGCAACCCCACCCCAAACAGCCGGTCTCCAGCCTCCCTTTGGCGCATCATCCGGGTATCCCTTCTCAGCACCAGGCTACGACCTCCCTGTCGAGAACCTGAGTTTTGTTTCGAATTCAACGGTCGATAGTGAGGCTACGCTCGTAGATCACGACGCCGCGGCCGCTGCAAATATCGATCATTTCCTCTCCAACGTCAACATGGCGGATTACAACCAAGACGCTTCATCCTGGCAACTCCCCACAACAGAGAACTTCGACGCCGATCCCACATGGGCGAACTACAATGTCCCCTCGTCCACACCAGCCGTAGGTTGGGACGACTCCAAACATCACACTTGGCCCGATCTTCCCGATCCCAAACATATGAACTGGGCCGACGACACAAACTCAAAGCATGAATGGACGGAAGCCTCTAGTCCAAGTAAACATTTGACATTCACGGAGCATACTAGTCCAGGAAAACATTTGGTATATGTGGAGCCAAGTTCGAGTAGGCATGCGAATTATATTGAGCAGAGTATTGAGCAGAAACTTTTGCCGTGGATTGATAGTCATCCGAATGGCGATGTTCATTCACCTCAGCTTCATGATCTTGGGACAGAACCGTTGCAGGAGATAGATACGAATGGGAATGCGACGACGCAGACACCGAAGGTGGGGGTTGAAGAGTGGAATCATCCGGATGATGGGTTTGATTATAGTCAATTGGAGAGGTTGAAGTGAAATGTGTTTGGATTTGGAGTTTGGGTGAATTTTGGAAAAATTAGGGGATAGGAGGGAGAAATGCTTGGGTGATCTTATGGTGAGCACTTTTAATTCAACTTCTGTGTTTTTTGTTCGATTTATATTACAGTCCTTACTATAGCTATAATTATCTGACTTCTACGACGCTATGAGCAAAATTTGAACGCCTATATTCCTGCTTTCGATGTTCTGCGCACTCTGCACGTGACTCTCAATGTTCGTCCCTTTCTTGAGTCTTTCGAGTCCCCCAAAGGTTTCCCTTGATGAGAGCCGTCGATGGATTTGTTGTCCTGGAGGGGTATGAACTCCTGTTTATTGTTCAATCGAGACTCCCTGTTTTGCCAGTGCAATATTTATTTACCCCTTTCCTTCCTGGGAGAATACGCTAGTCCCGATCCTCCTTGCGCCTTCCATCCTCCCCCTCGAACTTCAAAAATTGTAACGCAGAAAATTAGCGTCATGTATGGGCAGTCTCCAGTCCAACGATTCCCGAAATCCTCATTTATTCCTTGGCGGAAGTATTACTGCAAAATTTAGTCGCAGGTAGCTCGTGTCGCAAGACACCCCTCACTGAAGCATTCTCGAAGGAAGATGCAAGTCGCAATCCCTTTGAAGAGCTTTCAAAACGGAACTATTCAGCATTTGCATGTTGACGAGCTTTGATAGTCTTAATTTGTCGAGAGAGACCTCGTGAAGCTGTTGTGCACAGTTGAATGATGTTGATTCTCAACGCACCTTGCGGTTTCAGTCACCGCCTGTGTTCTCGAACCTGCGAATCCAGACCATTGTTCCTTTCTCTTGTTCGCCTCACCATGTATCATCCTAGTCCTTAAATCCTGATAGTGAGGCATGTTCTTGTTCCTGTCCTTTCTTCTCTTTGTTACATGCGTTGCAGACTCGCAATTTTGAGAAGGCACAGACCCGAGGATGCTTCCTTCAACTTCCCTATTTCGATGTTTCGTGCCTGCTTGCTTCTAGAAAAATAGTCCAAATCCTGACCACACGATGTAACTTCTTTCATCTAAGATGTCCTCACCATCGAGCTCCTGTCTTGGGTATATTTCGGGTGTTCACTTATTGGTAGACTTTCAATTTCTAGCTCCGCTCTCGTAATGAAAGATTCTTGTTTGGGGCTTCTAGCACCCTTTCTATATAAGTAATTCATGTAGCTCTATGTCCAGGCTACATTCTCCATTGGATATTATTCAAACTACTTCAGTACATTGGATTCGTCCTTCCGTTTCTCACACAGTGCATACCAAACCCTTTGCGGTTTGCTCCCCGCCTCGCTTACTGACGAGATGTCTCGATGCTTCTTGATTCCTGAACGCAACAGAAACGCCAATACTTGGGTTCGATTCGCTCATGATCATGATGAGGTGGAAACCAAGTTTCTGGATAACTTCCATTACATAGACGAGTACGATATCGAGCAGTTCCATGAAGCGGGGCTTTCCGATCTCGACTCGAAGACCGATGATTTTTCTCCAGAGGATGAAGGTCTTCTACAAGAATATTTCAACAACTTCAATGACATGTTCTTCTTCAACACATTGACAGAGGATCGATGCAGTCTTCGAATGGTCTCCCGGTACGACGAATATGGAAACAGAGACCCAGAATGGTTGGAGAACCAGCAATCCGATGGTCCTGAGGGGAAAACTTCGGAATGCCGCCCTAACAAGAGAGAGCGCAGCGACGCTTTCGCAGCAATCACGATTTACCAGCCGGATTTCCTTGGCGATCCAGAGCACCGTCTTCGGAGCTACATCGAGACTCTACTACACGAGATGGTTCACGCATTCATCATCATCCACACCTGCTACTGCAATCGATACGAGCGCGACTTCGAGGCCGAAGGTCAGCATGGACACGGCATCACATGGCACGCGATGACAACTGAACTGGAAGATTTTGTAAAGGAGAGACTTTGTCTTGAAGTTGACCTCGGAATCCTTACTGCCATGGCCGAGGAGTGGCACTCGACTGGCGCAGAACTTGACAACGTTGATCGCAGGGGTCTTGGCTTGGATGAGGTGAAAGAAGCAGTGGATGATCTGAGAAATGCTAGTCAAAATTGTTTGACTGGTAGTGAGGATGATAGCGACAGATTCGAAAGTTCTTCTTCTGAAGAAGGATTTGATTATCAACACTCAGGTGATGACGAGTCTGACGAAGAATCAAGCGAGTCCTCTGACGAAGACGATGCATACTATGGCGATTGATTGTGCTCAGCTAGAAACTGAAAGGAATGAGAGAGGGAGATTCAGGAATAGACTTGAAGTTTCTTTTGTTAGATGTTGTGGTCGCGTGGGAGTTTTTGGGCTGACGCTAGAAATCGCCACTCGTTCGCTTGGAAATTTGATTGAAGTTAGGGGAATCAAAAGTTACAAAACATGATCCACCAAGGTCATTAAACCCAATCTACACCTTTTTAGACAAAAAATTCTTGAAAAGAGACCAGGACCTGTCATTCGAAGACAGAAGAGCAAGCCATGCCAAGAGAAGTGCGAAATTTGGCATCACTTCTCCCGAAAGGGTTCAAAAACAGATCCATGGACACATTCTTGATCGATTTCTTTACCTATAGCACTCCTGAATTGTGTAACAAGAATTCCATTCATCCAATCGTTTCATAGCTGACAATCTCAGGATATGACTCCTCCTCGGACAAATTAACCCTCGTGGATCCCTCCTCGACATCCATTTCAACATCCTCTTGACCACCTACCTCTTCACCTGCATCATGATGCACTCTCGTGGAAGTACGAGGAGGTGTCTCAGTCATTTTAATCTGCGCAAGCTCTTCCTGGAGAAAGTTCTTGTCCAAGTCCAACTCCTTCAAACCAAGAAGCTCGTGGATCGACTTTTGGCTCTTGAATAGCTCGTATGCCGAGTAGTGCGACTGAGGCAGAAATCGAACATACTGAGTTCCTTTCTACGGAAGAGCTCTATTTCCTTGGCAGCTCTGAGCCAGGGGATTCCATGACCAGTCTTCCCATCACGAACCAGCCCTGGAAAGAAGCATTTCTGGCATTTGCAGGGGAAAGGTGCGAACATAGCATGGAGCAATTCATGCAACAGACTGGCGATGTAAGAGCACAATCCCTCCTTCCTTGTTATTCGCTTGAGCTCGTAGATCCGAATGGTAACATGGATGTCGTCAGGCGTGGAAGAGTACTCTCCTGGCTTTGATATCAACGCACCATTTTGTGGATTTTCACAGCTGGCCTTCTTGTAGGGATGTTCTTGCAACCATTCCGTTTTTTCCTCTCCACAAGCTAGGACGATGCGAAGTGAGCAGTGTTTCTTGGTCAGGGCATTGAAGAAGAAAATTCTGTTGAAATAGTCGAAGTAGAGTTCCAAGATCTGGGGTTGCTTCGGTCTGCGAGATCTCGTAAGGACTTTGTCGAGATTCCGAACATCCTCCGCATGCCAGGGATCCGTCAAAGGTTTCACGTTCGGATTTTCCATCACCTTCGAGATCCCAGATAGTATTCGGCCGCCAACCTCGTCGTATGGATGGGCCATGACATGCCATTTGTCAGTTGCTGGTCACGTGTAGTGGGTCAAACTCTCATTCCATATGGAGTATAGTTCAGGGGTAATCTCGCAGACTCTTATATCCTCACTCTCCTCCCTAGCTAGCTCTCTAGACTTAACAATACGATCTTTTACCCACAGAATGATGCCCAGACCTCGTAGCATCTCATACCATTCATCATCGTTCCAAGCTGATGCCAGGGCTTTGCGAAACTTTTGCCATCTTCAAAGGCGTCGAATGCGGGAAACTTGGGGGCGGGGGGCGGTAGTCGATGCTCTAAGTAAGTTGGTCTTGACTAGAGCATATTAGTAAAGTTGCAGAGAGTTTCCTTGGGACCGATAACTTACCTGGTGTTGTATATGTGCTGAGGGCAGTCTTTCAAAGTGCATTTGCGGGACTTCGAAAGCAAGAGATGGGGGTCATGGGACGAATCACTTTCGCTGTTTCGCCGATCTCCAAGGAATGGAGGGGCCAGTGTTGACAGCAGACGAAGATTTCCGCAGCTTTTCTTCTTGTCGAGACAAGGAGAGAGGGGAAGACCGGAGAAGATGCAGGACGACTCCATGGCCTTTCCTTAATACAAATCCTTTAGCGACAGTAGAAATTGAAGTTCACAGTGAGCGAGTCAGAAAGAATGACCAATTCGAAGAACATAAAGAGATGAAGTTGAATAAAAAGGAGGAGGAAGAAGCTAAGACGGCAGGAAGGAAGTTGGAGAAACTAGTCCGCGAGGATGAGAAGATTCGGTCCAAGTTCCGAGACCTCTAGAACAACATGGTGATACCAGGAAAGATATTGAACCCGATACACAGGTTTTAAGAAGGAAAAGTAGTGAAAGGAGTACATGACTTGTAGATTACATGACACGGAGCTCAAAATCGTGGCGCATCACGTCACGTGTCAAATGGAATGAATATTACTTCTCCTTAGAATCTAAGACCAAACAGAATAGGGCTCGAAGGCTTGAAGTCCACAGGTCAACAGTATCGAAGTCCGCAAGGGGGAAGGAGAATGAAGGAGGGCTGAGGTATCCAACTGGTGGGAGGTCCAATGCACAGTCAGGCAGTTGAACAACTATTCCACGAGGACTGACAGCCTATTTGGTATCGAGGTTGAATCAAGGACGCACTTTTGAAGCTCCCATAAGGTGCTCCTAGAAGTCAGTAGATGGATGCACCGAGAGGGCCTTGTCGGGATTTGAGGCGTTGGACGAGTGAAGATGGAGTTCATAGTTGCTGAGCTTTTGTTGATAGCAGAAACGGTGGATGAACAATCGTAATGCCCAATGCCAGGTAAACCAGTCAAACAAAGCAATAACACGTCTAGAAGGATCAATTATGTCTTATAAAGTGCAGAATTGAACTTCAACCCGACTTCTCAAGGCTTTGGGTCGAAGTGACGGGGGGTGTTCTCGGCGAGCTAGGCCAAGACTGGTTGGATCGCTCACACGATCTCCCCATTTCAAAAAAATATGCTGCAGCTCTCTGAAATCCAACAAAGCGAACTCCTGTCACCCCTTTCATCAACAAGATCAAATTTTGAGCTACCAATTTTGCGTTGTGGTATGATGGTCCCGGTTCTTGACGGCGTCTCTGCTACCCGAGCGAGGGTCCAAGTCAACGAATGCCTGCAATCAAGAGCTCATAGGCTGCGCGCTCGGCAATACCCTAGATTTGGGAAAGGAAGATCGAGATCCTGACTCTGGTAAGCATATCCTAGACTCTGCGATCAGAAAAGAACGCCTCCTAAAGCATCTACTTTTTAAAGCAGACACAAATCGATATCAAAAATCGTAGCCAAGCTAATGTTCACAAACAGAAAAGGAACATTCCACCGTTCGATGACCTCTTCGCTCGGAAAGAGAGGAAAGAGCCTCTCCGGACGATTCGGAATGGGGCTTTGCCGAACGTTCTTGCTGCCGCCATCAGCAACATGAGAATCAGTAACGACCCTGCTCCGCCTTCCTACAATTATTTTGCTGCCGCTATCGCTGCCGCACCAGCTCCCATGGGACATACTGACAAGCTGTTGGAAGAGGGGCATGCATAGGTAAGAGTATCCGACTCTGCCGTGGTGGCTGTGACTGGCACAATTCTTGAATCCAGCTTTCGCATGGCCTTGGGAATAGTATTCGTTGGGCTGCCAAAGTCCCTTTACCCTTCCTCAAATCAACTCGCCGCAACAAGCACAAGCTCTCTCGATCGTGCCCTACAAACACCGCTGGAAGGGCTGCAGTCCCGTTGCTGATGCCGTCGCCGTTTGAAGCAATCCAACCATTGATTGCGATGCCAGCTACGCTGATGCGTCTTCTGGTGAATGCAGAATGCTTCTATACCTCGGAAATTATCCAGATAGAGATTAGGACTTGGCGAGTTCATCTACTTCTGGCAGCGTTCATCAACATCCCTCCCGATTTTTGTTCTCCTGAGGCAGAAATCGCCGCCTTCAATTGAGGGATTAGGAACGTACTTTCCCTGCGGTTCTCTAATCGGTACGTACAGGCTGTGCACGAGACATTACATTCTTGGGTGGATATGCGAGGGTGGGAAAGGGGCACGAGTTAAGAAAGCTACTGTATACCCTATCCCATAGGATCATAGCACTACTAGGGCATCGCTTGAAATGAAGCAGCCCAGTGAAGGCTGCCGTTATGCAAGCACCGAACCAAGACCAAGGCTAACATTCTTGTGTATTAGACTTTCTTTGTACTCGGCATGGCGGTAGCTTCGATCCCTAGACCGTAGACTTCTGCTGTACCGGCCAGTCAAGCATGATGTCAGACCGCACACGTAGAATCAAAGGATCGATGTCGAGTCGCAAATATATATCCTCAACAGTGAGCCTGGAGCTTTGGACTACAAGCTCTGGTCAAACACTTGCTCTTGTTCTCGTCAACCAACACAAGTAAAGGACAAGAGTCAAATGGATGCTCATTGCCACGAACTACCGAGGTTGAGCAGTGCTACCAAATGCCAATGGGGCAGCAGTAGAAACAACATGGCTTTGCCCCCCTGCTCCATTTGGGACATTCGACCTCATCAAACACTATCAGTTGGTTAGCATCGATGTCCACAAAAGATTTCAACCATCAGCAAGGAACCCATAGCCGCACACACACCAGACCATGTCCTCGCGAGATCTGGTCGAACTCTCCGAGATGTGCAAAACGTAGAGCACGAATCTTGCATCGATACGGTCTCTCACTTCCATCGACGGAGATGCTCCCGGCCTACGGTGCCCCGGTGAACACGACTACGATCCAGCCCTATCCGCCGGGGTCAGCTCTCCTGGCTCAGGCAGTCAACAACACGGCACTAGGACACACTCCTTAGCGGATTCCGACTTCCATGGCCATCGTCCTGATGGTTATCGTCCGAATATCGTCAAGACTGTTGAACTGTGTACGCACAGTGGACGACTCATGTCATGCAGTACTGCAGTGAAGGAGACCTGTTGAATCCGATTAGCCTCAAGTATCTGCCTAAGGATGAGCATCATTCAAGTCGAGTCTGCATCTTCAAGCAGCTTATCCGAGGGTTAGGCTATGTTCACGGCCTCGGAATTGCTCATCGTGACATCAAGCCGGAGAACTTGCTCATCACCAAGGATGGCTGCCTAATGATAACCGACTCTTTCTGAACCTGACTTCGATGGCGACACACCTGCTGTCTAGACGAACTAACACCTTGCAACTTAGCGGGTGTGGCAATATGGGTCGTTGCTACAACTGTAGACAACCATCTCCTGGGCGTTCGGCTAGGTGTCCAACGTGGCTAGCCACAGTCGGTGGGTATATAGCTTGAGGAACTAATTGGTGGTGGGAGCATTCTTCATCATTGGGAGCTTTGATTCCACGAATATGCTGCAAGTCTTCGAAGAAACAATCCTCCTAGAATTCGATGACCATAGACACCATTCAGCCTCTGTGCAACGCTCCCGATCCGCCGTGGGACTGTCGACACTATGCATAGTGGGAGGGGCGAGATCTTGTAGTCTCCGACTCGACTCGGCTCGAACGAGCCCAGCAGGCATCTTGTTCAGGCACTGGTGGATGATGCGAAGTGACTGTTTGAACTCCATGGAACAAAGACCAATCATAGCAGTCCCCCGTCAGCTCACCAGCACATAAACTCACTGTCGAGCTCTGAAGACTTGATCTTTGGCCTCGTATATCTACTACAGCACTCAGGCTCGGTGTAGGCTCCAAATCGCGAGTCACAAGACTTGCTATGGTATTCGTGCTTCGATTCGTGTTCATAATCCAATCCAGACGACGAGGTTGTTCTTGTGCTTGGTCTCTTGCGAATATCTCGACTTCCAAGCGTAGCAATACTCTTGAAGAGGTGAAGGAGGATTTCAGTCCAGTTCTGCTTATCTTCGCGGAGTGAAGCTGCTGTCAGAACTCAATCCATAACCTTTCGCGGGGAACCTTGACCCACTTCGAGAGGGGATCCCTGTCATCTTCATCGCTCCCACCGTCACCTCGGGCTCCGAAGGCCGACCACAACTCTGTCTCTATGCACAGTCCCCCAATCTCGACGCCAGAATCCTCCAACAAAGAACTTTCGGGCCTTTGTTGCACATCGTACACCGGAGTTTGGCTGCATCCGAAGTCCGAGCAGAAATAACCAATTGCATCCGTGTGGAGACCTGCTGTGGTTTTGAGTACGACCAGGCGTGAAAGCTTTTCGTCCTCGCAGATTTTCAAGGGACGTCAAGAGCGTACCGGGCCCGACAGAGGCATTTGCTTCTCCCAGCTGGTGCTGCTGAGCATCATGTTGATTGTAAAAATACGATTTCCTAAGATTGCACCGCCGCGAGAGATGAATGAAGAGGTCGGGTCTGGAGTGGTATCTCTTGTATGATCGCTCTCACTTCTTGGGCCCTACTTAGATTAGATTGAAGGACCTAACTCTCCGGCACAACTAGCGAAAGGCATGCAGCTCCTCAGAAGGGAGTTTCTTCAGCGTTCTGGACGTCAGCGACCCTCGGATGTACGGAAAGTTGAAGGCCGACGGAATGTGATCAACAAGAGCCTCGAAAGACCTTCACCGGGAATGTTGACCTTGCTTAAAAGTTTTTCTTTGTTGAGAACATCTCCCAGAAGTGGAAGAGCCATGGTCTACTTGTCTGCCAGAGAGGAATTTGAGCATCTCATGTTCCTTTTAGTACAGATATCCCAGCGATGTCTTGCTTTACATCCTAAATACCGGGAAAGAATTACAGTGCGGAGTAACCAAGGTGTAGCAACGAGGAATCGAAGGCAAGTTCTTGCTTAAATCTCGAATGATATGCCAAATCTAGGTGGGATGGACAAGACAAGGTCAAGTACTTCCTAAATCCAAAGCTTGAGAGTCGCACCCCATGGGATACTGTGAGCTGCCCGGAGGCACATCGATCGACTAGTCGTGTCTACAACGTCCAGAAAATATGGTCAACTGAAGAGGACTTGCCAGCAGAAGATGGAACTGCAGCAAGACAGCGCGAGCAATCGTACCCCGAAAATTCTCATCTCCTCTCTCGGTTCTGGGTACCTCGAATGACCACGGTCTGTGGATAACCTCGCCAACTATTAAACAACAAGCGATCAGGAAGCCTACCTGCACATGTTGAGAAGGATCGTGGTTAGGATTTCCTAAGAATATGGAGTTGTCAGGATCGGTTGGCCCTTTGTCAGCAACGGTTGAGAAAATGTCTTGCCTTATGCAAGCTGCATGCACCATTGCGTTTGCAGGGAATGGGCTTGCTTTCATCGTGTATGGAGTCTCGGATCGGCTCTTCGCTTTTTCCCCTTTACTTATACTTCGCGTAGGAGGACGACCAATTCGATCTGTTCCGCGACATATCAAGTACCCGCCACGGGCCATCACAACGAAGAAAGACGACCACCATTGGGAGTCTTTGGGCATGCCTCTGGTCCACAAGGAGCAACTCGGGGAGGGCCAACCGAGAATGGGTCAACTCGGTGCAGGTATGAAGTAGTATCCTGAGCAAGCTCTTCCACCTCTGCCAGGACTGCCCGATTTGCCTCCTGTCCCGGCTCTTCCAACCCCAGCCCCTAGCTTGCACGATCAGGCATCGTCAAGTGGTTGCAGAAGCGTCGAGCTGCCGTTGAGGCCCATTCTCCCCTCGTTCGAGGAGAGGGGATGGACGAGAAAGTCTTCGAAATTTTCACAAAAAAGTATTGAAAGGCTGCGGCGCAAACCCTGATGAGATGGAGCTTGCAAGAGGGTTTCGTACTTCTACCCAAGAGCATTACTCCGAGTCGAATCGTGGAGAATTCGTAGGTCTATGATTTTGAGCTCCCATCATATATCGGTGGCAAAGCCGGCATACCATCCCATCCCGAGGTTGGATTGCTCTCCACTAATGGTTATAAAGCGCGAAATCTCTGCTGGTAGAGAACGGCCCCACGAACCGCCTGGTCCTCCTCTTGATACCGTAGAAGTTCGCAAATGAATGCAAATTACGGTGCCTCTGCATGGAAAGAGCTTGATGGACGACGGACAAACTATTCTCCTCGATGGTATTCAAGTCAATCTCCATGATGCAAGGCGGTCCCGGTTTCAATGCAACCCTCACTCCGCCTCCGCTCGTGCCATGCTCTCAGGACACATATGCGACGAAATTCGACTATAAGAATTTGCCTTCTTCAACGCCAACCCTGAACACTTCGACTTGGTCTTCGTACAGAACGCCACTGCCGAGATCAAGGTGGTCGGAGAGGGCATTACTCGAAGACGATCTCAAACTTGTGGAATGGATAGTTGGCTAAGTGGACGAGTGGTGATTTTGAGGGTTACTTTGAGGAGATTGTCGTGGCGGTGGAGTTGGCATGAACGTCCTTTTGGTGACTGGAGAGGCAGCAAGCTCTGAAGCTCTGAGCCCAGAAGATGGCGTTGACGCAGCTCACGAAGCTGAAGCAAACAAGTCTGTTTGTCCAGAGCAGGCAGGCTGTGGCTCAGAGCTCTCGCCTCGGTGGGGCGAAGACATTGTGCACCCGCCACTGTGGGAAGAGAAGCGTGGTTTGGGTTGCACTCGCCTAAAAAGGAGGACATTTTGGCGGTTGGGACGGAACACCATGTCCGGGTTGCTCCCGCCTCGATGGAGTGAAGATGTTGTGTGCACCCGCCATATGAGGAACAAAGGCATGGCTTTGGGGTTGCTCTCGCCTAAAAAGAAGGATAACTTGGTGCACTGGCCAGAGTTGGGATGAAACGCCATATTTGGGTTGCACCCGCCTCGAAAAAGCAGGACTTGCTGCATCCGCCATAATTGGAACATGACAACTTGGTCTCTCGGTTGCACCTGCCTCGATGAAACGACTGCCTCTATCATGATCCAAACTTGTTCTCGCGTCGATGGGATGACGACTTAGTGCACTCGCCATTTAAGGAACGGACACTGTGCTGTTGGGTTGCTCTCGCCTCGATGGGATGATGACCAGGAGCATCCGCAGTAACGGAAATCTCTCAGAGCATTGCGGTTCTGGTTGCTCTCGCCTCGACAGAAGCGTCAATGGAGGATGATTAGTGGTAAGGTATGGCGGACACTGATCACTCTCAGGCTGGGATTGTGATTGTTGGATATCGTTTGTAGATATTTTGGGATTATGAATGAGAAGAGCATTGAGAGACAACGATTGCTCATGAACTGCTTTGTGAGAGCTTGTTACTATCTTTTCTTCGATCAATAATAATTAATCGAAGACGTGACGCGTGTATATGTGGGGCTCCGTGCAGAACGCTAGCCGTATTGCGATTAGACGCTCTCTCCCTATGCTCCACGTGATGATTGTTGCAAGATAGATCTCCTGGGGGAGATGACGGGTAAAGTGATGTTTGACAAGCTTTCTAGAGGAGACAAGAGAGTGGTGATCATGTGAACAGTACGTCTAGCATGTCTCTTGGAGGAATGCTAAGCGAAACCCTTTGAACAAGGAAAAGGGGGGTTGCCCATGTCCTGGTAATGTTGGGAATTATCACTGAACCGCGAAGGAGAAACCATAGAAAGTAATCATTTCATTACGATCTTTCAAGCGTGTACATAGATCGTATCTAGCTATATAAAAGGTAGTAAAAGCAAACGATAGTGGTATCATCCATGTCCCAAGTTCCCTCTTCCCCTCCACTTCCCTCTCTCTTCAAGAATCTATTCCTCCTTCACAACAGGAGTAGTAGCTCCCTTATCAGCCGGACTTTCCTCTCCCTTCTCCTTGCCCTCAACATAAGTAGCAGTGGGAGTATGGAACGAGCTCGGGTGTTTCTTTCCAGTGATATCGAGGTAGATAGCTTTGATAGTGAAAGCCAAGTCCTTGCGTCCCTCAAAAACAGGGAAAACACCAACACAGAGCAGAGATCCGATGAGCCACATGATACCAACCACAACCCATCCCGTGAAGAATTTCTTGCTGAAGATATACCCAGTTCCATACATCGGCATAGGCCAAAGCACCAACAGAGCAAGGGTAAGAATAACAGTCATGGTTTTGGCGATCTTGGAAGCGCGAAGCAATTTCTTCTGCTCTTCCTCATACTCAGCCGCAGATTCAATGTGCTCTCCCGGAATGAGTTCAAGATCAATATGCGCCTCGGCCGCCATATCATGATCATCTCCCTTCCTAATCGCCGCCATAGATTTCCAATCATAATGATCCAATCCAAAGATCAAAGTGAACAGAGGAGTGAAAATCAGAGGGGAGAGGAGAGCCATGACGTTTCCGGCTAACATGGGGTTGTTGGAGCCGGTACATTCGACGTCGAGTTTGCCGCAGGTTTTGGAGGCGGTTACGAGCCAGGTGATCAGGGAGCAGGCGAGGCCGAACCAGGGAGTAAGAGTGGCAGCCCATTTGTTGTGGCCTTCCCACATTAGGGTGAGGGTTGCGGGGATGACGGCTGAGGAGATTATGACACCCATCATTACGTAGAGGTAGCCCATTGAGATGCCGGCATAGAAGACTAGGGTCGTTAGCTATGTTGAGTTGAGGAAGAGAGGGAAGGGAACGTACGTCCGACGGAAAAAGAAGCCATGAAGAGACCGAATCCCACAACCATGCTATGGGACATATAAATGAGCTTCTTTCCAGCAGCAGTAGGCTCAAAGTAAGTCTGGTAGATATCGTAAGTGAAGATGGAAGACACAGCGATGAGCTCAGCGGACGAGGCGGAGGTGACTGCCATGAAGACAATCAGCAGAGTGCAGACAGCACCACCGGATCCGAGAAGAGCGACAGCAGCGTAGGGAAGCACGAGACCAGCTGAGACATCTGCGTCAGGCATGCGGTTGGGGTAGGTTGGGAAAGCTGGGTTTCCTTCAAGCGCAAGGCCGGCAAGACCCATGGTTGTGGCGCACAACCAGGGGATGGCGAACCAGGAGATACCGCCCATAATGTAGCCGGGAAGAGCGTGAACTGGAGAAGCGGCGATTGCCTTGTTGTAGTAACCGTTGTCCAAGAACACGCTGATGCTTGTTAGCCGAGTAATAATTTTGTAGGGTTTAGATACTCACGTTCCGAAGTTACCAACAATGTTGATAACGAAGAAGATTGCACCCTCCTTGGATCTCATGGTAAGATAACTTCCTCCAGCATTGCCATCAACTGGGTGATCAGCAGCTGCCTTGACCAAAAGGTCGAAAACAGCTCCTGGGGAGCCCAATGTGCTGCTGGTAGCATAGGTGGTGAAAGCGAAGATCAAGATGATGATCAACAGCATAAAAGTGTGCACCCAGTCCGTCAAGAATGTAGCTTTGATACCACCGAACATGGTGTACAAGACGACACCGGCTGGGAGCAAGAAGCAAGCTGCTGGTGTAGGCATGCCGGTCAATGAAGAGACAACAGCTGAACCTCCAGTCAACAACATGGCTGTAACGAGGATGTTGGTCATCAAGCCGAAGATGATGAAGGTGATATGGGCTGGTGTCCCGTATCTGGCTTTGATGACTTCGAGGAACGTCTACTCTCGTTAGCGTTGAACTTATTCTCGCTTATGTTCCAACTTACATGAGCATTTGGTGCTCTGCGCTTCAACTCAATGGCAATGGTTGCAAACAGCAGAATTTGTACGGTAGCACCGCTGGCATACCAGAACGGTCCAGAAACACCATATCGATACGCAATACCAGATGATTGCAGGAGAGTCGCGGCCCAGGTCCAGGAAGATACGACGGCGGAGGCGACTAGACCAGACTTTACTGTTCTGCCTGCCGTGCTGAACATTTCGGAGGTTTGCAATTCATGATTGTAGCGTTTGAGGACCCATGTGACGAGGATCTATAATTGTTAGCTGTGATGTTCAAGCTCTGGGGAGGAAGATACTTACCATACCAAACGCAAACACTGAACCGAGGCCTATGACAATGCCATAACCCCAGCCTACGTTGAGAGGGGCAGAAATCGGCATCTTGATAGTATGCTTACTTCTCGCAAAGCAGACACTTGAGCAGTTCGATGTGCAACGTGTGCTTTGTGAACTCGTAGCACAGGATGGGACAGCAGATGATATACTTTGCACGGGAACGAAGCTCCTCAACCCAGAGCTTCCCAGACAGCAGGAAAAAGGAAGAAAAAGATTTCACTCCCACATGGTGGAGCTCGACCTACATCATGCACTTTGTCCAGATCGCGGGGCTACACTCGAACCAGCATAGCGGAACTCAATCTCATGCACTCGTTTTGGTGGTAGCGACTCAGATGCTGCTCTGATACAATTGCTCTCTGTTACTTGATGGAGAGGTAAAGATAAGGTCAATTGGAGGTCTGCCTTCTCGTAATGAATTTTGATGCAATCCCTGCTATCAAGGCAGGGAGCTAAAGAGCTATGGCCTTAAAATGCACCATCGCGAAGCGAAACACTGTTGATCTGCATGACGGCCACTTCCGGGGGATAAAATGTCGTACATGATTGGTCTGATTGTTTTTGATAAGGCAAACCCCTGGCCTGACTGTCAAAAGCCGCGATAAGGGGACTGGGGAGAGACACAGCAAGGGGGTTCGGGGGGTTGAAGCGACTGCGGGCGTGGGCGAGGCTTGGAAAAGACCTCATCTGAGTGGGAGAGGTGCATTGTTGCGGGAGCGAACAGTGCCAGCCGCAGAAAGTTGGGGGAGGGATCTACAAAGTAGAAGAACGGTAAGTGGACAAGCGAAATCTCTGAATTTCCCCAAGCTTTGCTCCGATTTGGTGTTTTCAAGTAAGTAGAAATTTCATCCTGTCATTGGAGGGTTCCGACATCGCAATCCTTTCGTCCAGGCCGTCGGCGCGACGCCCGAAAACGGTGATATCAAAGTTAAAATTTTCTCTTCAGCAGCCTTCTCATGTAACTTTGGACCGTCCCTTACCTCGATTCCTTGTCCTTTCTCATCTGTCACAATCGCCAGGGTCAGCAGTGCATGGCATGAACCAATGTCGCTGACGCCGTTCATCGATATCATCAAACCCCCGCGAAAAACATGGATGGGAGGTTGAGATGTGACCGGGCTGGATGTTCCAGACAACGCGGAGGTGCAGCTCACGTGTGAAAATTCCCTTTCTGACAGACAACCCAGATGTCTCTCGTACATGCAACGGAAGGTCCACCAAGGACGAGGCGTTCAGCCTCGAAGCAGAAGGCTCGAAAAGCAAAACCGAAAATCTCCTGAAGCGCTTCCATTCGTCTGAAATCGAAACTGAAAATATTCTGGGACGCATCTATTCGTCTGAGACCGGAGCTCTAGCCAGCCACTATCTGGAGAGGAGTAAGCTGAAACGGTTTCCTTCTTTCGAAAGCTCTCTATCGTGGGCTCTTGAGCGGTCAGAACTTCTGATCTGCTGGCACTCGAACTCTGATAAGCCAGAAGTTCTGGAACACTTGGCCGAAAACTTATCCTATCAACCCTAAGGTAAATCGAAAGTATATTGCCAATGGGCTGAATCGAAATTCGAATGTCGAATGGGAAAAGTGTACCACGTTGGGTTGTATTATGTGCTGTCGTGTATCTCGTGCCTGCAAGGCTGAAGCCCCCTCTCCAATTTCGTTGACTGGTCTTGTTGGTGTCCGAAGTGATGTCTCTCCCAACCCCAATCCAGCCGCCTGGTAAGCGACAATTAAACTCCAATCGACCAGTAAAATATCGAAAAGCCAAGAACGCCACCAGTATGTCGAACCCAATTTTGGACATTGCGAGGACCACCCCAACATCTCCAAAGCACCAAACCAGTATCCGTCGAAAACCAACCCCAATTATCAAACCAATTTTGGACAATGCGAAGTCCACCCCCAAACCAAACCAACCCAGTGCAATCCCACCCAAATCAATCTTATCAATCTGCAACTCCTCATCCCACCCAGTTATTTCCCAGCCTCGCGCATCACCAATTCCGTATTCACAACTCTATTCCTTTCATCCGCTCCTATCATTCCTCTGCTTCCCCTCCATTTCGTCACCTGTACTGCATATTCTGCGGTGGTTTCGGCGGGCCTCCTCCGCCAGGCGGACCTCCCCAACCTTGCGGCGGACCAGGCGGGGGTTGATGTTGTAATGGCATCCCGCCCCCACCTCCCCCTCCTCCATTCATCTGAGCAATAACATCTTGCCTATTTTGCAGCGGCTGCGCGAAATTGCAGATGGAGCAGACGACGTCTTCGTAGCCGTGGACGCTGAGCGGGATGACGGGGATGAAGCAGAAGGTGAACCAAGGGTTGCGTTTTATGACTCTTGCGGACCTAGCATCTTCGAGTCAATACTTGTTCAGGTCATGTTGGAAGCTGCTCAGGAGCAGAGAACATGTAGGCGACTTACCAGTTCCCGCAGTTATGACATTGGCAGAGAACTCCTTCATAGCCTTTGAGTTGGGAGGAGAATTCTATATTGCGATGTCAGTGAGTGGGCTGTATTGATCGCCGCAAGGCTGTGGCGGAGATGATGTGGGGATGTACGAACCATGTTCTCCGCAAGTGAAGATGAAACACATCGTGAGTGCTGTTTGTACAGTTCCAAGTAGAAGAAACCAGTCTACGAGAGGGGGAGCTGAGATTGTTTGGAGGGCTGAAGTATGGATTGCGCGTCATGTCACCAGAATTCGCACGGTGGCTGTGTTCAGCGCCAATGTTCTTGACGCCGGCGTTCCGGAAATGGTATTCCTGTGATAAAACAACACCTCCATCATTCTTTGAAACGCACCTCACGTCTGGACTTTTTACAGAAGCTCCCTAATCTGATATTCAAAAGTCCAGTAAAATTTCCCCGCTTAATAGATGATCAGACGTCGGACATAAGCAAGCCGGTCCTAGCAAGAATCCCAATCACTTTGCCAAAGTGAAGGGTTGTCAACACCCTCAATCAAGCGAGAGGCTTACTGGGTGCACCCTAGCTTGATGCTATCACGTGCCTGAAAAGCTCGCTTCCATTTACAGACTAGCGCACGCGGCCGCACGAAGCTCGAGTCACAAAAACGTCAACTTTTGTATTTCGAAATTCCCTTTTCTTTCCTCAAGCGTCGTCCTCTTCAACGCTGCGTTTCTATGCTACAAACAGATACGTTGCGATTCAGTTCGCGGCATATCAGATCCTCGGATTGTCCCCATTGCATATGAGAAATTCGGAGTAATCTTCAACCAACCTTCCTCCTCTTCCTCCGGGTCGAGTGATAGGTCTGCCCGTGAGGGTTCGGCGTGACACCACGTCTGCAATTGGCATCAGAAAAGCAGGGCAAGTCATTTTTCGTGTACCGACCGCAAGGGAGGGAAAGGGATCTGTGCTTGTTCCTATGGGAGGGCCGTTGCGAAGATTGTGTGCATGCGTGCGACACTTGAGTGCAATACGCGGCGTGCTGGTCTGCGAGTCACTCCGGTGGCTGGCAGATGGGTACAATTCGATTCCGATTACTCTGTTGAGGACGACGCTTCACCCATCTTTTCTTCTAGGTAAGATGTTCCTGTGTGAGGTGAAGAAGGGATACTGCTAATGAAATGGATGCCCCATAGGATCACGATCTGCGAATGAGCTGCGCGCACGATGAAGACTTCAGACATTCATTTTCAATCTAGCTCGACTACTCCAATACCATACCACATTTTCCGAAGAAACTACATGCTGTCTCCTATCCAAAATCACCCCACCAAGGCACCCAAGTTTGCCAATCCTCTCAACACAATCCTCCTCTTCATATCTGCCTGCACGCGATCACCGAGAACAGCTTCCACACTCCCACTCCAACAAACCAACCCTCTCAATTCTCCCATCCCTCTCTGCCACTGCCACGCTCTTCCTCAGCATCACTCGATCCACCCTGCTCACCATCGACCAGCTTGAACAAGTCTTTGTTCGTCTCAGTCTCAGGGTCCACCAGAACCTTCAACATCTTGATCTCATCAAGCAACGCCTGACACTGATCACGATACTTGACTGCCTCATCCAACAATTCCCCAATCTGTGTACTTGCCACATCAATCTTGTTCTGCAGACGCTTGGCAGATTCCTTGCGAGCCTTGGCCCTAGACGTCTGCCTGTCGTCTTCGAGACCTACAGTCAATGCAAGCTGGAGGGCATGATTGAGATCCTTCTTCTTCTCCAAGAACTTCTGCTTTGGCTTGTCGGAGCCTTCGTCATTCGGTTGGTTGTCGTCGTCCTTGATAGTTCTCTTGTCTCTCTTGCCGGCCACCTTCAACTTCCACAGCTGCTCTCGAATCTCCAGCGTCGCGTACTTCTCGGTGGAACCCATGTCGTTGTCATATTCTTGGATGAAGTTGTTGAAGTATTGCTCGGCCTTGTCGAGTGCCCCATACAGCTTCTTCATACCTCTACCGAACGAGACGGAGCTCTTGCGACCTGCCATAACTCCACGAAGTCTGGATTCGCGACGCGCGGGTCCGGCGAAGTTCGACCCAAGTTGTCTCTGGTAGTCGCATCTTGGAGGACTGTCACGATCGAGGTCGCGTGGATCGATGGTACGGACATCCACAACTCGAACGTCGCTGGTTCGGCCTCGACCGTCGATGGCGAGGTCTTCGACATCGACAGAGAAGTCGTAATGTCGGCCGTATCTGTCGACTGGCTCATATCGGATTTTGTCACCTTGCTCGCGGCTGTAGTACCTCATAGGAGGGAAGGGCATATGTCGTGAGGGCATCATCATAATGAACATTCGGCTCGAGGTTTGTCTCGAATCCAACGTGGCCTGGAGATCCACGCGAGAGATGCGGATGACTGTTTCCTGGAAGGAGAAGATGAGGCACTTTAATCACAATTCGTTTCATTGTGGTGGCCGTCGCGGATTCTCGCGTCTGGGCGATAAAAAGGAATTTCAACGATTGGCAAAGCATTATGGCTTTCCCTCCCGTGGCTTTTTGAAGAGCAACCAGGCGCGGAAGCATGTGTGCTATAGCATCAGCTTAGATAGGCACATGCCAAATGTACAATCATTTTCTCTTCGACACTCACATATTTCTTTCTGGTAGCAAGCTCCATAGCAATCAAAAAAGTTATCCTTCAGCCTCAACTCATCTCCAAGCTCGAAATCGACTATGATTTCAAACCCACGAAAGCTCACAAATCTTCAATGTCCCCTGGCTCCATCCCAGGGTGGAATTCCGCCAACGCCCTCAATGCCCTCGCTTCCGCCCCTTACCAATGCCCGTTCCCGCCCCGAATTGACCCCACTTCCCTCTCCGAATTACCCCGCCTTAGAAATCAGATTGTCAAAACGTCATGTGCTTTTCCACCATTTCCGTTCCTTTCCTTCCCTTCTCTTGCCAATGCATATAAAGATTGCAAGAAGTATCTTGCCGCACCTGGTTTCTAAAACCTCAACAGCCTTTTGTTCAAAGCTTCAAAGTACATAATTTAGAAAATTCAACAGCACGATGTCATCTGCATTCCCGCCGGAGAAAGTGAGGGCGATTGTGTCCGAGGTAGCGGGGTTGTTGAAGGAGAAGAAGGAGACTGTTAGTGTTGCTGAAACTGTATGCTCCCTCTGCTTTGTGCTCTCCTGCTTGATGTCTGTTTCCATTCCAAGTTTCGATCCGCACCCGCTCCCTGCATGCGACATTCCTTGAGTTTGCAGCATCATAGTATTTTGGATAGAGGTTCGGATAAGGAGAAAGTACTTGGTTAACGAGTAGTGTTATGAGATAAGGAAGTAAATCTGATGCAGAAGTAGGCAGCCGGAGGCATAATCTCTGCCTCTCTCCTCAGCACGCCCGGAGCAAGCGGTTTCTACAAAGGTGGTTTGACTGTACGTTTCCCTCCCCTCTCCCTCCTTTTCCCATCTCATTCAAGCTAACTCACACAGCTATACACCCTAGAATCACGCATTGCTTTTGGTACGCTCCTCTCCCTCCTTCTCCCCCTTCCTCTCCCTCCACTTCCAGCCATTTTACTTTGAAAGAAAGAAGCTGACAGCAAACAGCGGGATGGACCCAAGAATCCATCAAAGACTACAAAGGACCTACAACCGAGATTGTAGCCGGTCTAGCAAGCAATGTAAGAGCTAAGCTTGGTTCTACGTATACGATTTCTGAGAGCGGGACGGCGGGACCTACGGGTGGGATTACGCCGAATAGAACTCCGTATGTTTCCTTTTCCCTTTCCCTCCCTCCATCAGTGCCTTTTCTTAGGATAGGGAATGAGATGGGGTGAACATAAGAGGTGGTTTATATGGGGCTGATGAGAAACAGAGGATATGTAGCGCTCGCAGTGGCGACAGAGAGTGGTGTCTATAAGAGAGAGTTGAGTATGGGATTAGGTGGGGATAGAGAGGCAAATATGATTCAGTTTGCGGTCGAGGCGCTGGGGTTGTTGAGGGATGTTATTAAGGGAGATGCTAAGCTTTGAGGAGATCTTGAAGTTTGTGGAACAAGTCAGCGAGACAAGTGGTTCTTACTGTTGATGCATTGGATTGAAGACCTCATCATTGATAACGAACGTTACAAAGCTAGTATTTTTTCTTGGGCTCATGTCAAAATTAATCGTTCATAGTGAGTTGTCTTTGTTTCAAGACTTACCTCAGTGACGGTCGTCTGAACCGTGCCCCTACTTGCGTTCCCCGCCCACTTATCCTTTGTTCACTTGCCTCCATTTCGGGTCAACAGCGATGATTTTGCAGTGTCCAGCGACACCCATTCAGTCCGAGGGGATCAGTGATGGAAAATATAAACTATTCCACTCAGCGCACATATTTCAATCTCTAAGTACCCCTCACTCTTCTCCCCAAATTTAATCCGTATCTATTTCGACATCTGTTCTGCATTTTCTAGCAACAACCATGTCTTATCAGGGTAGCTCTCAACAATGAAATCTTACAGAGTACTGCCGTTCCATCACGGTTACCCGACGCCAAACACTCTGTTCGCCTTTTTGGTTCTGGCTGCCTCGATATTTGCACCAGGGGAAGAATACCCAAAGAAGGTCCCGATAATCAATCGCCATGGAAGTGGCGTGTGGGAACTCCCCGCTCTCCTTCTATCCAGCCATTCGGCAACAGGTTTATCATCGTTACTTCAAACTATAGTTGGTCTTCGCGGCATGAATTTGACTATTGGTCAACAACTCGCGATATCGAAGTTCCACCATCTAAAACCCAAGCTACTAGCTTTCCCAACCCTTATGATTGAAACATTTAATATCATGAATCAAATCTATGACCTCTTCGATCAACTCTTTTTTCGTCGCACCATGTCCATGGGGAAAGAAGCACCCGAAGGACGTCAACCCCTATGCCATATCCAGGTTGTCGACGCAAGACACCTCTTAGATGCAGAAGCAGACATTGCGACACCTTACGGTGCTCTGGACCATCGCATTCGTGTCCCCGATAAATACGCAACCTCGATCCGGCTCTCCAATCACCATCCAAAAGGCCTGTCTCGAGAGCTCGAACTAAAATATCATCTCGAAGATCTGCTTCATGAGACGGTTCATGGATTTTTCAACATCTACCTTTGTCTATGCGATACTTGTCATGAGCAAACAATAGTTGATGTTGGGGTGACAGGGCATCGGAGTGGGTGGCAAGTTGCTGCGCTTGCGGTTGAGAAGGCCGCTAAGGAGATTTCGGGTGAGGAACTCGACTTAGGTAGGAAGAGTGGATTTGATTGTTCTACACCGACTTGGAAAGAAGGTCTGGGCGAGGAAGAGATTGCTTCGTTTGAATTTGGGAAGTGATGGAATGGTTTCTAAGCCCCCCTTTTGACCTTACCTCGTTAGCGAGCCCACCAACAGAGCTTTTGACCTTGCATTCCAGCCTCGAAAGATATCGCCACAGCCATTGATCTTTTATGTACAACTTATTGAGAAATTTAAGCTCTACTCCAAGCGAGATGCTTCCAAGCATCGCATAGATCTCTTTCAGAGTGTATTCGAAGTGAGAAGTAAAGTGAAGTGAGGGATATGTTAAGGTGTGCATGTATCTGAACATCAATCGCCGCTTGCAAGGTGTGCAGCGAGTAAGTTGTCCTTTTTTCTTCAATCCTGCTCTTGTCGACTCCTTTCTACCATGCTCTTTAATCCTCCCCCGACTACGAATATCGGGCCGGGCTTTGGACTCAAGATTTTCATAACGGTCTGTTTTGGTGGGTGCAGGGACGTGCTGCGTACCCATCAACATACGTTGCACTCTCATGGGGCTGGGCTTCTATCAAGAGTGGGACTCTCCTATGTCCGGCTTGCCGTGGACAGACTTTCAAGAAGTACATAGGCAAGCGCGACCAGCAAACGTTTCTAACACCTGTCGCCAAACTTCTTGGGACGGACGTAGTGTGCCCCAGTGAGGATGAATTTGGACAGGTTGCCTCCGGAACGACTCGTATCAGGGCACCGTTTAGGGCTGCACGCTCTCTCGTAAAGGGTATGATCAGGCTTCCATTAACCAAGGACAACATCCCGAACTATCCTCCTGACCCTTCCAGCTACCGAATACGACCTTCAACAATAACCTGCTGGCTCGATGATCGGCCAATGATGGAACAGGATGAAAGCGAGTTCCTGGCAGGGCAAGCCCAACTGAGTAACTGTGGAGCTGCTTTCTTGCAAACTGTCACCCTGGATAGCAGGCATATTGAAATCCCTAAAAACAATAACTACTTTCTCAAGAACTATAAGACAAGCCTCCAAGACCAGAATTGGGCTTTGGTTATGCAACCGGTCATAAGTGGTAAGGAAGAAGAATGGAAACGGATAGGTATAGCGAGAATTGCAGATGGGAGACTCGAGTCGTCACCATCATCTGAGGTCAAGAACTGGTTGGTCTCAACACCTCGTCTCCTTGCCTCCTTGGCCTTCGCTCGTGTATTACCTCAATGAAGCACCAGAGCACCTATGCTAGGTTTTGTGACAGCAGGGGGTAGGGGCTAGTTCAAGTTCATATTCAAGTTGGGTCACAAGTTCGACAAGCTGCTTGCATCACTTGACACGAGCTTCGGTCCAACGTTGGGGCAAGACTGAATCAAGGAGCGAGTCGATAATTAGGACTATGAAATGGAGAAAAGACCGAGGAAGTGAGTAGGCGATGGAAACGCCATCAGAGTATTGCATTCAAAGACGTTTATCATTAATTATTGAATAAGAAATCAAATCCAACTCAATCTTAGCTCTGCAAACTCCTCAAAGAAGAGCTAGAGGTTCGTAGGGGACACCCGCAGAG
The DNA here is from genome assembly GCA_900073065.1 of Phialocephala subalpina. Lineage (NCBI taxonomy): Eukaryota > Fungi > Ascomycota > Leotiomycetes > Helotiales > Mollisiaceae > Phialocephala > Phialocephala subalpina. The sequence continues at coordinate 151,562 of FJOG01000006.1, read as the reverse complement.
TCTGAAAACTCTGCTACAGTTGTTGAGTCTTCGTCCCCCGTCCATATATATCCTTCGCGTATCCTGGTCTCTCTACTCACTTTCTTCACTCTGCCCTTGGCAGCACTCTTCACAGCAGCTCCAACCCTCTTCTTGGTGTCCACATTGAGGTTTCCACCTACATGCACCGTGATATTGTTGACCTTGGAGACCGAAGGGGGCGCCCTGACAAACAGGGGCTTGATGGCCGACAGGCGCCAGAGTGGAGGCGGTCGAGCATGGGCATTTTGGCAGGTGGGGATAGGATGAGGGGTCGAGTGGTAGTGTGTGTGTGTGCCCTGAACGCGCAGAAGTCAGCAAATGCAGTGCTTGATAGAGCGGTGAAGCCTGCGAAAGTGGTATGTGAGAAGTTAGGGTTTGCCTACCCGGTGTACTACTGGAAGGCCGATTGGAGGGATCTGGGCTGTCTGCGGAGTGGCCTCCAGACATGCCCTATTCTCCAGCCCCCTCCTTCCCAGCACTGTCCTCTGGAGCTGCTCCTTTGGCGGTAGCAGGCTCGTGCCTTTGTGAAATCAGCTTCACATAGCAAACGTTCCATCCTCCCTTTATCGAAAAAGACACCGCCTTCGCGGCATCCGGACAACTATTCTTCACCATAGGGGAAGCGAAGAAGAACTCTTTCAGTTGGGGATAGTCTTTGAGACACACCATTCCCTGAGCACTTCGCGTAGATGTGTATAATAGTCGCGGAGGAGGTCATCTTCTGTTATCTCGAGGCCCAGATTCGCCAGCGCTTCCTTATTCTTAAAGATTATATAGCGCGCGGGCTTATTTTCCTTGCTGTTGTCCAATAGAGCTTTGAGGTTGGCGAATTTTATCGTATTGTCCGAGGCCGGGATTGATCTTGCCGCCCACCCGAAGAGCTTGATGAATTTTCCTTCACCTGTTTTCTTGATAGCCATTTCGGCAGGTTCGTTGGGCTCGAGCATATTGGGACCGCCGGGGAAGGATACGGGGACTATGTTTCTAACATCGGCAGTCTTTCGAAAGAGGAATTCCATTCTGCACCCTGACGTCCCTATGTCAAGGCCGGCTACAGGATCATCCATAGTTCGAAGATTCTGCAATCAATGGCGACAGAGAGTACTAATTATTCGAACTCGTTAGGTATGACGCGACTAGAAGTTCTAGACCGGAGCGTTCTCGGTAAGAACTTACAGGAGCAGAGTTAAATATGTTCCGTGAGACCCAACTCGGAAACTCGACCTTGCTTCGATCCAAGACGGCACTCTGCCGCCATTCCACCACAAAGCATCGGCTCTGCAGAGTCCCTACAAGCTGTTCATTCCAGCGAACACGCTCTTCCAGTAACGATACCTGGCTCTCCCAGGCATCAACCAATCCCGGCCAAGAAGAGAATCTCAAATATATGTATGTTCATAGGTATGTTAATAAGTAGGCAGGCGAGAAAAGTCCAAAGCAGTAAGCTTTTATAAAACAATCCTCGCCGCAATGCGGCTGTAGTAGGTATAGTTGTATATCGTGAGGATTCGGAGACTCGAAAGAAGTTGTACATCAGCCATCAGCTGCAGAAACAAAGCTTCAGATCTGGTCTGTGCTTCTTTTATTGTACAGCGAGACTACCCCTATTTCAGACTAAATTGATACTATTCGCTCCTTGATGAAGACGAATGTCTATCAAATCTACTAAATCGACGATGCGAACCTCGACGATGTCTGCACTATGTTCGAGTCGAAGGAATTGGGTATATGGTCCGAAGAGGGATATTCGATGCGGCTGAAGTGCTAAATGGCTGGGTTCAAGGCGTACTATCTATCGAATCTGCGAATCACTGAATAATTCGCAGGTAGCATCTTTGATACGCGTGCATCATTGAAGCTGGAATTGTACAAGTTTAGCAAATGTCTAGAGTTTGGTGGTAGTGGTGGAAGCTGACCGTGCTCGAATGATTGGCCTCTGAATACGGTCGATAGCGGGGTCAAAGTCTGCAACACCAGACTCATAATCTGGTGTCGGAAGGACGCCTCGAGGGCATAATGTCGTCGCGAAATAACGCGAAATTTTTTAAGCAAGCTTGGTCGAAGGAGAATCAAAACACGGAGGGAGAAGCCATCATATAGGCAAATTGTGACGTGGCTGAAGGGTACACAACATGAAGTGCGGGGTGATTTTCGTACCGAGATGACTACATTTTGGAAAGCCGAGAGCCCCTGAGCTACCCCTGAACAAGCGAGCCAAGAAACGTGACTCGGCCGTCCAGCTGGAGGGGTGTTTCCAAGGAGAAGGTGAGTATTATAGCTCTCAAAGGCCCGATAGCAATTCTCTTTTTTAATTCTTACTCGCATGTACCTCAATTTCTGGCATTAGTTGACAAACCTCGACTCCTGGATTCAACAAGAGCAAGCGGAAGAGTAGAAGCCGAGATTAATAGGTGAAGCTTTTGGTGCTGCCCGGCAGGCAGAGGAGGACCTGGTGCGGCGGCAAAAGCAAAAGGTGGTAAACAAGCTCGTGAAAAAGCTTCGGGCAGCGATGCGTCTACTGGTCAAGCTGGTCAAATATTGGCTTTGGCGGATCTTCAAGCTCAAGGAGATATTATCGAGACGTCGACATGAGCATTCGCTTCTCCGCCATTGACGCTGCTGGCTGCAGGTAGGTCTTCATTCGTACTAGTCCTTCCTTCCTGAGAATGCAAACACTCCCAAGTACGAGAACATCAACAGCATCAAACCATCCCACTATCAACATTTTTTCATCGAGAAAGGATGACAATTACATATCATTCTTCAACTAGAGACTCGCCCTATAAGTCAAGAACAACTTGTTGCCGAAGTTAAAGGAATATATGCGGCGCTAGTGACGTATCAAGGCTGGATTTATCGAGTTGAACAACGAACACTCTGCGATAAGCTACACCCTCCAAATCCGATGACGAACAATGGTAAGCACTCATTGTGCTACACCGCACCTTATTCCTCGAACAACTTCTTCTCAGTAGTGCAATATCCACGCTCACCTCCTGCTTTTCCCTTGAGGTTAAGGGCGAGGTGGACATTTTCTTGCGACCCGCTCGAGAAAGTGAGGCGGTCGAGTTATCCAGAAACAAAGCATCTTGAAACGAAAGGAAGATTTGCCTGTGAAGAGTTTCACGACGGTTGGCAGAATTGGGATCGAGGGCGGGAAGCTCGGAGCGTCTGGGCTCAACATTAAAATTTCTATTCGATCAGGCTTGGTGAGAAATCGTGTGAGAGAGTCGGTGAGAGACTTTGGAGACAGATCTAGCTTTGCTAAGAGGTATGACCGTATGATCTTGCCGTCTTGAAAGTTAGTCTTACAGACTGTCTCACCTAATAACTAATCGTCTTTGTCAATCATGGATGTTCAAAGCCTTGCACTTGATTGATTGGATACCGAGCCTTCGCTTTCTACAAATCGTCGCTTTAACTCGACCACTGTCAAGCGATAAAGCCCTGCAATCCCTCTTCTGAAAGGGCGAGAGATGATGATACACTTTACCTAAAGGAGACACCGAAAAATAGGACAGAAGATAGTCTGCGCAAAATACTCACCGAAGCGCAGAACGGAAGGCTAAGAAGGTCATTTGTTCAAAATGGACACCGAGGAGCAAAAGAGAAGGACACCAAATTCATACACCGAGGCAGTCAAGTTCAATGATAAGGAGGTCTTTCTCTCCTCAAGAAGATGGAGAGGCCACCAGATGCTGCATTGGGTGTCAAAGGGTTGTGGTGTCGGTAAAGACTGAGAGGTCGAGTTCCATGGGTGCGCCTGGACTTTGTGGGGCGAACCGCGACACGTCAACGTCTTTCTTTTGGGAATAAGTCGACAGATCTAAACCATTTTCATTTAAACGCTAGTTTTCTGGTAGCATTATTTATATGGTCGTTTCTATTGAATGCATTAGCACTTGTAGTTCTTTGCGTCTTTTATAGTACAGCTTGCCTCCATACGATATAAGTCCAGTACCGAGTTGCCGGGGACAATTTCTGGACGTAGAAACTGTGCTTAGTTCGAGGGGAACTCCGTTAGCGATTCCTAATGGATTATCAAGCCGCTCGCATTGCGTTCGAAGTCGGCCTCCAGGCATTGTTTCTTCCACTGCCTCACTTCCAAGTGTGGAAAGGTCGCTCGATCGGCTCAGCCATACACGCTTCACCGTCTCGATAGCCTGTAGCTTCGGTTCGTATTCTTGTCCTCCACGAGAGTGCCAAAGATCGCCACAGTGCCGTCCGTTTACATAAGCTTTGAGCCCAATAGCATAGGTGGAAAGCACTTGCAGTTCAAAAACGCTTCCGTAGCTGAATTGATTCGCTCGTTCCAGCCACCTCTGTCTATCTCCGAACTAGCGCCCCCCGAGTCCAAACTATCAGGAACACATTCTGAGATGATTTCATTAGCCCATACTGCTCCATTTCGCAGCCTTTTCAGATTTTTCGGCTTCGAGTCGCTGATTCGGGAGCTCAGGAGTCTATTGATGCCTTCTAATGGATACTCTAAATGATCTAATACGGCACAACAAGAGGCGAAGACAAGATCTTCGAAGAATATAATCCGCTTAATATATCTCGCATCTTTTTCGTTAGTAAAGATGAGATTGAGGTACTCTACTCCTGCTACAATAACATCGAGGCTAAGGTCTGAATGTCGTGACGCTTGTGCGGCAATGCGCTTTCCGATGATATCAGCAATGAGCACATCATTGCCTTGCTCACATGGTAACTTAGGATAGCGATTGTCAGTTGCGAGGGCATCCAAGAAAACTTTTCTCTTCGTTCGTTTTGCCTTTGGTTCTCTATTCCTTTTAGGAGTTTTCTTTTCGACAGTTGACGCTGGTTGATCGACCCGCCATTTGCATTTTGTGCAAATTGGTGTTTCTGTATCGGCTTGGATGGCTTCCTCTGTGACAGATGGTGGAGGTGTTAGATACCCCTCTAGATGTTTGATGCGGTGTTCTTTTTTTTTCCAGCTGAAATTCTAGAGAAGCAATCTTTGCTTGAAAAAAAGATATTTGGTGTATGATGGAAGTTGGTGGAACGATTACCTCCAGAGCGGTTTGCATTTGATCGCAAGGGCGTTGATCGTCTCGGTTATACTTACACGCATGCCCGCGCGCGGGCATGCGTGTAAGTATACGCGAGCCTGGCCGTCAACCTCATCTAGCAATCGGCTGCTCAGCTGTCATTCCATTCGCCTGGTTCTCAACCTTTACTTTCATTTTATAACAAAAGCTCGGCACAGTCTGTTCGAGAAGTGGGGATCCATGTCAATGTATAAGAAGAAGCTGCAGAACAAGGCAACCTGCGTGCGCCCTCCTCACTTCTCATTGCTCACCACCCAGAACGAGGCAAACAGCGTCTGCCCTCCTCCTCACCCGACCAGTGCCTTCCCATCATGCAAGCCTCTGAAGATGATGCCAACACAGTATACTGCTTCGCATTTCTCATCCTGATCGTTTATACCGTAGAAGCTGTTGTCCAATGGTGTATACCGCAAGAAAGGTCTGGGAAGTATCTCCTTATCCAATTGTCTATAATTGTGGCGTTCTTTATCGCCGAGGTTATACTCGTTATTCTCAGTCAGGAGAACCCAAAGGAGGCCAGGCAAGTAATGCCACACGGTTTGCAAGACTTGTCTCTTTTGCAAAGGAACAGGCCATGGCTTCTTCGAGGCTGTACCTCGGCAAGGAGCCCTTCTTTTTTTGGCGGAGATGTTTCCCCTGGTTGCTCTCTTTTATTTGCATTGCTGCGTTGAAGGCTTCCAACGTTCCTTCGAAATGATCACGTGGTCGGAAATAGTTCTGTTCTCTCTTTCAATGAAATATCTCGCCCTTTCGAATGAAGGACTGCAGGGGTTCAATGCTGCCCACGCCCGACTGTGTTGGAGTCCGATTTCATGGCCGTTCGTGAACAGTTTACATTTGTTCGCTTGGAAGCCTATGACGAATTCAGATGTGTCTCGAAGTGATGTATTGAGTGATCCTAAATTACCCCGGTGAGCAACACGCTCAAACCCCATCTAACAAGCATGGAATTTGAAGAATACTGGACACCTGGTCTCTTTCAGGAGACGTATGAGCTCTTCTGTAACACGAGATCGGAGCGGAACGGCGTACTAGATGAGCCGGAAATCCTTATTGAATAGAGAAATCAATGATACAATCATTTATGGCCAAAAAGGTACCAGGTGGAGAAACACCAAGGGGATGTTGTTTTCTACTTTCCGTTGTATGATCCGTGATCGTGCTGTGTTGTATGAGTTGAAGTCTGATCTGAGTTCTATGTATCCCGGGCCTATCCCGCCAAAATTCAGCAAAAGCAGATGCCAAGAGTCCGAGCTTCTCAAACAAATGGATGTCCTCGTGTGGGGAGGCTCATAGGTCTTAAAAAAAAATCTTAAAAATACGCCCGCGTTCTCAGATATTCTTTGCAAAAGCAATCAGTGTGCATCTGCTCTTCGTAAATTTAGGCGAAACTTTGCAAACCAAGGGAGGGCTCGGTGAGCAGATTTGGGTGATGATGCGCTGTGAGAAATACGGTTGAACGCAGAGCGCACAGAATGCGAACCACACAAGGCAATGACTTCGTTCAAGGAATCCTCTCCCAGCCTCGCGTAGCAATACTATTAGAAGAATGCAATGCCCTCTTTCAGTGCGCTCAAATAGAGTCAGTTTCAGGAGACAGAAATTCGAGAACAGTTGCCAAAAACAACAACCAACATCCAGAACTGGACATCAACGATACTCGATTCAACAACTACCGCGGAACAGCAAGACGACACCCTCTTAGGCATGTACATTGTGCCCTGACCGGAAGATGTTTGCCAACAGCCAAGCTCTGTGGAAGCACACTCAATCAGATCATCCCGAGCGCTTGCCTTACGGAGACGACGAGGCTGAATCTGCGTTAAACACCACAACGAGCTTGCCTTACGGAGATGACGAGGCTGAGTCTGCACAAAACACCATAACGAGCTCCCCTCGTGATCACATGGATCAAGCCTGGCAATATGAGCGGAATTCGAATCCTTTCAACTCATACCATAATTTTCCAATGATGAACAATATGTCCATGATGATGTTTTCAACTCCAACGCAAATACAGGAGGGGTCGCCATTTGTTGGTGGTGGTGATAAATCACGTGACTACCAGAAATCGACATCCCACCTTTCTCTCGCCAATCATGGCCAATCCTTCAGTCCCTCCTTGGATCATGCAGGCTGCCTCGATCTTACCAGCCACGCCAACTACGAGGCGGCAGATGCCTCGTTCCTGAATGGCGTCTCTTCAGCGTTTGCCTTTCCTTCGAGCCCAGACCCCGTTGATCTGGCAGCGTCCATGCAATGGACGCAAGATATGGGTTCTGGGGAATCCTTGCTGCATGTTATCCCTCAACAATCGTAAGTTCCCTGTCCCAAATGCATTGACTGCGACTTACTGATGTGAACAGTTTGCACGAAGCGAGATATCAATATCCTCCAGGTACACCTGCTATGCAATCTGCTATACCAGACTTTCAACGGGAGCAAGATCTGGCAACGGAAGGGTTCGATGAACCCCGCACGATCCAATTTCAACATGCGCAAAGTCAGCAAGAGGCTCCAAACACATGTCAAGAATGCAAATCACAATTTCGGAACAAGGCTCGACTCGATAGCCATGCAAGGCAAACTCAGCACGCCACTTATGCTTGCAGCTGCGGTGAGACGTTCTCACGATTCGATGTTCTAAATCGACACCTAGACAAATTCGACCCCAAAGTAGTCTATTCTTGCCCCTATTGCTCGAAATATTCCGATCATCGTCCAGATCACCTGACTCAGCATCTTCGGGGATATCACAAACTCGATGTGTCTGACGACAGCCAGGATTCTCAACCGTCCCCTTCAAAAGCAACGTCCAAGAAAAAGGCTCGGACTTGTCCACACGAAGGGTGTGCATATCATTCCCCAACCACTGGCCCTTCTTCAGAGTCGGACGAAAACCAGCAACAAATCGTCTTTCAGATGCGGAAGGAACTAACCCAGCACTTGCGTGACGCACACGACGAGAGTCCATTCCCATGTACTGCTCCAGGGTGTCGTCGTGTTGGTCGCAAAGGATTCTGCAGGAGACGAGATCTACTGAAGCATCAAAAGACACACAACAGAGAATCGACATCTAACTCCTCCTAATCCGGCACTTCGACAAATCAGATTCCAAGCAAATTTTTCGAAACCCGCTGACCATCCATACTTTCCCCATGTTTATGTTTGCGTGGATCTGATTCCCAAATCCGAGTCCTGTCATTTACAGCCAAAGGTCTTCAACTAGCTTCGGGACTTAGCCTCGTGCGGAGATCCCAAATCTACTCGCCCCCCGTTTATCAAACACGGAAGACATTACGGCACGCACAAACCAGGTAATTTCCGTCCGCCAATTTGTCAATACCGTGCTCTGCAGCTGGGTCGGCCAGGCAAAGACTTCTGTCCTGTCGGTCTTTGATGGCCTTCGAGAGGACGCGTGAGGAGCTAGTTCTAGTTGTGTAGGAACTTGGACCATTTGAGGCTCAGGACAACGCGCCTTAGCACAAGACGGACATGACACGAAACTGCGGCCTTTTCAAGTACTCGTACTTTAATGTCTGTGCCGTCTGTGTTTTGTCCCAATCCGGGGACAATCCCTAAATACACCACCAAAACCAAGAGAAGTGCAGAACACCTCGAAATTCGATACGAGAAGGAGCGGAGAGGACAGAAAACGAGGAAGATAAGGTCGTCCATCTTAGCTAGAGGCAATAAAGGTGAGCAGCATGATTCTGACTTGGTTGGCCACGAACTTCCCTAAAGCCACCCGTTTTTGTGTTGTGTGGCATGTTGTAGAAGAAGAACAGAAAGCAGATGTGTACATATAGACTTTCGAAGGTAGACACTTGCAGTAAATCCGAAGTTTGTCTACTTTTAGAAAGACAGAAGTAAAACGTCAAGTCTGTTCGAAATTTGAGCAGAGAACGCGACGAGGAATCCAGTCTCATGCCTACTATACGTATAGGTGTCGAGCAGCTTCCGTCATGGAACTGTAGAAGGCTTCCGAAATTTTGAACAATCCGGATGTTGGAATGAATCAATCTCTGTTCGTGAGGCTCCAAAGGCCGTCGTGATCCCATTGCTCGATGCGAATCGAGTGAGCTTGTTGCGGGTCTTCTTCACGTGAACACCAATTTTGGGAACTCCAGAGCTGAGTGATGTATATTGACAGCAGTAGTAATAATGATAAAAATAAGACAAGAGTCCAGAATACCTCAAGTTGGGGATGTGGAGGGTGCAAGAGAAGAGAAGGACGAGGTAATTGATGTTACTTGGGGAAGGTCAAGAAGCAAGAATTTGAACTGATCGCAGGTCATACAATGCATGGTACGTGAGGTCTGTGAGTATTAGGGAAGAAGCAAAGTTGTAGCGGGAGACGTTTATTTATAGTTTTCACGGTGGGCACGAATCGAGGAAGTTTTACAGATGAGCATAGGAATAAGTCAGGGACTTTAGGTACTGGCGGCGAGTGAACCCAGGATCTCAGAGAGCCTCTCGATTCTAATTTGGCTGGAGCGAGAAGTGGCACTTTCATCTATAAAAGACAAGACTTCTCCGACCTTTCCAATCTTCAACAAGTCGCCGACCTCATCCAGTCACGTGCCCGATATCGAGGCAAGAGGTCTGTGTTGTACGGTAGGAGCATATACTTCATCTCTTTGCTCGACGTCGACTCTCTTATGCCGGTGGACGAAGAAGTCATGGGGCCTGCACATGAATTTGGATTCGGATGTCGGGAAGCTTGAATTAAGAAATGGTGGACGTTGACAGCGGTATTTCGATTGACAACAAAAGGAAACGAGCTCAAAAAATTTGGACAGAATATATAAGAGAGCGAACGAGGAAGTTGAGGTTAAGGAGGTGGGGTCCTCCACCCTAGCTTCGTGCAACAATCATACCATCTGAAGGTCACCAGACTTCTCAAGTCCGGCCATTGCCTCCTGTGCTTTCTTTGCAGCTACCTCTGCCACGGCGACGTTCCCTGTTCATTGATGGGAATCTCGAAGTAGGCACTTGCCACATCGAGAGACGAGCAAAAATAGAGATGGGAAATTTGAGTTATTAGTGGCAGTAGATCAAGAGAGCCTTTCCAGCTTTTGAAACCCACGAACGGGACGAACGTATCGAGACTCTATAAAAAACGAGACTTCTCGGCTTATTTCAGCAATTCAACATGTCGAAGGTGATCAAGTCAAGCGCCTGATGTCGAGGCTAAAAATCTATGCTGGATCCTTAGTTGAGGTCGAGGAAGGTACGGTCGTTAACCCTAGCTGAGGGCTCGGGGAAGTTGAAAGCAAGAATGGAAACTGGCAGGAGATGTCAGTCTGTTATATCGGCATTCAGTTAGTTGAAGAAGAGACCTAGGAGAGAGAGAACCTGTTCCTTTATAGAAACCTCGAAGTGGGCACTTGCCGCATTGGTGTCTTCAGTTGACCTTTCAAAAAGTGAATGGTTATAGTATGGAGGCGCATCGCAATCGCTATATTCAGAAGGGTGCTCGGAGTAATCCATCCGACTGCTGAAAGAACCAAAGATTTTGGGACTTTCTTGCTGCCAAAGGTTGTAGCTGTGGTCTAGGAACTAGTCAGGCACCTGGACTTCTGAACATGGCGAGCATCGCTGAATATGTTGTATACATTACACTAAACAATATCGTAATCGTAAATAGCTATGTACAATCTCCAATTAAAACTCGGCCGTTGAAACATGCTTATCGAGCTATTAATGATTAGAAAGTATACCACATTAAATTACTCCCCAGCGCCAGTCCACCCACGCTAAACGACGAAGACTACCAAGGTATCATGTATCCGATCAAGTCCCGGTATTCAAGTACAAACAATCACAAAGCTGCGTTCCATCTTCCACACTGAAATCTCCCAAACTCTCCCCGGACGGACCAAGACAAGTCGGTGTCCCCACCCCAGCAGCAGCAACCTGCTCTACCTTCACCGCGTAGGGCCACGGTGTAAAAGCCTCAGTTGTGGTATTCGTGCTGTTGTTTGGATATGATTTCGGCATCTTGGTGTAGAGGTATCCTTGGAAGGTTGTGGAGTTGAAATAACAGGTACTTGCTACGTTGGAGCTGCCGAGTTGCACAGAAGGCTTGGTGGGTTTTTGCATCATTGTTTGGAAGAAATAGTGCTCGTCGCTGGCGCCTTCTTTTTGGAGTATGAGGGAGAGGTTGCTGAAGACTATTGAGAAGTAGTTTTGAGTTGAAGAGATGGTGAAATTGTTTGTATTGTTGACGGGGGAGATGATCCACTCGAATGTTGCTGCAGATGAGGAGGGGTTCTCTGCGTATGTAGAGTAGGGGTAGCAGAGCCATGTATTCGGGTTGGAGGAGCAATTCGTAGCGACGGTATCGAGGAAGGTTTCGAATCTGTAGGAGCCGGCTGGGAAGGTTGTGTTGGAAGCTGGATTATTGGTGGCGGGGTTGTTGGGCGTGCCTGATGCACCGCCTTGTGAACTGCTGCTGCTGCTGCCATTGTCTTTGCTGCTGGATGCTATTAGATGGTGATTACTACAGTGTGTGGGAAAGCATACGAGGAAGAGCTGTGCTTTCGTGTCAACCCAACACCCAATCCTACGCCAAGTGCCACGATACATAGTATCACAACCAACGCGATCAAAGCCAATCTCTTCCATCCTCCTCTCTTCGCAAACCACTTCTTATCCCTGATGCCCTTCTGCCTCCTCACATCTGACAACTTCTCTCCATTCGGCCCAAAGACATCGTCGAAGCGGTTGTATGGTGGCGGGCTGTCGTATGCGTGTATGGGCGGAGCCCCCAGTGCCCATATCCTCGTCGAAGGTCGATTGAGCGCCCGCTCAGGTATGGCAGGAGGAGCTCTCGGCTCGAGGAACGAAGCACTATCCTCTGAGATGGCAGGCAGAGAGCTGCCCGAAGCAGGATCTCGTCGATGCATACTGCCACTGCTCCCCGTCGAACGCATCGTGAAGATGAAAGCCATCTTTTCAGACGAAAGAAAGGGAGGACCACCCCGACTACCGTGCGCTGAGCAGCATCCGTAGTTTCAGCGTCTGCAAGTCGACGTATGTATAGGTTCGAGGGAAGGCGATGGGATGGACCTAGACCTAGACCTAGACGTGGATCTGGACTAGAAGCTTGTGAGAGTTCGAGGCAAGTGATCAGTACAGATCTGGGGACGGCAGGCAAAGCTAAAAATGGTTAAAGCATTGAGAAAATTGAGATGTGAGGAAGCTGCTATGATCTGGACTGCAGACGGGGCAGACGGGATCTTGAGACAACGAAAAGTGACGACGGTGAGGTCGCACAGTGACGGCGAGGAAGACTCGAGACTCGAGACTCAGACTCAGACTTGGGGTTCACATTTCGGCGAAGCTTGCTGTGCGCAACCTTTCCACGATTTGGACTTACCGTGTCTACGGGTATTCTCCGATCCGCAGACCACGATGCCGAGGAACGAGTGGGAGATGGAGAGAGGCGAGAGAGGCTGCTGAAGGGAGTTAGAGCGACGATGTTGTTGGACGGAGGAGAAAAGGAGGCGAGGATGGAAGAGGAAAGAATCATTTGCGAGAGAGGCTGTGATTGGTCAATTCATCCCAAGCCCAAGCCAAAATCAATAGTTCATCGAATATAGTTTAGTCGCGCGGATCTTCGCAGATCGCTTTGACCTGCTTCCCGCTCTCGGCATCAGGCAGGTGCTTGCAGTTTCAAGTTTCAAGACGGGAGAGGAGGCTGAAAGTTTATATTTGCTTGTCTCTCCCGCAAATTCAACGGCTGCACGACGAGATGGCGTCAATTGAACGGCAGACGAGTCGAAGAGAGAGGTAGAGATCCTCAGCACACCCTCGAAACTCACTTTCCCACAACTCACAATCAATCCTACACGAAGCAGAATGAACACCCCAACCCGAATAAACAAATTTCCCTAATCTAACTCCACCAGAGCCAACATTCTGATATCTACTGTAGCAGAGGGATGCGAGGATCCCACTGGGAAACAGAAGCAGCACAACGCAGTGTTAAGAACAACCACATCTAGCACCACGGGAGACACCAGAGCTGAGAAACAATCTTCGGAAGGCCGATGAGAGACGGCATCAATCTGGCGGGCCAGAGAAAGAGTAACCTTATACCACAAAAGTCCCCATGAGATGAAGGCACGCATGGGTCAAGGAATTTGGTTACTTGTTCGGCCTGTAAGGGATAGGATATCAATCGCGCGGTCGGTGCTGTCTTCAAAGTACGAGGCAAGCCGTCGCTTTCTGCATGTCCACATGCGTTGCCTCATTTTGTTCTCATTCTGCCAATCCATTAGACTTTCGTCAGCCCCCAGCAAAGACAAGAGAGTCGGATTTCCAGAGCATCAACATGTCTCACTCTCGACTGTGCTGCAGTCAAAGCATCCACATTGCGGATGACAGTTCTTGCACAACAAACTCTATAGGCTGAGATCATGCATTGTGTAAGCAGGTGACTTGTATCGTGCTGCTCCAATCGAGAATATGAACGCATGGAAAAATCAGTTGCCAATGAAGGAATAGAGCGGGTACTCCGAACATTCATTCCAGGTCAAAATGTCGGCCAAGGGCCATGCATCCAAAAACCACACAATTATATCGATGAATGTACAGAACCCGGTACTCCTCGTAAAACCCGAATACTGTAACTTCGTATGGAGGACAATTGAAGGCCAATAGACTTCTCTTGGCGCTCAATTATCTACACCTCACGCAACAGCATTCATGGTGCTGACAACGGAACAGAAAGCCTATGCCAATTCTCTTTCGGGATTACGATACTGTAATCCTAACTCGATCGCGAACACGACAATAATAAGCTCCACTGCTGACAGCCATCCGTCAAATGTCAGAAGTGCCGATCTGCAAGGCCTATCTCGCCGACCCCACCAGAAGTATAAACCCCACCTTCCCCATCTATATGATCTCAACATCAACCCTTCTTCCCAAACTCCCTCCGACAAGTTTCCACGAACACCAAACACTCAAAAAATGCCCTTCAACATCCTCATCATAGGCGGCGGTCTCGGCGGTCTCGCCACAGCAACCTCTCTCTCGCAAGCCGGCCATAAAGTCACAGTCCTCGAATCAACCTCAAAACTCCAGACCATTGGTGGAGGCATCACCATTCCCTCGAACTCATTGCGCTGCTGGGATTATCTCGGGCTGTTCCAACGACTCCATGAGGCTGCGGAAGCGAAGGCCCCGGAAAGGAGAAGGTTTCTGAGATATACTGGGGAGTTTGTCTGCGATGCTGGGACGAGAGAGAAGCTGTATAAATATCAGTAAGTGGTTTCTATTGATTTATGTTAGAGGGACCACTAGTCTTGGTGGGTTGTGAGAATGAAAATGGCTGATAGGAGGCAGAGCTATTGTTGTGCATCGTGCGCCACTGCAGCAACTACTTGTTCAAGCTGCTACTGAAGCAGGCGCTTTAATCAAGACAAATACACGAATTGTAGACATCGATGAGAGCGGCAACTCTCCAGTCGCAATCACTAAAGACGGTCAAAGAATAGAAGCTGATCTCATAATCGGCGCTGACGGTAAGCCCACCATCTGCACTTGCAGCACACCACTAACTCAACCAGGTGCAAAATCAACAATCAGAGCTCTACTATACCCGAACGTGGAGCTGAAGAGCGAGTACAACATATACAGAGCTGTCATCCCCGGTGCTACATTCAAAGCAGACCCAGAACTCGCTCCTTTACTTGACTGTTCAACCATATGGTGGGGTCCCCACCGCGTCATCGTCGGCATCCCGGTTCAAAATGGGAAGTACTACTCCCTAGAATGCTGTCATCCAGGGAATACCGGAACAGCAGGAGAATGGAACAAGAAAGGAGACATCAACTTGATGAAAGATACTTATTCTGACTTTGAGCCTATTGTGGCCAAGATGATGGAGCTTGTGAAGCCAGATGATTTACTGGTTTGGAAATTGAATTCACTGCCAAAACTTGAGTCGTGGGTATTCAGAAGTGGGAAAGTCGTGCTATTGGGCGATTGTGAGTCCCCTCCTTTCCCCTTCTCAGACCGAAGAGTGACTAAATGTCCAGCCGCGCACGCAATGCTCCCCTTCTCCGGCCAAGTAAGCCTCTTCCCAGCCCCGTCCCTTTGCCGATCACTAACTCAAAAAGGGACATGCCATGGCAATCGAAGACTCCATCTGCCTCGCAGAATGTCTCTCCCGCGCTTCCTCAACCTCAGACATCCCCAAAGCTCTCAAAATGTTTGAAACCATCCGCAAACCACGCACATCCCTAATCAGCGCTTTCGGAGAAGGTATGGCCCACACTTGGCAACTACCAGATGGAGAAGAACAGCGACAACGCGATAACAGGTATCGAAAGACGCCATATTTCGGGACTACCGGCTGGGATGGGAAACATGTTGATGTGCTACCGGGAGTGCCTCCTGATCCACTGTTCTTTCCTTATATGTTAGCGCATGATGTTGTGGGTTTTGTAAGTGGTATTTTCTAACAAGAAAGTCGAAATTCAGAGTGAATGCTGATGAGAAAATGATAGACGAAAAGACAACTTGATGCATCTTCGATGTCCTAGCCTTAATGAAACAATCAAGGATATCGAATACAATTGACATATTGCTAGCAAAGTTCATCGAATACTGAAGCAAAATAAGTACACCACAATCACGGCGGGAGAACAACCATTTGAGCTATCCAGGTGTCGGGCCCCATGTTGTCAAGTATAAGCTTCACTATCATCTCAAGTCTCGAGGTTGGCTGATGTTTTGATCTATCCCAACTCGCTGCAAAGAAACGCAGGAAGTTGATAGTGCGCGATTACGTCTTGATAGTGGTTGCGATCGAGGAATTTCATCGAAGAGAGAGAAGAATATTGGATTTATACTTTAGCAATAGCACCCCGGAAGGGCTCGTCGGACACTCATGTTGTTTCGGATATGCGACCAACGAACTCCACAATAGTAGCAAAGCTTGTTCATCCATCCAGCTCACGGATCGAAGAGGAGAGAAAAAGAGAAGCCTGGATTTATACTTCGGCAACAGCACCCCGGGTCTTCCATGGAAACCTTCGATGACTTGATATCCAATATCCCTTCTGAATGAGCTCAGAGCACATACCTTCTGTATCATGTAGGGTAGGTTCTGTGTTCATGGCTCATTCTTGACAATGTTGGCAGTACTGGCCACCCGCAAAGCTTGAGAGGAGGACGCTTGGGGGGCTGGGATTGGCGAGCATTTACCGCCGCAGGCGGACGTTAGGGTTCTCAATTGACCTCATGCAGGAAAGTCTTCACGTTGTCGACAATGGCTCTGGTGGGGCTCTGGCTACCTCCTTGAACTTTGAAGGGTTGGCAACGAGATGACCTGCTAAGGTGTAGTGGGGAAGTCGACATCACCTGTGTCGCAAGTGATTGCACTCATAGATGCATTTAAAGGTTTGAGGTTTCACATTTACACCAGGTTGGCATTTCCAGAGACATCACATACTAACATCTCCAAACAGGAATCTATAACAATTGAAAACGGGACATTCGAATCACTGTATGAGAATGCTATTCTGGATGTCCTAGATATCCTAGGACTTTCTGAGTAGTATTTGGAGAGTGTAGATTTTCCTAGCACGTGATTTGAGAAAAGTTTTTGCATTTTCTGGAATTTTGAGAGAGAGAGTTTTAAAGTCATTAATTTGGGTAATGTATTTTTTAAACCTCAAAAGTACTTTCCTATTATTAGACCATCCAAACCCCCTTCAAGTTATAGAGTTTTAATAAGGTATATAATGAAATTTTCTTTAAATGCATTGGAAAACATTTTGCATTTCTGGGAATTCCAAAAAAAATCTTAAAAGGTTTTAATTTAAGGAGTATACTTTTCAACTTCAAAAGTACTTTTACTAACGTGGGATAATCTAGAAGCTCTTGAAAACCAAGGGTTCTAGGCTGGCCACGTGATGCGAATTTCCTTCAAAAACCTGGAATGCATCAGATTACAGCCAAGTTTTGCAGAGAGAAGGTGTGTCAGAAAATCCTGACAAAGCTAGGACACTGAAAGGCTGACTTGACACATAGGGTTCACAGTAGGATTTGGTGAAAAGCAAATGTACTTTTGCATTATTGTTATGTCATCCGAAGCTAGCTACTCCCGGTCACATCCCGAAGGCAGACCTTCCTTTCGCCCAAATCGAATGTTCCACGCCTGGCTGGACTTTCGTATTCGTCCCTAGGCAGCAAATTTTGGTATCTATCTATCTACAGTACTGTACACCACCATCCTTCCTTCCCATCTAGTATCCCTTTCCGTCAGCTCTCAGCAAGAAAGCGTCATTGCGGATGTGGAATCGGCGGACGGCATAGTGATAGAGAAGTTCATTCATCCAACCACCGCACGTCAGTTGGAGCAAAGTCTGGCAGACCTCGCAAACCCTCAACGAACATCCTTCGCATTTGTACATAGCCAACTTGGTGCAGACCATGCAATTTCGGGCGAGAACAGATGGTTCAAGCAGGATACCGTCAGCGCCGCGGCGGGAGGAGTCTTCGGACAGGAGCATGAAACCGACATGTCGGTGCTGGGCGATTGTGAGCTTCTCATGCCTACACCCATCGCAGATCTTCGCAAGGAGGACGTCCACCTGGGTGGAAAGACATCCACGGCAGAACATAGCGGAGTTGATGATCTTGGGGTCCTCTCCGGTGATCAAGGAATATGAGCGGCGCTGGCGGGTGGAGGGGGTGCCGAGGGAGGGAGTTTGTTGATCTTGGTATGATTGCACGAGGGCTTCCTGGAGATCGAGATCGTTGGAGACCGGGACTTCGTCTGAGTTGCTCATACTGACATCCATGCTCTTTGCAAGGGATTCAGCAGTACCATATTGGCGAATGTTAGGACCGAGGTCCTCCTTGGTTAGAACACGGGGCGCAGTATCATCATCCTCCTCACCTTCGACTGTGGCTTGATAGGCACGCTTCTTTGGTACTGCTCCCATGGCTGCCTGGAATGCAGACTTCGGGTAGACGTTCTTCAAGTCGGCTAGTCTCTCTGGGTGATTGAGGAACTGGCTTGCTTGCTTGCGATATTGATTCGTCTCCGCCAATTGCTTCAATGGTGGGACAGCCGTGTCGGTCTTGTACTTCTCCGACTTAGCCTTTTGTTCCTGAACCTTCTTCGCGTGGGCGACTGACTCTGCCTCAGTGAGCTCCTCAATAGCACTTTCGAACAGTGGGTCCATCTGGAGCTTGTTGGACTTCTCGAGAAAGCCGCCGACGACTTCATAACCATCTTGGCTCTTGTCAGAAGAGGTAACATCCTTTAGGGCAATCGTTGCGGACATTGTTGAAGAGTGACAGTGTTGACAGTACCCGTTACCAGCTGAAACTGGCAGGAAGACGCTTGCGTCGCAAACGCCGTAATCGCAGTTATAGACACAGAATGTGCATTGATTCTTGTGAATGTCAGCCATTTCCCGGAGGATAAAGGCCGTGTTGAAAGCTTCTCCGACTCGAAACATTGAGTCACTACCGAGGTCGTGTCTACCTTGAGTAGCTCGTGGTATCTTGGCAATGGCGAGGGTGTGGTACTGAGAAGCTTGAGGTTGCGCATTATCGACGGGCTCTGGAGGGATCTGCGCATCAGCCTTGCGACCATCTTGGAAATTTCTCATGGTGCTAGCAAAGGACTTTTGTGAGAACATTTCCTCGCGGAATTTCTCCTCGAGTCTTCTCTGAGCGCGTGGATCGTATCGATCTGACTCTTCCGGGAATGACATGGGACCGATGGGTTGGGTGATTGGCATGAATCCTGGAGGGTCTGGGATTGTCATGCCGAGATTCATCTCCCAATGGAACTGTCCCCCGTCGAGAGAGAGGAGAATTTGTTCAGCAAGCTCCTTGGTTCTTCTCTCCTCTTGATCGGCAGCGGTGGCTACTGTTTCTTGCTGGACGGCTTGCGCCTGCTGGGCTCGGAGGTTTTCTTCTGTAGTGCGTTCCTCAGCGGCTTGTATATCGATCTCCAAGTTGTCGACAATCGACTCGGTCATCTCCAGAATCTGACCCATGGGTTCCATTCTGGCAATTCTTCTTCGTTGAAGAAGAGGATTCATGGGATGCGGGTTGTTCGCTCTGTTCTCTACCTGGTCTAATCGTAGACCGATACCGCGTGGTCCGTCGTCGTCTGTGTAAACGTTGTTGTAGAAGTTGGCCACTGGATCAGTTTTCCCCGTCTGTGACGCGTTAGATCGCGTAACTTGAGGTTGTGCGGTGAAGATAAAACTTACAGGAGGGTTTGCGGCGTCGACTGGGGGGATATCACGAATTGGTGCGTTGACTACCTCTGTCCGATATTGCTGGACAGCCTGGACCATCTGTAGAAGGTGCTCGGTACTCGGATTTGGTAACAACTCGCGGCCTTCTGCTGTTGCAATTCCAGCAGCCTTTGCGGCAAGCTTCTGAAGCTCTGGAGTTGACAAGTCGGCAAGATCTTGTGGGATGATGCCTTGTCGAGCTAGTGGGGAAAAGTCAGCGCGTTGTTTTTCTCCATCACTTTTGTTTTCCCTCCGAGCATCACTTTTACCTCGCTTAAGGATTTCTGGATTTGATGACGTCTTACCTCTGTTTATACTTGTCTGAATTCGTGGAGAGGGCATAGGTCTATCTATCTCATGCTGTGGGAGACCAATTGTAATACGCGCCAGATCAAGACGTGATGGAGCTGTCATCGAATGGCCAGTTGGAATAAGGTTTGTATCGAGCTCGCCGGTTGGACTCAATTGTTGGCTTGTCATGAGCGTTCCAGAAGGCAGAGATCCCGCGGTGATATCTAATCGACGATCCCGCGTGGTAGGATCTTGTGGAGGTCCCATGGACAGCTGAGGGCTGGACATATCTGGGGAATACTCTGCTCTACTCGTGGCTCGTCTCATGGCTGCATTCATTTGGGCTATCCTCTTCATCGACTGACTATCCTTTGTCATTGGGTTCATCGAAGGCTCGGGTGGCTGCAAGCCAAAGGACAAACTGCCTGCTCTGGCCCCGGATCGTTGAGCCTGGTTTGTCTGGTTCATTGAGCCTTGAGGAGGTGGTATTTGAAGGGCGGAGCCTTTGAAGACTTCGGACAGCTTTCTTGCTCGAGCTGGAGCATTTATTGAAGACTGCTCATTTGGATTGCAACCTGGAACGCTTCCTGGATTGCCCATGGATCTGTGAGTGCGATCATCCTGATTCATTGGACGTTGCTGATCTTGCATGTTCAGGGAGGAGGGTCTTGAAACAGCCTCAGATGACTGCACTCGAGCGTTGATGTTCGTCGATGGCTCCATACTCGGGATGCTGGATGAAAAGTTCCTAAGGTTGGCTATGGATGATTGCAGCTGGGTTCTCGATTGGGGGTCTACCATCTGTAGAGAGAAGCCTTGGGGAACATATCCTGGGACATGTCTCTGCGAATTGACCTGGTAACCGGCGTTCGACTGTGCCAACAACCTATCAACATGTGCATCCAATGCAGAAAATTGTCCTGCCATTGAATTGAGTTGCGAGGAGGAATATCCAGGTGGATGTCCTTGGACACCAGAATTCATCTGTCTTTGTTCCGGACCTGGACCCTGAGAAGGCATATGCAGGCCTGATGGATTGTAACGGTTAGACATATGATTCTCGCCTCCTGGAGGGAAACCTCTTGAACGTGAGCGGATTTGATCTAGGTCCAGGCCTAAACCTTGTGGTGGCATATATGGATGAGATAGCCCTGCGGTACTGGGGCGACGACGAATAGCAGGATGCATCTGTGCTGATTCAGTACCATGATATCCCAGAGACGAGTTCATTCCACCAAGCTGATCATGATGAGTTGTTTGGCTTCCGGGTCCATGTGGGAGTCCGGGAATACTGGAGTGCATCTGACCTAGGCGTTGAGGTTCTAGGGACACTAATGTTGTAGTAGCTCGAAAATGTAGGTTAACCGGGAAGTTTACTGGTGGGAATCCCAATGGACTTGGAGGCATCAATGGTCCAGAACGAGGACCTTGGGAACTCGAACCAAGACTACCCATTTGTGGTGGATCTGACTGATTAAAACTCTGACCACGAGCTCTGGCCAGCTTCATCTCAGGTGGATTTGAGTGCAATTGACCTGGCTCTCGATGACTTCCTACAGGAGGACCCGATTGCATTTGGCTCGAGCCAAGACCCGCCCCATGGGGGAATTGAGACTCAATTTCACTGCCTCTCCATGGTCCCTGTGCCTGGTTTGGTGAGTCGTAGCTTCTGCTTTGCAGCGGACTTGACTGCATTAAGCCTGGGTTCTGATTGAGAAGTTGCGACTCGGGAGGGCTGCTATGCAGCTGGCCTGGAGCACGAGGGTATGGTTGTGGTCTTGGGGTAGGAGCGTCTGTCATCGACATAGGAACATCACCTTCCGCATCGAGTGCTGGAGTAGGTTTTGAAGCGGACACGCGAGGGCGCTTCATAGCTGCAATATCTCGGGGAGTTGGTTCCTTGGGATAGCGTTGTGCTTGTGCTGCAAAGGCAGAAGTGTCTGCCATTGAGACATCGCCTTGGGGATCGAGCTCTCTGGGAGGACTTGAAGCAGCAGTGCGAGGAGCTTTCATCCCTGCTACGTCGCGAGGTGTTGGAATTTGTTGTTGTTGTCCTCGAGAATTGCCGTTGCTTGTCTTTCTTTGGTGAGAGTTGGCTTGAGATGCATTACCACTATTCTGTAGGCGATGTCGAGGAGCTGTGGTCGATTGTCCTTGAACACCATCGTTGCTGTTTTGTCTTTGATAGGTGTTCAGTTGAACAGCTTGTTGCTGAAGCGTCGGCAATGAAGATGACCCTTGGTTGGCGAAGGGCCCTGTTTCTGCTGGTACTCCTGAACCAAAGCCCTGAAGTTGGTGGTCTTGCTCATGCACTCCCATCATGTATCCGACACCACCCATTCCTACACTTGGGGATGGTACTTCTGAGCCATAGCTCTCAGTCAGGGAATCCATCGCCTGCAGTCCCATCCAGTATCCGATATCTCCAGCTCCAGCTGCTGGTGCTCCTGGGCCGAAGCTATAAGCTGGTAGAGCTTGCTCATACATTCCCATCATGTATCCACCAACTCCCATTCCGTAGTCAATTGCTCCTGATTGAGGCTGACCACCAATGAAGGAACCAGTAGGGTTGTTGTTCCATACATCGTTGCCACCGAAGGACTGGTGAGGAGTGGGGCTCTCGTCATCTTCACTAATATGTTGGTTCACCTCTTGTGTGAGCTGGTGACCGGGTGTTGGTGATTGGCGATGGAGTTCTGCATCGAGTGTATGAGAGAGGACTGCTGCGCCTTGTGATAGTTCAGCAGCTTGACTACCTGCCTTGTCACCACCCTCAACAGCTACACTGCGCTTTGGAGGCATTGTCCTTGTGTTATGTGGTGTGTCGGGAGATGGTGTCGATTGACTTGAGATATATTTTTCGGAGGTGTTAGGTTGGGGTCTTAGTCGATCTTTGATGTTCGAAACCGATGGAGAGAAGGGTTCGAAGAAGGTAGTGTCCTATGTGTGTTAATTTGGATGCCATTGGACTAAAGAGGACGGAGTTGAGACGTACTTGGTTATGATTCCAAAGACAGGGCAGAGAGCTGAAATCACAATAAGTGAGATATCAGTCGGTGCCAGTTGGAAGCTGTCCTATGACGGCAACCGTTCGGTCTTAGAAAAGGGGCAATACTCGAATTCGCTTTGAAAGGGCCCGCACTTCTGTCCGAGAGACGTTAACGTTTCGTTTGTGGAAAGGGGTTGCACGAAGTTTCGGTTCGAAAAGGAAGAAGCTCAATGCTCCTTTGTCTTGAATGTAGAGACACTAAAGAAGGGTTGGATATGGAGATGGGTGTTGAGGAGAGAGACTTACAAATGCTCACGCGCAGATCTTCTCTACAGAGTTAACAGCAGTGCAGTCTGACTCCTGTCCTACGGATGTTAGTTGTGCTGCTCTGGAAAGGATCGTTTTGCGCTCCACTGGGTTGAATGAGGAAGCTCGAGTGGGTATAAAGTTCTAGAGCTGTGAAAGTACGGGGAAGTGGGTGGGATCAAAACTCACGCGCAGATGTTCTTCGCTGCGAATTCGACAGAGCAGTCGGAATCTGTTCTAGGGATATTAATCGTCAGCTCTTGGAACGGTGTTCTTCCTTCGAATGAGGATGGGGGAGCTCAATATTACTTGTCTTTGTTGCGGAAAGACAAGAAGGAGGAGTTGAGTGTGAAGTTGTGAAAAGGTAAAGAGGTGGACGTGGGGGTATAAAGTTCTAGAGCTGTGAAAGTACGGGGAAGTGGGTGGGATCAAAACTCACGCGCAGATGTTCTTCGCTGCGAATTCGACAGAGCAGTCGGAATCTGTTCTAGGGATATTAATCGTCAGCTCTTGGAACGGTGTTCTTCCTTCGAATGAGGATGGGGGAGCTCAATATTACTTGTCTTTGTTGCGGAAAGACAAGAAGGAGGAGTTGAGTGTGAAGTTGTGAAAAGGTAAAGAGGTGGACGTGGAGTTGTGTTGAAGAGGAAACTTACTGAAGAAGATGCGCGCGCACGATCTACGCTGCGGGGTAGCTAGAGACTGAAGGAGACGCGGATACGTTCACGTCCGTCTCTGCGTGTCTGGAATTGGAGGTTTGTAAAGCTTACAAGAGTACGCTTCAAGAAGAGAGAAGTCTCCTCAATGGTAGAACCAAGTTGAGAAGATTAGAGGTCGTTGTGGAAGAAGAAAGGTAGAATTGGTTGGAGGTTTTGAAGTTCACGAAGTTGTTGTGTTGATGAGGCGAGAAGAGCGGAGAGCTGCAAGTCACGAGCCCTCTTGTATATGACGAACGAGACGGAACGTCGGCCAACCGGCTTGTATATGACCGATCCAGGAAGGTTACGGGCCGTAGCGCTCTCGTCTAAAGAGAACTGTCAAAACTTTAAGGTCTTGGGAGTTAGTGGAATATATACCCAGCCGAGGTCCCATTGCATAGGACCCGGGCCCAGGTTGCTCAAGTCGAGAGAACAAGTATGTAGGGGTGATGGAAGATAGAGGTGCATGGAGCTTCTCTTATACCCTTAGTGTTCTCTCTGACTTGAAGCCTGGGCCCCGGGTCCTTGGATCGTGGAGGCTCCCGAAGAGAAGTATGTAAGAAGGATGGAGGTTGAGGCGCGAGAAGTTGTTCCTATAGGCTCAGTCCTGGGGCCCAGGTCCTATGTGCATGAGACTTGACGGACCTGGGCCCAGGATCCCGGGAGAAAATATGTGAGGGTGTGTTGTGGTGGGAAAAGTTGTACTTATACAACTTAAGCGAGGGGGCCTGCAAGGAGTCTTGGTGAATCCGAGCTCAGGCAAACGCATGTTTAGTATGCTCCTGAAGAGAAGGTTGACGAGGAACTCGCTAGAGAGAAAGGAGTCATTGCCGTGACTTGGTCTCCAAGGCGGTCGCTATACTTCCAGTGAGGAAGATCTTAGAGAAGTGCTTCGGATCGCGGACGATTCCACAATTTCCTGTAGACTCCAGAAAAGTAGAACTAGTGGCAGCACCATCCCCAAGATTTTCCTAACCTCTTGTGTTTGGGGTGGACTTTTCACTTTCTGGGGACTCTAGAAAGCCACCTTGAACTGCTTCAGAGGAAGCCTGGAAGTTGAAAGGACGAAGGTGGAAAGTCCTTCGAACCGAATCCTCTCCGAGGGCTAAGAAAAACAAAGAAGTTTCAAGTCTCGCTCTATGGACTTCATCAAAGCTCGGATTGTGTTACCTCGGAGACACATGTCCCAGTTCGAGATCCAGTTACTACGAGTAGTCCAGGAAAGTCATTCTAGCACCGAGCTTGGACTGGAAGTGACCAATGGTCAAGAAGTCGGAGGAAGCGAGGCTCCAGAAAGTATGAAAGTTATGCAACAACCGGCTATTGTAGGCCAGAAACCAAAGTCTTGCCATAGCCGGAATGCTAAAAAATGTCTCAATATTTACAAAAGTCACTCATTGGCGAGAGGTAAGGCTTACTTAGTTCGTTCAAGAAAAGGGGCATCAAAGTACCACGGGGCCGAGGAGATTTACCAGGGGTTTCTTGATGGCCAAGGAAGCATGTCTAATGTGCCCCACTGCCTGCAGGCTTCTATCAAGTACCGGTACTGGAAGTGTTCCTCAGTATACCATGAAAATAATTCTTGTTGTCTTTGCTATAATTGAAGGTGCCCTCAGTTATTCCAAGGGTAAGGTAGGAGACAGTTCAGGGAATGTTTGAATTAGTAATTCTGTGATGTAGCACCGCGAGGATAAGAAAGAACATGAATGTCTCAGAAGAGACTGGCAACAAAAAGACTATCAGGGCCAGGATATTCAAAGACACTAACTACACTTGGAGAAAGAAACAAGCAACAGGTCTTATATTTTGTCTACTTATTTGCCCCATTCAATTGTATGGGGTAAGATTTTGCGAAGTTCTTTCATGTTTGCTCCATCTCACCATGTGCTGCAAAGATCAGGAGAGGACAGCGCATTCGGGATTAAGATGAATTAGAATAATGAGTTATCGAAAGCCTGAATTGGTACCCCTGTTTATTAAACGAGCAATGCCAAGAAGTCAGGAGTTCCAAGCGAGATCGCGAATAGTTTATTTCTATGTACCTCCGTATTATGTTTGATCGAAGCACATCAAGAATTTCTTAGGACGAGCAGTACCTAGATTACAATGCAGCACAAAGAAGTCAAGAGGGTGAAAGTCCTAGAAGCATCTCGCGACCGAAAGATGTTGATACTCCTATATTCTCAGCCATTGCCAAGAAGAAAGGAGACGAAGCGAGAACTAGATATTCCATTCATGTGTATCGTGTATTCTATCCTATATCCACATCATTCATCACGCTTCCGGGTATATCTCCAACATCAAACCAAGCTACAAAAAATAAACAAGAATTCCATCCAAATCCAACCTCTTCGCTATATTTTCAACTCTCTATCCAAGGCTGCCACATTCCCACTCATCACCTATGCCGGAGCACCACTCGGTCCCGCACCCTCGTGGTCCCTCATACTCTCCTCAATCGCCTTCCTCAGCGCCTCGTCATCAGCCGCACTCATCCCCTCCCCACCCTCCACAGGGATAACCTCCCTCTTCTTCCCCTCGGCCTTCTGCCTATGTTCCTCTTCCAGCAGACTCTGCTTCTTAACATACTCCAAGACGACCTCCTCCTCCGTCTTCGTCTTACTTAATGCATGTTCCTCCCGACTCTTCTGAATCGCCAACTCGATCTCCTTCTCTTCATTCGACAGAGCGTTAGGTTCCTCTTTCGACATCTGAAGAGCAAGCCGCATATTCTCGTCCTCATCACTTCTCTCGTTGTCGTTATTCTGCATCTCGATAGGGAGTTGATACTCCGCCAAAGACTGCTGAATAGCTTTTTCAAGCATAGCTTGATGCTCAGCTTCTTCTTGCGTCATAGTAACCGTGTGCGTCAAAGAGTTTTGGGAAGTAATAGAAGTCTCCGAAGTTTCTGTCCCACGGCGACGAGTTGCTTCCGCAATCGAAGCTTGGATAGCTCGTTCGAGAGCTTCTTGATCAGAGAGTGTTGAGCCTTGAGCATTCATTAATTCACGGACAGAAGCTCGGATAGCGCGCTCGATGGTGTTGTCTTCTTCCGCGTTGCCACGGGATGTAGCTGCGACAGAAGCGTGGATCGCGTGCTCGAATTGCTCGTTTTGATCGGGATCTGGGTTGTTGATTACGATGGGAGTTGTTTGGACGGGTCGAGGCACGTGGCTGTGTTCTCCTGTACGACGACAGAATGGGCAGAAGCGATGTTCGTGGCCACCTGCTGCTTCGAGCTTCTTGCGTTCTTCCTCGCGACGAGCTTTTCTTTCTTCGTGCAGGCGCTTCCGTTCGTCGAAGGAGAGATGACGCGTTTGCATAAATCCTCTTGGAGTAAGACGTCCTGATTCTTGGCCTTCAGGACGGCGAGTCTCCTCTAACTTCATCTTCGAGCTCATGTACTCGTCTTTGTGGAGACGCCATCGGTTGACGATGTCTTGGCGCTCTTCTGGGGTTGCGTTGCGGGTGTCTTCGTAGCCTTGAGCAGTTCGAGCTGCGATCATGTAGTTTAGGACACTTGAGCCGAAAAGTTTGCGGACTTCCTTGTGGATGCCCATAAAGGTGTAGCCTGGAATGCCCCAAATGGCTGCTCCTGGCTTGAGGACAAGTCCTCCGATACCCTTTCCGATACCTTTCAGAAGACCGGCAGCTCCTTCCTTCTCTGCACCGCGAAGTGGTTGGGTAACTAAGCCGGTTATACCATCAAACATACCATATCCGAATTCCTGTCACCTATCAGCGAAATTCCCATTACGCTGAATATTACACATACCTTCGTTGCAGCTTTCAGTCCACTCTGGAGATCAGTAACCTTCTCCTGCGGCCGTACAGTATCATCACCATACAACTTAGGTGCGTTATGGAAACCTCGAGCAATTCCCAAAGTGAAATCCATAGGAGACTTCAACCCAGCTCCTACAATACGTGCAACTCCTTTAGCGCTTCGAGTAGCATTCTCCAATGTTAAATCGGCCGGATCAAACTCCCTAGTTGCCTTACGACGATGGCCGAACGGAGAACTGCTTCTAGAACCAGGTCGCCGATCCTTGGAGTTAGATCGAGAAAGGGAACCGCGGTCCCTGGAACCGGATCTTGAGCCAGATCTATGTAAGCCAGATCCTGAGAATGCACCGCTCAAAGCAGCTCGCATCGAATTCACTCGCTCAGTCTGAGACCCTAGCGAGGTGGTGCTTGTCAGTGGAGTCTCAGAGAGGGGAGTCTCGCTAGAAGATCGATTCGTGCTCTCGTAGGATGTCTTCGGTGTCCCATCATGAGTCGAATCCACCGGGGTCTTCGGGTCTATATTCTCATCACCCACGCTGAGGTCGAGTTGTGAAGTAGAACGTGATGCAGACATCGACGGCGTGTCCTCGCCAGAGCCGGAGGATGCCTTGGCCGTGCTCTTTGTGCTTTTATGGCCGAGACTGCTGCTTTTCGAGGAGTTCATCGTGTCTGACCTTGCCACTTCGTTCACCTTCCTGACCTTCTTGAAAATTTCGATGGGGAAGTCTGCTACACCCATTCCGAGGCTTGCAATTGTGCCAAGGAGAGCTGATGCACCTCCAGAGATAGGATCCCAAGGACCTTCTTCAGTGTCGTATTCTCTGGACCGGTAGAGCTTGAGATCAGCGAAGTCGACTAGGCCTTCGCTTGCAAGTACGCTCGCAGCCAGCGCGCTGAGACGAGTCTTAGTACGCTTAATCCGCCAGACAGCCACTCTACTTGGAGCAAGAGAGCATCTCAATAAGTCGACATCCAAGCAATCGTGGAAACTCTTCCCACCAGTTTCACATCCCTGCTCTTCTTTGATCTTCTCACCTAGCTCTTTCGCTCTCTCAAGGGTCTCAGGCTTGATAGCTTCAGCGATAGCCGCGGCTAAGTTATCGGCCGTGAGTTGCTTGTAAGGGATAGGAAGTGGTCCTGCTCCTGCTCTTGCAACCATTGCACCCCAGAATGGCTGATCACCAAAGAAAGGTACGACGATCGTGGGTTTCCCAGTAGCAATACCAGCAGCGGTTGTTCCGGCTCCGCCGTGATGAACGACACAGGAAACGTGTTGGAAGAGCCAATCATGGGGAACATTGCCTAGCATGAAGACGCCTTCTGGAATACCTAGATCGTCGGCGCCCAGGCCGCCCCAACCTTTCGACACTAAAGCTCTTACACCAGATTTCTTGACAGCCTCGAAGATGAGTTTTGTCATTGCATCTGGATCATCCACCACAATGGAACCGAATCCTATGTAGACTGGAGGTGGACCAGCTGCTAGGAATTCTGCAAGATCCGGAGCAGGCGTGTAAGAAGAGGCTAAGGAGAGAAAGTAGAATCCGGAGATGGAAATATGTTGTCCCCAATCCTTTGGCTTTGGAATAAGGGCAGGCGACCTATATTCATCAGTTCAAGTCTACACCTAATGTCTGATTTACTCACCAGCAATAGGTATACGGAACTCTCAGACGACTTAGCATCCCTGGAGCCCAGATCAGACTGATTGGCTCAAGTCCAAGAGCTCGTTCTCTGAATCGATTGATGATATCTCCCAAGCCCTGCCATGTCATCATCTCAACTAGAGCATACGAGACAAAATTGGTCATATTGATGTCTGCATTGGTAGATTGAATATTGGCCAATGGGTGAGGGAATGATTGCGTGGGCGACCAAGGCATTCTACCATCATCAGCAAGCGGTCATCTTTCTAACTTCACAAAACTTACGTGAACATCATGTGCAGAGGGACGCCCAACTTCTCAGCAATATGAATGTGAGCGAAACTGGGAGGGTTGGCAATAATAGCATCTGCAATAAACGGCCGGTCTCCAGGATTGGCATCCATATTGATTCCAGCTTCGAAGACTGAGTGATCCTCGGTATCTTTCTTCGGTGCTGGTCCAAGACCATCACCAGCTTCAATGCAGGATCTCCAACATCCTAGTACAATTTCTTCCATGCCTCGTCTTCTCTTGCCGACATCCCCACTCTTCAGAGAGTCAAAACCAGGCATTAGACCAGGATTCTTCACCATAAACGCCATTAACTCGGCGGGATCTCCTCCAATGCTGAAGAACTCCAATCCATTCTCTTCAACAAAGCCCTTAAACGTAGGATGTGTAGCCAAACGAACACGATGTCCATACGTAGACTTCAGCACCTTCCCCAACGCCACAAAAGGCTGCACGTCTCCTCTCGACCCCACAACATGTATAACAACATTGAGTCTCGGCGGTGGTGTCTGGCCTGGAAGTCCTCCAAGAGCAGGTGGTATATACCCCGGTGGCAGAGGATGTTCTTCCTCATGTGCCACCAACGAAAGTTGGTTCCTCAACGCAGGTACCAGTAAGTCTGACAGCTTCCTAGTCTTCTGATTGATATTGATGTTGATTCGGCCATCGTCCGTGATCTTGGCCTGCGTATTGAATCCATCTTGACTAACATCAATCTGATCATGTTGGTCGCCGTACGCGGGAGGAGCATCGTCATGGTCGTCGGAGGGGACTTGGAGGTTGTTATGCCTATTTTAAATCAAAACATCAGTATATTTACATCCTGAACAAATGCTGTGCCGCACACTCACTTCGAAGAGCCTTCTCCACGAAAAGTTCCTTGGTATCGAGAATGATCTGCCTTTGGGACTCTGGAGGGTCGTCTGGATATTGGATCGTCGTCTTCCTCGAATTCTCCTATGATTGCTGCTTCTGCTTGAGCTATTACGGAGGCTGGTATCCCACTATCTGTCACCTCTTCGTGGTAGTCGGAGCTGTGTTTGTCCGCCATGATTGCGGCTTTTGGATGGCAGAATGTCCTCTCGAGCGAGGAATACTGAGGGATGAGACCTTTATATTTCCATCTATCAGGCGGTCGATAAGTAAGGTCTAAACTAGAATCGCGTCACTAAAGCTTAGGGTCGTCGTTGCGCTTCAGGCTACCGATGGAGGTTTGCTGCCGCCGATTATGATTAACGATGCAAGATTCTCGAGCAAGTCGCTATTGCTGATCTCATCGAAGCTCTTTCTTGAGAAGGTATCAGGATAATTATTCTATTAGGGCCTGCAAAGTTGGCAGAGAGTGAAGGTGTAAAATACACGCAGCTCAAAAAGCGGGTTGAGGGGCAACGTCAAGCTTGGATGGTGGGGGCTAGGCAAGGATCTCCAAAGTCAACAAATTGAATGCCTTTTCACATGCACCAGAATGCACACTTCTCTGAACTCTCGCTTTCGGTCAGCGGTCCGAACAAGTCTGGAGCGTGTCTGGATGCTAAGCTTTCTGTCAATTACTCTGTTCAGTAGGTCCGCATGGATTTATCTGCATTCGCCGGGCACGAACGCACCGAAATAAGTAATTGCTGACTGTAGACTCTGCATGTCGCGTTAAGTACACGAATGCGACTCCACGTAATTTATCACCGAACTATGGGCCAAGAGTACCCGAGCTAGGCAATTCAGAGGTGAGGAAGGCATCCTGAGTGGTTGTTCCCGAAGCATAGTGCGGCGAGAAAAGCGCTGGACGAATGGCGGGGTTACTGGAGACGTTGTGGCTTCCAGGGACTTAAAAGTGTGGCTTGAGAGCCTGTAGTGTGACACCAAGGTGCGGAATATCAAGTTTTCGTCAGTTGCTCAAAGACATCTGCCTTTGACCTCGTCATTGATCATCGTCAGAGAAGAATGCGGAGGCGATTAATCCACGAGGCATTGTCTTGTCGCAGCGTCACGTACCCTTGCCCATGCTAATTTTGTTTGGAAGCAAGTCCTCTCACGTGCCATGTCTTGTTTAGAAATCTTACTGAGACAAGAGGCTGAATGCTTTGAAAATACTGGCTTTAGAGGGATCGGGCCTGGTCTCGCCTGCAGTTATCACAGCTAGCCATACCCTACAAATGTTCGAACATAGATTTGAAAACATACAAGTCAAATAAGACGTCATGTCTAGCGGGAATTAGAACATGCTTGAAGTATATAGGATTAGAAACCTGAGGTATAGAATAGGTGCGGATCCAGTATTTGCATTGCTTCAGTGCTGCGACTCTCAAGACTTGTGACTTGGCAGCAAGAAGATGGAAGAGATAGCAAGGAAGATCGTCCTAGCAAAAGTCCAGCAAGTACGCAAAACAATCTCCACTAGGAAATGCTCTCTCTCTAACTTATACATGCTCCCAGCAACCAGCAACCGAACCCTCCCTATCCAAGATCTCGCGAACGGAAATTCTCCATTCCAACACTCGACAATCTCCACAGACCAGCACAATCACAGCACTCGGGCACAAAGAAGCTCAAGCATGAAATGTCCCATCCTTTCAAAAGGAACTGCTTATAATACAACATCAGGGCCAAATCCGTAGCCCAACTTGCATTTATGAAGACCCTCCGTATGAACCCGTATGCTTTTGATTCGATATATTATGATCGCATCCTCTCGCTCATCCACATCCGCTGCTTCTCGTCTACAACCACCAGCTCGCGTGAGATATCTAGCTCGAGAATTTCCTTGTGATCTTGGCGATGACTGCGGCTTGATTAGACTGGTACCCGTTGAGGATTGTGGGAAGAGGAACGTACTATGTAAAGCCACGACACTGAAAATGAAGACGAGAGAAAGAACCAACACAACGACAGGATCGACCTTCAGTCCTGGGGATTCGTCGGTGTAGAGCTCTAGAATTGAATGTCAGCACATGATCTTCTCATTCCCCCAATGCAAATTGAGGGCTCCTCCTGGACCTCTCCGCACGAACACAGTCTTATCGACTTCTCCCTCCATCTGTATTCCCCAATGCGCCAGAGAGCGTCGAACACTTGCTGCCAAGTTGCAGCGCCGCCCAAGCTCTCAGGATCACAAGACAGATCCCTCTAGACAAGCAGAAAGGTATCACATACTCAACATCGTACTGCTACTCCCCCCAGCACCCGCCGCCCTCGTAGAACTCGGTCTAGCATTCGCAACCTTATCCTTCTGATCGGCCGCAGCTCTTCGTCGAATCGCAGTCTTTGGTCCACCAGGAGGAGTAGGGGATGAAGGACGGCCGATGCCAGAACCCGCAGCTGGAGAGTTAACTGGGGAGGAGGGGCGTGGTGACGACTATTCCATTTCTGATTAGCAATCGCTCTAAACCCCCTCGAGTCCTCAATGCTGAGGGGATGAAGTATCCCGTCGCGCAGATTGACATGGGCGTGAGAGTCTGGGCTAGGGGCTTGGGGAAAGAGCGAGGGAGTGTACCATTTTGAAGAAGGGTCTGAGAAGAAGAATCAAGGCGCTTGATTGCGATTGAACTTTCGAAGGAGTGTGAATTCGAGAGTTGGTTGAGCAAAGTCGTGTGCTTGGGTTGAAGTTCAAATTATCTGAATTGAGGACACGAGGATGATTGAAAGGAGCTGGCCGAGCGCAGGGATCTTGTCCCGCTAGCGTCCGCTAGGTCACTGCCAAACTGGGGAGACGAAGAGCGACTTCAGATCAGATGAAAGTCCTCGATATTGAGGAATAATTAGATTTTTCACGGGCAATAGTTTTGGGAGTCACTGTTGGACAGAAGTTTGACTTAAACAAGTTTTTCAGAACGATGCCGAAGCACCGTATGCGCTATATGCCTAGTTTCTCGTGATAGCTACTCTCCTCCACTATCCACCAAACCTGCCTTATGCTTTGATACAAGAGGTATCGATCGCTCGCGCTCATCGCGCATATGCTATGAAGGAAGAAGAAAAACAAGAACAAAGGAAACTGCCATCTGTGTCTGCGGTCATAACTCGCCCCGCCATATTGGACAAGAAAAGAAAAGGTAGAAGAAAGCGACAGCTCAAAATTGGCCGTACTGTGAAGTGCTTCTCGAGGCTGGAGCTCTTTTTGCAATCTCAAACCCCCAAGGATGCAACCCGCCAAAGACACCCTTTCCTCCTGCAGTTATTGCCCGTCCATTTTTGATAACCCGCTCAAATGACCATCATCCTCGCCAGTCGGAAAAAGGCTCATCTGGTCTTGCCGGAAAGAGCCAATTATATAGATTAAACAGTAGTACATTCTACAATGAAGCCAAAGGTATCAAACCGAAACGCCATCCGCTATGATAGCAAGTGTATTTGCATGCATTGAAGCGCACTTATAATTTGCATCAAAGGGCGACATCAAGGACAAGACTAACATCTCGGACCTGCGAGCCGGCTAAGTCTTCGAGAACTGGAATCAGGTCGAGCAACTCGTTATCGTGAGCATCGGAAAACCAACTGCTGATGGGAACAGCGTGCTGGGGGTGGAAGATATAGGATGTAGGAGAGTTGTCGATGATAATGGTTTCTCGAAGATCTCGGCCGACTTGAGATAGATCCTTGACGTAGTTGCCTTGATGATTATAGCAACTTTCGCGGAATAGTCGATGGTGTACCACGTGATGGATATCTAGTTGGTCCAGCAGGGGATCACCGTACTTTGATCTGTTAGCGTAGTCAAAAATAAGGAGATAGCGGGCTTACCTTTGATACGGAAGCTGTGAAAACGACAACTTCATATAGCTCACCCACTCGCTTCATGAACTGATCCACACCTGGTCGCTTGATCACATATACATTATGATATTGACCCTCAATTTCAACCGGAATTGTGAAATCGGCTTGATGAAGAATCTGGATTCATGTTAGTCCATATTCCATGAGACCTGTTAACGTAACATACCTTGAAACTACTGTGAACCAACGTTTCGTCGAGATCTAAGACTAAGCACTTCTTCCCTTTGAACCTGGGCGCAATTGGTGGTAGAAGCCATTGCTGCTTTTGTTCCGCGACTTCTGGAGCTGAAGGAACCTCACTTGGACCAGCTTGAATTTGAGGGACTGGTGGAGGAGGAGGTAACGTCGGCTTTGGTGTTTCATCTCTTCGGGGAGCAGGCGCTGGGGCTTCTTCCTTATCAGCTGGAACAGGTTGCGAATCCTCCATCTTAGTATCACCTTCGGCATCCTTTTCCTCTGGTGGTGAATCTTGAGATATGGCACTCGTCGACTCTGATCTTGAGGGGCCTTGGACAACGACTGCTGGATTTGGTTCAACAGCTGGAGGAGCAGCGATTGACTCTTCATCTTTTGGTAAATCTGGCAATGGTTGATCACCAGATAGCTTGTTCAAATCGCCATTTGCAGCAGGCATGCTTGTTCCATAGTTCAAGCTTCTCCCTGAATCTAGGCTTGTCACATCATTTCGATCCTGCTCTGGTTCCGACTTTT
Organism: Phialocephala subalpina; assembly: GCA_900073065.1. Taxonomy (NCBI): domain Eukaryota; kingdom Fungi; phylum Ascomycota; class Leotiomycetes; order Helotiales; family Mollisiaceae; genus Phialocephala; species Phialocephala subalpina. The sequence continues at coordinate 116,699 of FJOG01000006.1, read as the reverse complement.
GAGCCTCTTGCCGAAGTGCCTCCTTCTCCGTTTGAGGTGCGGTGTTACTTTGTACTACTGATGATGCTTGCTCTGGTTTGCTGGCGGTTGTTGGCCGTACAGAAGGCACCTTGGAAATCTTGTTTGCGGGTATGGCTGCATCGTTCGGATCTGCTGAACTGGCAGAGTCTGGGGCCCCGCAGCAGAGAAAAGACAAGAAGCCCTTCTTCTTGGGCTGCTTAGAAGCTGGTGTAGAGTTTGTAGGATTGGTGTTGCCCGTTGAGCCATCGGTTTGGCCTTGCGGTGTTACAGACATTTTGCTGCTTGCCGCACTCCCATTCCGCCGCCGACCTAATATGCTTCCCTTCGACTCTTTCGATCTCCCTCCTATGCTGTCTCTCGGATCACTAGCGGTCGCACCACTCAACCCTGTAGAAGTTGGTGATGGCTGGATTTTCTGCGAAGAAGATCTAGACGGAACGTAAAGTAGGCCCCGGTTCTTCTTTGGGACTTCTGGAGCCTCATCCGCGACCTTCAGGTAATCCTTCTCAGTTTGTGACCCCGATAAGACTGGCGTCTCCGACCCTTCGGTGTTGATTGTATTCTGCGCAGTAGAGGTACCTTGTGTCGAGGAGCTAGGTGGGTGAGGAGTGCTGGTGACTTGATTAGAAGTTAGCGTCCGATCTACGCAGCGCATGCCAGTGAATTGCAGAGAAGAAATTCACTCAAGAACAGAGGGGAAACCTGAACATACAAGTCGACGTATCCAGCGCAGGAGGCTTCGTACCCTTTCCGCCTTCGACTGAAGCTGAGCGACTAGGATCTTCGGTGACAATGTCGTTACTCATCGAGGGCAATTGACGACCCCGATAGGGTTTTTAAGAGCGACCGCCGTGATAGAGCTCCGTCTCTCGAGCTCGAATTATTCTCCTACGCGTCGACGAAGAGGCCTGAGATCGGAGACCCCTATGATAATGCGGCTGCGGCTGTGAGGCGTCTGATCTCGTCGCGCAATCGGAGAGGCTGGGACGCGACGACGAGCAGGTCAAGAGCTCGCGCAACACAATGCGACAATTGATGCAGGCAAGAAAAGAAATATACAAGCTCTAATAGCACCGGAGAAGCTCGTGAGGTGAGAGAAGGTATGGAGTCCAGAGAGGGTTGAGCGACAGGCTAGCTCGCTTAACGAAATGAGTTGACGAGAGATTGGATTGATTGATCGCCTGTGGCTCGTGCTAATAAAAAGTCGCGTGGCGGACCACCTCCAATTCAATGTCCAGCGAGTTTGGGAACAATTGCCGTGTGGAACGATATTGATACAGATTGTGGAAACGAGTTTATTGAGGGGCAATGGAGTGATGGATGTGGTGTTGATGGATGTCCATGAACAGAACAGAACAGGTATCCTGCAGGCGCGGGTGAGGACGCTGCTTAGGTCCAGGAAAGCTCGAATCGATGGCCACTCCGAGCATACTTCATCATGCATCTTCCTTCCCCCTTCTTCAGAATGTCTCTCCGCCTGGAATCACCTATTTCGCACCCGGTCTCGAACCTGCATGCCCCCAATCCAGCGCTCGTCCACTCAAAGCATCACCGGTCAGCCACCTCTAAAGCCCTCGTTCAAGCACCCATCCTGGTGCGAGGCGAATCAGATTTAAGCGCCCTGTTCATTTCATCCTATCAAAACACTTTACCCCAAATCCGAACCAGCCCGGGATACCGTACGCAGAATGCCTCGACGTCTCTTGATAATTGCCGTCTCGAACACTTAATTGACCCGCTTCGACTGAGGTTATACTGCTTCAATTGAGAGCAGACATCATTTAGAGGGCTTGGTTCATAAATTTCCCGCCGACGAACATGTCAGACATTACCAGCTGGCGTTCCATCACTAAGTACTGTATGCCAATGATTACTGTGCTTCTCGATTACTTCGAGGACGGCACATAACCGACGCTGGAGCCAGAGAGCGAAAATAGAAATAGTAATTCGGTACGTTTCTTTTCTTGTGGGGAGATATTCTACCTTCCCAAATAAATACAGCTATTTACTTCGACCTGTAGGATCTTTTAGGGCCAAAATACATCTATGATTCGCCTCCTTGAAGTTCAAAGAATGAGGTCAAAACTCACTCCACCTGGGCGGCTACAGTTAGTTGCTCAACCTATCGGCGGGCTGCCGCAGCTGTGGCCGAACCTCATGTTGGACCAGGTTAAAGCGACCTATTTTCGATTCTGAGCCTCTTTTTCCAGGACATATTGCGCTTCGAAGCCATAAAGCAAAAACGAGGAGGTTTGTGAAGGGTGGGGCTGACGTTTCAATAGTCGACAAGATGCAGACGGTTCACACATGAAGCTCGCGCGCGTCTGCTCCGAATCTTGATTTACCTCCACATCTACTGCCGATTTCTCTGCCCTTCCGGTTGCATAATGGGCCCGCTGTCGGTTCTCATCCGGGCTTCTGGAAAAGTATTTGATAGGCGATGTGCAGGTGGCATGATAGACCTCAGAAAAGGTAGCTGTGCCTGCCCGAGACGAGGACCACAGCAGGGTGACATAAAGAGTAAGTCCACGTATATTGGTGCAACGCTGGCTTGTATATGTAACCAGTCCTCGAGGTACATTCGTGCAAAATCACATGAACTTGAGATTGCCATTGCTTTATTTAGGAATTTTGGGCCGTACCCGTACCTTGCTGTAAAGGTCAGAAAGAGACTCCGTGGGGTAAGGAGAATCCTGGTTTCGAGGAGGGTGTTTGAACTGTAACTTGATGCGCATCTGTAGACAATGCCAGCTGTTTTCGGTACTAAGTTGCCTGCTAGAGTCCTATTCACACCCCATGCACTGATTAAGCACACCCTCTCACATACCTCGGCCATTTTCCCCAGAGACTCACATGCAACTCGCGACTCAACAAGCAGCCTCCCATCGAACGTGACAGACAAATTTGTACTATTCTAAAGCTTAACGACTTGACGACACTCCGAAATCCCTATTGTACAACCTTCGAAATTCACAACATCTCGAAGCAAAGCACTGTTGACCTCTCGGACATTGGGCAGAACGGCAATGAAAGACTTGAAAATGTAGAAGGACTAACGGAAGGGGCACAATCTGCGGAACCCGAACACGATGGCTTCTCAATCAACATTGCGGCACTCTGCGGACCCTATAGCCAACTTCTACCACCAGTACTCTAAGCTCTTCCGCGAACGATTAAAGGGTACATCGAGAACGAGCAGACTTGCTGGCACGCTAGTTCTTGCACTCTCGATCATAGTCGCAGGCGCAGGAAGCCGAAGATGGTGGAAGAGGCAGAAGGCAGAGAAGGAGCAAGGACGACGTCTGCTGCGAAGGAATTCAGGCTTAAAGAACAAAGATGGCTCTCGTGTGATATTCGTACCATACAAGGACTCGACATCCAAAGTTATCATACATCCCACGAAGCCCTTGACGTTCGATGCCCATCGCCGGCTCTTCTTGAACCCTCCTCGAGCCTCGGGACTCTCTGATGGAGTGACACCTCAGATACCTCCTCCTCAAACGAAGCCCGGCCTCAATTTGGCATTCCTGCATCAATTCCTTAGTCTGCTGAGTATCATGATACCGAGATGGACAAGCAAGGAGACTGGTCTGTTATTGAGCCATGGAATGTTCCTTATGCTTCGCACATACCTCTCGTTGGTGGTGGCTAGACTAGATGGTGAAATTGTACGAGATTTGGTGGCAGGAAATGGGCGGTCGTTCATCTGGGGAATTATCAAGGCAAGTTCTGACTTTTATATCTTCTACTTTACCCTTGCCAGTTTTCAGACAATATAATATGTTCCTTTCAATGTTGAAGCATACTGACCGCAATAGTGGTGCGGAATCGGCAGCTTTGCCTCCTACACGAACGCGATGATCAAATTCCTACAGTCAAAAGTCTCTATTGCCTTCCGAACACGGCTCACACGATACATTCATGACCTTTACCTTAACGACAACCTCAATTACTACAAGCTATCCAACTTAGATGGAGGCATTGGACAAGGAGCGGACCAGTTCATTACACAAGACTTAACGCATTTCTGTGCATCCGCAGCAAGTCTATATTCCTCTCTCGGAAAACCTTTCGTTGATCTTTTGGTCTTCAATTACCAATTGTATCGATCGCTCGGTCCTTTAGCATTAACAGGACTAATGAGCAACTACTTCCTAACTGCCACCATTCTTCGAAGACTCTCGCCACCGTTTGGTAAATTAAAGGCAGTTGAAGGACGCAAAGAGGGTGACTTCAGAGGTCTACATGCTCGTCTGATCGCAAATGCTGAAGAAGTAGCATTCTATGGAGGTGCAAGCATGGAGAAGAATTTCTTGGATCGAGAATTCAAGAGTCTCAAGAAATGGATGGAAGGAATCTATACACTGAAGATCCGATACAACATTCTCGAGGACTTTGTTCTCAAGTACAGTTGGAGTGCCTATGGCTACCTTTTGAGCTCTCTGCCAGTCTTTTTACCTGCATGGGGTGGACTTGGAGGGATCCAGGAACTTGCCGACCCAGCTATTTCTGGCGGTCGTGAAAGAGGAAGAATGAAGGAGTTCATCACCAACAAGAGACTAATGCTCTCGCTGGCTGATGCCGGTGGAAGGATGATGTACAGCATCAAGGACTTGTCAGAATTGGCAGGTTACACTTCTCGGGTATACACCTTGATCTCGACATTGCATCGCGTACATGCGAATGCTTACTTCCCCCAACGAGGCACCCATCCTGAGCTCTTCTCTCTTTCGGACGTTCAAGGCACGATCCAGAAAGGCTTCGATGGAGTTCGTCTTGAGAACGTACCTATCGTGGCACCATCCATATTCCCTCACGGTGGCGAAGAGCTTGTTGATTCTCTCTCTATGATCGTGCATTCTGGAGAGCATCTTTTAGTAAGTCCAAACACTCATGGAATTATCTTCTTCACTAACAGAAATAGATATCTGGTCCAAATGGTGTCGGTAAAAGTGCTGTAGCACGCATCGTTGCTGGCTTGTGGCCCGTGTATCGAGGATTAGTCTCGAGACCACGAAGCGTCGGTACCGATGGAATAATGTTCCTCCCACAAAGGCCGTACTTGAGCGTTGGTACCTTGCGAGACCAAGTTATCTACCCAGATGGTGAGGTTGAGATGCGAGAGCGCGGAAGGAGAGATATTGAACTTAAGCGCATCCTCGAAGAAGCTCGTCTCGGCTACCTTCCAGACCGGGAAGGAGGCTGGGATACAAGAAAGGAATGGAAGGATGTCCTGAGTGGTGGAGAGAAACAGCGTATGGCAATCGCAAGATTGTTGTATCACGAACCTCGATATGCCTTCATTGACGAAGGTACCTCCGCTGTATCTTCTGATGTCGAAGGCTTATTATACGAGAACTGCAAGGAGAAAGGCATCACATTGATAACGATCAGTACTAGAGCCAGCCTGAAGAAATACCACACCTTCAACCTCACGCTCGGCATGGGTGACGATGGAACCGAGTGGGAATGGGAAAGAATTGGCACCGAGAAAGAGAAGATGGGCGTCGAAAGAGAACTCCATGAACTCAGAGAAAGACTCGCCAAAGCCAAGGACTGGGAATCTAGAAAGGCAGAGATAGACGAAGAATTGGCGAAGGTTTGGGTTGAAGGGGAAGTCTTGGAAACACCTGTATACGCGGAGCAAAGCACCGCTGATCCTAACGAAATATCATCATAACATGGGATTAGAACGAATTAGAACGGATTTCCAACTCACGATCTAGAAGTATTTTGGGATTCTACCCTTGATACCACCCTCCCCCGCCCACCCTCCCAAAGCTCGTTTCGCTTCACAGCGAATAGGAGGCTTGCTTGTATTCAGGAGAGCTAAGCATAAATACGATCCTCAATTTCTCCAAAACCACAACCTCACATCGCCTCCAATCCGTTTCTCTGATACGCTGAATCACTCTACCTGGCAAAATTGTCGTTTATATCCTCCCCGCCCCATCCCCACGATCACTATACTTCGCAAAAGTGTCGTTTATCTCAAATACCGAGACCTAAACCTCCGAGCCAATCACTCTACTTTTGTTACATATCCATCAACCATGAGCGAAGTACATATTCATCCAGTTCATCCTTTCATTCAGATGAATGCATTTCGTTATGAAGGTGAAGACAAGCTTTGGAAAGATCCGCATAGATAGATGAGATAGGTACCGCGGCTACATCACTTCTTCATATATCTTTCCTATCTCGAGTTTATGCTATTCCATCCCGTTGTGCAAGTGCCACAGGAACCGGCACTTATATAAAGACATCACAATTGGAACAAATTTGCTCCTCTGGCAGCTATCCAAGCTTCATCTCTTCTTGTGATTATAACATCCAGCGCTTTCCAGGTCCTTCAGTTCTTCCAGCTTGCGCTTACTATTTTCTAATACCCAATTTTCAATTCTACTCCAACACCGCGACAATGAAGTTCTCCCTCTCCACCATTCTGCCTCTAGCAATGGCACTTTCCTCTGCTTCGGCCCAAGGAACCGTCGCCGCCTATACCGACCCGAAGACCTCCATCACTTTCCAGGTAAGACTTCTCAGAAAATGTTTGGAGAAATCTACTCGCTTCAAACCCACCCACGTGCACTCTGTTCCCGAACCCACCCCGACCTCGCTAGAATAAAGTGAACTGAGTAGAAAATCTAGGCTTACACCGACCCAACTGGCTACACATTCGGCATTGCCCTGCCCACAACCCCAGGAGCCGATTTCGTTGGCCTGCTAGTCGGGAAAGCGAAGGGATGGGCTGGTGTCTCGCTCGGAGGGTCGATGGTCAACAAGTTGTTGATTGCTGCTTGGCCGAGCGGAACGAAGATCATCTCCTCGTTCCGGGAAACACCGTACGTCTCCCCTCCCTAATTTCCAAATCTTTCTCTCTCTCTAAACCCCATGAACTAACCTCAAATTTCTCAGTGCGACCCGATCCCCACCAGAAGCTACCGGCCCCGGCTACACTATAACCCCTATCGACGCCGGCACATACACCAACGCCACCCACTGGTCCCTAACCTTCCTCTGCAAAGGCTGCATTCTCACCGACGGAACGACTTTCGCTTCGAACGCTAGCACTGATGTGTTGGGCTGGGCGTTCGCGACTGCGGCTCCTGCTACGCCGGCGAATCACGCGAGTACGTTGCCGAAACATGGAAGTCAGGGGAATTACGGGATTAGCTTTGCGGCAGCGAGGACCGCGAAGTATGCTACTTACGCGGCGTTGGCTAACGGAACTACTATTCCTACTATGTTCAGGGCTTGATGGGGGTTTGAGTGATGCGTGAGGGGAAGCATGAGATTAGCGAGATCGAGAACATCGGAGGAGATCAGATGGACGAGATTGGATGTGAGAGTGTACGTAAGGACATGAGAAACACGAAATAGTGTACATAAACATGATATGACAAACTTGAGGTTCGAATTATTACTTGAAGATCGTGATGCGAGTACGAGGGTATCATCACGTCACACACCAATGAGCAAGTTCTAAAAAGGTGTCAAGCCAGGAACCGATATATTACCGGAAGAAGAACAAATCAGGCTGAACAATCTATTTTGAAGACTCCTCTCATTCACATCCACTCGCTCCTCCACCCTCCGCCTCCTCTCTCTCATAGGCCCTTACCATTGGCCCCTTATTTCCCGCAATGCGGCTATTAAATCCTCCCCGGATCGCCAAGGCTGCAGATTCCTACAACACGGGGAAAGCTTCCCTTCCCAACCTCCAACATGGCAAACATCCCTAGATAACCGAGGCTGAATACCCAGCCCAGTATTACCTGCATCTCGCAATATATGCCGGTCACTCCTTCCTTCCTCGCAAACAAAGAAAAGGTAAAATGGAACAGGAAGGAAGAAGAGATTCTGACCCGGATACGGCAGTTCCAGTTCCAAGACATAACCACGCTTCAAACCCAGAACAGGACACTTGCGGAATGATCTAGACCCGACGGTGTAATATAGAGTGTGAGATCTGCTTTTCTTAGATCCTGGATCTGGGAAAGACTTGTTTTGAAAATTTGGTGGTGGCTTTGTAAAGTTGTTTTCTTCCCATCTTTCGTTTTGAGAGCCTTGGGTATTCGATCCGAAAGAGAAGGTGATCATGGTGTCCACCATAACGAGGTTTCTGCCTTGGATGTTGATGCCATTGATGGTTTCGTCTACGGTGTTGCACACAAAAATCAAGCCACCTATCAATAGTACGCTGGAGAGGGGGATGGCGACGGAGTGTAAGACTTGTCCGTATAGTCTTTGCACGAACAAGGCTTTCTATGATTATGGGACGATAGTTGGACTTGTATGTTGGACACATGGAACTAAGATTGAGAATGACAGGTACGGACTCTGGGAATATGAAAGATGGGGTTCATTACTGACGGGGAGGGTAGAACGTGGCTCCAAACCACGGATGCTTGCTATGTCACACAGGATGACTTGGAGGCTTACAACGGAACTTGTGAGCTTTCTTTCAATCGCGAAGACCCAAAACAATCTGCAAAGCTGATAGATGGTTGCGCAGATGAAGCGGATTTGAGCTATTGTGGGAAGGATTCCGAAGACATACATCTCACCTTGGACCTCGCCGTGGTGAAGTACGATACCGAATGCAACCTCTGCCTAGATGTCATGGACTGCATCACGTTGAAGTATCTTTCTCCGGATACAGAATTGATAGTGACATGCTGGACAGACCAGGGAGAGGCAATAGCTGGCGACAAGTACGTAGGCTGTCCCCTTTCTGGTAACTCAATTTCCAGGACGACCTTCTCTGGTTAAGCTGCAGACTAACAAGAAGCAGGACATGGCTCAAAACATCAGACAATTGTTACGTAGCAGAAGTCGGCCTCTACGAACCTGCCAACAAAGACATCCTAGATAACTGTGGGCCGATAGGATTCCTCCAAGTGAATTGGACTGGGAGTAAAAGAGACACATCACGGTCTCCAAAACCGATCACCCTTCCGAGCTTACAGACACCTCCGCCTCCGAAGATAGGCACAGATTTGAAGTCGCACTACCTCGCCAATATCACAGTAGGTGAAGACAATGCGTTCTGTCACAGTTGCGCCAATTCCACTTGCGATGTCGTTAAAAAATATCCATACAAGTATGAAGTCTGGGTTCAATGCTATGTGGACAATCTGGATGCCACGAACCCGAATGAGACATACTGGTATGAAACGACGGACTTTTGCTATGTGCATGAAGGAGATTTTGAGCAGAGCTTGTTTGATCGTAAGTCTTTGAGAAGGAACCATTTGAGCAGCGTTGACATAAACACAGAACCTAATTTCCCATCTTGTGACCTATTCACCAGGTCAAGGTAGTGTTGGGAGTCGAATCAAAACATGCAGGCGCGGAAGTAAAGGCGTACCATATCAACTTGATGGCACAGGGTGGTGATAAAAGAGAGGAAATAACAATGTAGCATAATGTGCCTAGTGCCACCAATAGCACGATGTTGCCATCAAGTCATGGGCCGTGCTATAAAAATCTCGAAGGCAAATAGAGCAACGAATAAATGACTTGCGTGGCGTGTCAATACTACCTGTACTTTGAAAATCAGTACCATAATTAAAAGTCGAGAGTACGATATGTCGGGTTTGTGACCTTGCCATTGGCGTTCTTGTCCAAGACCGGAAGTCCTCAATAGCAGCCATGCTCGATTGCCTTGTCCCCCGAGAAGACAGGCTATATTGAACCATTGACAGTAACGGAAATATCAGATTCTCGCTCCGGTCCATCTCAAGACCAAATTACTGATCCGAGATGTCAGACTAATGAAAGGGAATCTGGTGAAAAGGACCGCCGACATCATGAACTTCACGGTAAAATAAAGAGACCATGGGGGGAAATGATTCGTATTCTAGGATTCTACAATCTGAACAACCGACTTCAAAGTTAGTCGTAGAACATTTTATAACCAGTCCTTTCGTCGAAGCCTCTCTTCTTGTCGTACGGGCCCCACCACGCGCCATTTCCCCAACTATTCAATAACCTGAGTGGCTCTGGTGCTCGCTCAACTTGCTTGACCTCTGTCTGGTATTTCCATCCATTTCGTTCGCAACAGAATGGTCTAACATAGTGGGCGCGTTGCAAGTTGGTATAGGACGAGAACTCCAGACGGTTTTTCCCTCTCAAGGTGAGCTGATTATTCAGTTTGAGTTCGTGCGCAAACCTCGATAGATGTCCTCTCGTGTAGATGGTAGCGACTCCTTTGAGAGCGGCCTCGTCAAGGTCGCGTTCCACCTTTGGGACGACTTGGACCGTGTTTGGCTTGACCTCGGCTGCCCTCCTGCTTTCCCAGAAGGCTTTCAATTTCTCTGCCTGTAGTCGAGCCTTTTCCATTTCTTCCTCTACTTGCTCCTCCATTCGCTTCTCCTCGTCAGTAGGAAGCAAGGACATTCTGCCCTCCATTATCTGGTCTCGCTCCATTGGATCAATAAACCCCATAGGCACTTCGAATTCGAGAATTTCATTCTCTTTCTCTTCTGCCTCAATCTCTGCCTGCCAATCAGCCTTCATCATCCGATCCCACTCCCGCACCTTCTCTGAAGTATTCAAGTACAGTTGACCGAGATCGCTTATAACAAGCTCGGGTCGCGGATGCTTACTGTTTCGTTGGTGGTTCAATAGCTTTGTAGTAAGAACAAGGACTCGGTCGTCCTCGATCCTTGTGAGCTGCCAAGAGCCGCCCTCTTGCTTTGGACCAAGTTTCTTGGATCTGTCGATTCGAATTTTCAAAGCCTCTAGCTCATCCGCCTCGCGAGCTTCTTCTTCCTCCTTCGCAACTTTTCTAGCACGGGCTTGGTCTTGTAACATTTTATTTTCGTATCTTCTCCTCTCCTTTTCAACCTTCTTCCTCTCCCGTCTCGGCATATTGGGATTAAGAAAGAAATCATCGTCCTTGTCCTCCTCATCAGCTGGCTGATTCTTCGTCTTTGTAACGTCTTCGGCTACTTCCTCGACGGTGACACGTACCGATAACAGTGCGTCGTATGCATTTTTAAGATTCTGGAACTTGGCCGTGGCTTGAGGGTCATTTGGATTCTTGTCAGGATGTAGCTCAAGGGCTTTTGCGCGATAAGCTTGGTTATTTCTTCTGGTGACGGTACGGGATAGGGTGCGAGACCAAGGAGGGGATATAAGCACTGGGGTGTCATTGACGCGGAGCAGGCGAAGCCGGGCTTAGTTGGCCTGGTAGACCAGGCAAGCGATGGTGATCTTCGAGTTCTGGATTGAAAGAATTTGGAAGGTTTCGCGTTGGTTCCGAGGCACTTAGAGATGCTGGAGCGAATCTAGTTGCTCTCGTGTGGTTTGATAATTGTGCTGTCTCGTGCGAAGTTCGTCGTCGACGGTAGTTTTGGGTTGCAAGGTGAGTGAGTTGTGAGGTGTTCTACATTTCTCTGGCTAGGTTTCATATCTTGAGCGATAGGTTTTTCTTATATCTGAATTGACTTGCCAGTTTAGATCTCAACATTGGAGAGGCTAGTCCGATTATGGTGCGGTCTATATCGCAATGATTTGGGAATTTAGTGGCAAACTTAGACTGGCCCACGAAAAGGATACTCCCGTTACGCTTAACCATTTGCAGTAAGAGCATGACACTTCCCTGGTTCTGGTATATCATTACAATCGAGAAATCTCTCTGGCCTCCAAAATTGCGAGGTACGCTCCTGATGTCTTTCTAAACAATTGCCTCAAAAAAGGATGAGAAACTCACCTGAAGCCCGCCATCTCTGGGCAAGGTCTCTCAGAGCTGCTTTCATGATAGTCAATCTTTCCAAAGACTCCTGAGAACCTTCCTTTCGGTGTATTCTCAGGATCGCGACGGCAGCTTGATAAAGAAGAGTCGTCAAAAAAGGCGATGCCTCTTTCACGCATGACTCAATTGGCCGTTGGTGGCTCGACTCCGGGACGGCTTCGCGAGATCTTGCTACCAATTTCGCGGCTTCCTTGGCAATATTCTCGTGATTAAAAGTCTCTGCCATTGTGGTTTCCTTCAAAGTGTGCGCTTCATGGAGTATTAAAAGAGCACTAAAGAATATGAGCCTTGACCAGTGTCAGAATTGAAATATTTACATCGAACACATAGCTACCTGATTCATAACATCAAGACTTTTTTCATGGCCTTCAAAGTGAACGAAATTCTCTAGCGCCCGAAGAGCTCGGTCTAACAGCCGTGCTTCTTCATTATGCGCATCGTCATAGGTGTCTTTGGCTTTTACATGCTGAAATACTCGCCCGAGCAGTTTCGTTGCTTCTGCAGCCAGTAAAAACCGTCCAAGTTGGTCTAAAGATTTTGGTGGATAGACTGAAAGACATTGTGGAGGCATGACCCCCTGGTCCCAAGCAGTATCGTCAGCGGGCATGGCAGCATTTGAAGGCGGGTCTCCTGTTAAAAAAATCGTATCCGACGACCCGATGCCTCGAATACTACATTATTGTCAGTTTCTTGATGACTTTAACTTTTGGTAAGCTGAATGCGCGACGTATACAAGCACTCAAAGTAAGGGTATTGACGTACCGATCCAACATCACAATTGCCCACCAGACTCTGTTCTGTTCTTCAGCATCTATCCAAGAAAATGGTTTCTTTACCGGATGCGAGGGATTCCAATCGATTCCTAGATCGTACCCAAATCGGACACAAGCTTCTATCGACACAGCAGCTGAAGGATACAAGGCATGGCCGAATTCATAGAGAGCTATCAGTATTCCTGCTTGCAAGACTTGAAGCGTCCTGAGACCTGCAATCTCGAGATCCAAGAAGAAATGCTTTGCAGCACGGTATGCTGATGTCCTTGGATCCTGGCCCGCTGGGGTCCATGTTATTATTTCCATACACAGGATCAAGAGAGCAGATTCAGCCCGTAGTTCTAATTTCCCAAGAACTTTCTCAAAGAAGTGTTTCTTCGATATAATAGGCATCCAGGAATGTGCCGTCGCGAAGTATTCCCCGGCCGTATTGTTCCAGTCCGCCGCTTGGCCGATAAGCCTCAACACATCTGTTGGTATGGTTATGTTTGGCTCTGGAATTTCCACCTTGCAGCTCTCGAATATATCTCGGTCCAGGTAGAATACTGCCGGAAAGCTCGAAGCGACGACAGAAGTTGGCGGTATCGGGGACGCTATTGCAGACTGAATCGGAGCCGTTGCATTAGGACTCCGGCCCGTCGTGGTGCTTGAAGATGGGGTAGGATATGGTTGAGAGCGATGCCTCTGCGGTCGATCACCGCTGTTCGGGTATACACATGGTATTCCTCTTCTGCAGACTCATTAGCTCTATCTTCATCGCAGATGTTCAATGTCCTAACTAACGTCGAACAATACGAGCACACCGGGAGCTGCTTGGAGCATTTTCTCTTCCGAGAATAGCACTTAATGCATGCCGGCGCTGACGGTCTCGGCGGTGACGAAGGCATTTGGCTCAATCCTCACTCGTTCGCATTTTCTTGTGCTCTTCGATGGCGCTGGCGTCCACTCCACTGCCGATGAAGCCATTCAAAAAGACGTCGCAGTGCGGCACCGCCGAGGCCGCTTTTCACAAGCCGCTGCCGCCGCCTTTAGGACCGCCCCAATCAAGAGCACTCGCGGCCGAATATGTACCTCGATTTCAAAAGTTGCATAAGCCTGTTCGACATTATCGAGGCGACAAGCATGACCCTAAGAGTTACAAATACAGACTCGTCGAGTGATGAGAAGATGCCTATATATTCGTACATGTCCTTGCTTTCCTTCCC